>CM061550.1:257896448-258251448 GCA_030864225.1 Capsicum baccatum var. pendulum
AACAATTATATAGCGAAGATCCATTAAAAGGATGGGAAATTATAGCTGATGAATCTATTCTTTTTGGTGCGTGGTTATTTTTTAGATTTTGTTTTAATAAGTCATTCTTTTTGTTAGATGTATTCATTAATTTTTAGTTTACTATTTTATCCTGTAGTAACTGCTGAGTTACAAATTTCTGTGTAATAACTTATTCTTTCTGTACTGTAGTGTATATATTAGTTAAGTTAGAGTTCGATTTAGTTAGATTTAAATTAGTTAAGTTAGATTTAGTTATTTATTAAATTAATTATGAGAAGACCATTTAAAAATAGAGAAGCTTTTAGAAAAATTAAAGAATCATTAGTTAGCAATTATTCAGAATATATAAGTTTAAATAAAACAAAAGAAAATCCACAAAGATTAGCTTATTTAATTACATTAATATCTAGTATTGAAGCAAAATTAATAATCCATTTAAAATCTAGAAGAATGAGACATATACCACCTAATTATGATAAAATTAGATTTAGATATCCACCAAAATATTATAAATATAATTCAGATGAATAAAGAGCAAAAATACAAAGAATTAAAACGATTTATCTCTGAAAAACGTAAAGAATTAAAAATAAGAAAAGAAAGATTACATTATAATATATTTGCCGGAGTTAGTAAAAATTCAATAAATATACAAAAAGATGAAATATCAAAATTAGAATCTCAAATAGATAGTTTAGAATATATATGTCAACATGAACTATTCACAATAAAATGAATAAAGAAGAATTTATAATAGATGAAAAAATATACGAAAATCACGAAGGTACAAAAATAAAAATAGTATTTTCTAATCTAGGAAGAAGGTATAAGAAAATAGGAGAACATTTATATTTAATGTTAGAAAAAGAAGAATTAAAATTAGAAGATAAATTAACAGCAATGGTAAGAATAGAAAAAGAAAATGAAGAGATAGATAGAAAAAAGGAAATAGAAAAAATTAAACAACAATCTACGGAAGAAATACGAAAAATAGAAAAAACTAAAAATAATAGAATTTCTGAATTAGAAAAAGAATTACAAATGTTAAAAGAGTTATATGAACAAAGACAGAAAGAAAAAGAAGAAATAGATAAAGAACAAAAATTAATAAACGAAATAAACCAATTTAAGGAAAAATTAGAAATAAATAATATAGAAGTAGAAGAAACGGATAATTATGATTCAGAAGATAGTGAAACATATACGGAAATATTAACAAACATAAAAGATTTAGAAATCAACGAAAAACAAGAAAGAATTAATCAAGAAAACTTAGAAAATAATAATACAGAAATAAATACTCTTGACAAAAAAGAAGATGAAAATTTAATGCCCAAAACAACAGAAATAAGAAAACCTATATATTACAAAAATAAATTTAAAAGATATAATGAATATGATAAATGGACACCAAAACAAATAGTTAATAAAAATTATAACTTTTTAGATCTAGACTGTGTAATAGATACAGAAAAAACAATACAATTATGGGTAGGATATATGACAAAACAATTATTAGACAATAATATAAACATAACAGATGCACCAGAATACATAGAAAAAACGCTAATAGGATCAGTAAAATTATGGTTTACAAATTTAACCGAAAATAGTAAGAAAGTATTAAGAGCTAATAAACCTATGGAAGGAGCAGCATCAACAACAACTAAATTAACACCTATAGAATTATTGAAAAAATATGAAACAGCTATAAAAGATGAATTTGGTAGTATGACAACATTAGAAGAGGAACAAGATGAAGAAAAAGATACAAATAGGAATTTAATGATAAAATTAACAATATGTAATATGTGTTATATAGATGAATATACTTGCGCATTTAAAGAATATTATTATAAAGGAGCATATAGTATAGAAGAAAGTAAAGAAATAAGAAAATTATATTTTAATAAATTACCCGAACCATTTAGTTCAAAAATAATAAAAAGTTGGGAAGAAGCAAAAATAGTAGATACATTAGGAGCTAGAATAAAATTTTTACAACAATGGTATAGAAAGCTATGTGAAAAATATAGAGAAGAATTAAAAATGGAAAAAACATTAATAAGAAATTTAGCATGTTGCAAAAATAAAATAGCACCTCAATTTGGATGCGAAGAAAGATATTATAAGAAAAGAAAAAGACATAAGAAATATAAGAAATATAAAAAATCAAAATATAAATATAAGAAACCAAGAAAAAGATATTATGTTAAAAATTATAAAAATAAAAGACCATATAGAAAGAAAAAATCTATAAAAGAATGTACATGTTATAATTGTGGAAAGTTAGGACATTTAGCTAGAGATTGTAAATTACCTAAAAATCCAAAAAATAAACAAATATCCGAAATAAAAATAGAAAATACAGAATATATGCAAATAGATTATATAGATTATGAATTAGAAAGTGAAGATAGTATATATGAAATTTCAGAAAACGAAACAGATACTGAAATAGATAGTGAGATAGATGAATCAAATGACTGAAGAAGATATAAAAATAATAACAAAGGAAGAATATTTAAATGATGAAGGAACAGAACAAAAGATAATATTTGACAGTAATATATTTGATGAAATAAAAGGAAAAGAGTTAGATTTAAGTGTAGAAAAAATATTTAAAATACCAACAATAAAAAATATATTTAGTAGGAAAAAAGATGAATATTATGTAGTATGTCAAAAATAACATGTAATAGATTGTAGATATGCAAAAGGAAAAGCTAGTATACCACTAGTAACAAAAAGGATAGTTAATAAAGAAATAAATGATATAAAAAGTAAAGGAGATCCAATAAAATACGTACACCTCGGAGGTACAGAGATATTAATAAAAGCATGTTTTAGAGAAGGAATAGATACCCCGATAGAATTATATTTAGCAGATGATAGAATTATAAAACCTATAGAAAAAAGCATAATAACTGCCGTGAAAGGAAATTTAATATACCAAAAATTTAAATTTATAATAAGTGCAAATTATTCAGTAGCAGTAACAGATAGAAATATAGATAAATCATTAGTATTATACTGGAAGATATCAGGAATAGAATTAACCCCAGGAAGTAAAATATTTACAGCAAGATGTAAAAATTTATATGTATTAACAACAAAACATAAGATAACAGGGAAAAATAAGATTAATAAAATACAAATAGATAGCCCATTTGAGCAAATTGTAAAAACAATAGATTATAATGATTATAGCTATAGAGACATAGATATAGAAGAAAATTTAGAAATAGTAAATGATAGAATAAGTACAACGAAAAGAATAGCTAATGAAAAACCAGAGTCATCGAGCTCATCAAAAAGAACAAGTTATGAAACAAATTCAATAAGTAATTTAAATCAATATTACATAACAGGAAAAATAAATGAAAAAGAACATTTAATACTATTAAACACAGGACAAGAAGAAAATTATATAGCAAAATATCTAGTAAAAAATGAAGAAATAAAAACTGATAATGATATATGCCCAGATCTACCGAGAAGTTTAATAAATAATAAAGATATAGCAGAAAAAGAAATAATAATAGGAGGAATTAGAAAAATAAAGTTAGAATTTGAGGTAAAAGAAGAAATGCAAAAAGCAGATATAATATTAGGAATAAAATGGTTAGAACAAGTAAAACCATATAATATAGAACATACACAATTAGCCATAACATATAATAGGGAAAGATTATTCTTAAGAAGAGCCTTAACATAAAATGAAAATATATGTATTAATGAAGATAGTAGTGGAAGAATATTACAGTAGATATTATACGCCTATGATAGATACAGGAGCAGAAGCTAATTTATGTAGATATAATTGTTTACCAGAAAGTAAATGGGATAAATTAAAAATACCAATAATAGTTAAAGGATTTAATAATGAAGGAAGCTTAATTACTTACAAAGCCAGGAATGTAAAAGCACAAATATGGGATAAGATATTGACAATAGAAGAAATTTATAATTATGAACTAACATCAAAAGATATACTTTTAGGAATGCCATTTTTAGATAAATTATACCCACATATAATAACTAGAAACGATTGGTGGTTCACAACACCATGTAAACAAAAAGTAAGAGCAAAAAGAGTTAATAATAAAATAAGAAAGAAAACTGACTGGATAAAAGGAAGTGAAAAAATTACACAAAAGTTAGAAAATATAAAAACTACTGAAGATACAATAGAATTAGTAGTATTTTCAATAAATAAAACAGAAATAACTATATTTTCAATAAATAAGATAGAAATAGTTAAGAAAAAATTAGAACAATTATATAGCGAAGATCCATTAAAAGGATGGGAAAAACATAAAACTACCATAAAAATTGAATTAATAGATAAAAACAGTATAATAACCCAAAAACCATTAACATATAATTTTGATGATTTAAAAGAATTTAAAATGCATATAGATGAATTATTAGAAAAACAATATATACAAAAAAGTAATAGTAAACATAATAGTCCAGCATTTATAGTAAATAAACATAGTGAACAAAAAAGAGGAAAAAGTAGAATGGTTATTGATTATAGAAATTTAAATGCAAAAACTATAACATATAATTACCCAATACCAAATAAGATATTAAAAATAAGACAAATCCAAGGATATAATTATTTTAGTAAATTCGATTGTAAATCAGGATTTTACCATCTAAAGTTAGAAGAAGAATCTAAAGAATTAACCGCATTTACGGTACCACAAGGATTTTACGAATGGAATGTGTTACCCTTTGGATATAAAAATGCACCAGGTAGATATCAACATTTTATGGATAATTATTTTAAACAATTACCTAATTGCATAGTATACATAGATGATATATTATTATATACAAAAACTAAGGAAGAACATATAAAATTATTAGAACAATTTACAGATATAATAGAAAATTCAGGAATAAGTCTAAGTGAAAAGAAAGCCGAAATTATGAAAAACCAGATAGAATTTTTAGGAATACAAATAGATAAAAGTGGAGTAAAAATGCAACAACATATAGTACAAAAAATAATAAATTCGAAAGAAGAATTAGATACAAAAAAGAAATTACAATCATTTTTAGGATTAGTAAACCAAGTAAGAGAATATATTCCAAAATTAGCAGAAAACCTAAAACCCCTACAGAAAAAATTAAAAAAGGATATAGAATATAATTATAATGAAGAAGATAAAAAACAAGTTCAAAAAATAAAATTACTTTGCAAGGATTTACCAAAATTACAATTTCCGGATGAAAATAAAAAATTTACATATATAGTAGAAGCAGATGCCAGTGAATATAGTTACGGCGGAGTACTTAAATATAGATATGAAGCAGAAAAAATAGAACACCATTGTAGATATTACTCAGGTACGTTCAACGAGACAGAAATAAAATGGGAAATAAATAGGAAAGAATTATGTTCATTATATAAATGTTTATTAGCATTTGAGCCATATATTGTATATAACAAATTTATTGTGCGGACAGATAATACACAGGTACGCTGGTGGCTAACAAAGAAAATACAAAATTCAGTTACAACAAAAGAGATTCGGAGACTAGTTTTAAATATATTAAATTTTACATTTATAATAGAAGTAATCAGTACTAACAAAAATGTTATTGCAGATTACATATCAAGACAAAGCTACGCAAACTGAAATGATAGAAGAAAATATACATGAAAAGATACTCAACGCCCTGACTATGCTTTCATTGAAAGTAGACAGTATGGGTACTGAGATAGAAAAGCTAAAGCTAAAGACTAGTGAAGATAATCTGAAGTCTATAGCTATGAATCAGCTAACTCAGCAATGTGCAGAGCTATGTCGATCGGAAGACAATAAAATTCCAGAGCTAGAAGGAGATGTTGGGACACTCCATAAAACCCATAACGCTTATCAATCTACTTCTGCAGGTACAAGCAAAGGAGTTAGAAGAAATATGAACTTAAATAAGCTATTTGACAAGCCATATACACCAAATATACCAAAAGACCCTATGTTTACACCCTCGCAAGTTACCACATATCGAGAAAGCCTAAATCAAGACAAAAAGACATATAACTACACAGCCCGAACATATATAGAAAATATCTACAACGTACAAACTTTCTTGAATAGCAACCCAAAAGCTACAAATATCCAAGAACCAGATACGAACTACATAACCCAGAAATTAACCGGATACAACAAGCTAATCGCCTTACCCAAAACTAGACCCAGCTTAGTAAAAACTTGCTACGAATATGGATTACTTAGTACCGTATATACCATAGACGGAACTGAGATATCTACTATACCCGAGATATATGATGCATTTACCATATTTAAAAGAATAACCAAAGGTACTTTATTTTTTATAAAGATCTACACGGCACCAGCAGAGATATTATTTGACGAAGTTAAGAAACCTATACAAGTTGTAAAAATAGGAATGACAAGAGATATGATTATACCACAAGATATTGGTACACAGCCAGAGATACCAAGAATCGAGATACCAAAATTTTATGCGAATAAAAGAGTTATCGGACTATCTACGATTTTACAAGAACTAGCAAATACATATTGTAATCAAAATCCTATATGGAGTTATTATTCAAGAAACCATGTATTGATATATTCAAATTCAAAGGAACTACGAGAAACAGATATGGAAACAATTAGGCAATGGATTATGACGTTGCTTAAACTGGAGACAGAACCTATCGCCAGAGCTATTAAAGAAAAATTTATTTCAGAAGAATTATTGACCAGATATTGCAAAACTATTGGACACAAATACCCAGATCACAGATGTTCAAAATGTAACGGAGGAGATAATGACGTCCCAGCAGTACAGTTAGAATAAAAGAAGATAAGGACGACAGCTGGAAAGATAAGAACAGAGCAATAATGGAGAAATAACAGATATGACAAAATAGACGGAAGACTTATTTGCAGATATGACAGAAAGACGGAAGACTTATTTACAAAGTTACGTAAAAGATAATGTTAGTTTTGTAGTATTTAATGTAGAATAGAAATTTCAAAGCATTTATTGTAAAGTAGAAATTTAAAGTCTTTAGAAAGACTTTTCAAAGACTTTTTAGTTTTTTAGTTTTTAGTTCTTTTTTAAGATTTTTACGGATGTAAGAACTTTTCTCATTCTATAAATAAAGACTCAGGAAGCATTGCAAAGGCAAGCTTTCCTACATTCAGAAAAAATACTCTCTCCATTCCAGTTCAAAAACATTTAGCCCAGTTAATTAAATATATACACCGCAATGGAAAAAGCTATGGAACAACAAACCTCAGAAATATCAAAGCTACCGGAACAGGTATATCTATTTACTATTATGAATAGCTAAATTCATAATTCCCGACAATCATGATATGATAAAATAAATTCATATTAGTTACTTTATAGTAGAATTATTCGAAAAATAATATGTTAAGAAGTTTACTAGCAAAGTGGAAACGGAGAAAAATCCCAAGGAACTATGCCATCCTAAAGGTGAAACCAATGAGGCAAGAAGCCGTGGCGGGGAGTAACCAAAGTCGAGGCGCTGTTTAAGGGAGAATATCCGAATTACCATGCTAGTAGTGACCGAAGAACATGTTATTTAAGAATAATCTAGTATATAGTAATCTGAGATGACTATATTTTATTATGTATATGGTTGCAGGGAATATTTTGAAAAAAGCAATTTTATGATAATGAATGATAATATATCTGATGTGATGGTAGATAACTTTAAGATACTTGTTTTGTATGCACTTAGAGATATAGATGTTGCAGATATAAGAAAAGTTATATTAGAAAAAGCATATGGAAAAAATTATACGGATAGAATAAATTATATACCACACATACCTAACTACTCTTATAAATATTTATTATGTTAAAATTACGTAGAACTTTTAAAGATACGCGAAAAATACAGTTACTAGAAAAACAGATAAAAATAAATATAGACAAATACATGGAAAATAAAAAATATATAAAATCTCTTAATAAAAATATGCAAAAACTACTAAGTCTAAAACAAATAGCTATAAAATATCAATCTTAAAAAATAGCCCATTTAGACCACCTTAGAATTTTAGTCTTATATATACTTAAGGATATAGAAATAATAGATATTAAGAAAATGATATTAGAAGAAGTAATAAACTATGAAATAAACTATGAAATAGAAATGATAAATGCCACAGCACAAATATACGAAGATATTTACCCAGAAGGATATTATTCAGACCAAGATTGTGGATGTTAGAATATATTAGAAAAACTAGAGAAAACCAAGATAATTTAAATAACGAAGTTAATTATAGAAACCATATTAGGAAAATAATGGAAGATCTAAAAGAAAAGTTAATATGGATAGAAAAAACCTTAGAAAATTTAGAAAAAAGTACATGTAACAGTTTATATAACATAAAATACTCATTACGAGAAGAACAACACAAAATAATAAATGACATAGAAAATCTAGAATTAGATATACACTACAGTACAGAAAGAATAAGTTATTACACAGAAATTTGTAACTCAGCAGTTACTACAGGATAAAATAATAAACTAAAAATTAATGAATACATCTCACAAAAAGAATAACTTATTAAAACAGAATCTAAAAAATAACCACGCACAAAAAAGAATAGATTCATCAGCTATAATAAATCTATTTATAAATCTATTTACCAGCTCAGTTATCCGCACCCAGATTACATTATAATATATTTGCCGGAGTTAGTAAAAATTCAATAAATATACAAAAAGATGAAATATCAAAATTAGAATCTCAAATAGATAGTTTAGAATATATATGTCAACACGAACTATTCACAATAAAATGAATAAAGAAGAATTTATAATAGATGAAAAAATATACGAAAATCACGAAGGTACAAAAATAAAAATAGTATTTTCTAATCTAGGAAGAAGGTATAAGAAAATAGGAGAACATTTATATTTAATGTTAGAAAAAGAAGAATTAAAATTAGAAGATAAATTAACAGCAATGGTAAGAATAGAAAAAGAAAATGAAGAGATGGATAGAAAAAAGGAAATAGAAAAAATTAAACAACAATCTACGGAAGAAATACGAAAAATAGAAGAAACTAAAAATAGTAGAATTGCTGAATTAGAAAAAGAATTACAAATGTTAAAAGATTTATACGAACAAAGACAGAAAGAAAAAGAAGAAATAGATAAAGAACAAAAATTAATAAATGAGATAAATCAATTTAAAGAAAAATTAGAAATAAATAATATAGAGGTAGAAGAAACGGATAATTATGATTCAGAAGATAGTGAAACATATACGGAAATATTAACAAATATAAAAGATTTAGAAATTAACGAAAAACAAGAAAAAATTAATCAAGAAAACTTAGAAAATAATAATACAGAAATAAATACTCTTGACAAAAAAGAAGATGAAAATCTAATACCCAAAACAACAGAAATAAGAAAACCTATATATTATAAAAATAAATTTAAAAGATATAATGAATATGACAAATGGACACCAAAACAAATAGTTAATAAAAATTATAACTTTTTAGATCTAGACTGTGTAATAGATACAGAAAAAACAATACAATTATGGATAGGATATATGACAAAACAATTATTAGACAATAATATAAACATAACAGATGCACCAAAATACATAGAAAAAACACTAATAGGATCAGTAAAATTATGGTTTACAAATTTAACTGAAAATAGTAAGAAAGTATTAAGAGCTAATAAACCTATGGAAGGAGCAGCATCAACAACAACAAAATTAACACCTATAGAATTATTGAAAAAATATGAAACAGCTATAAAAGATAAATTTGGTAGTATGACAACATTAGAAGAAGAACAAGATGAAGAAAAAGATACAAATAGGAATTTAATGATAAAATTAACAATATGTAATATGTGTTATATAGATGAATATACTTGCGCATTTAAAGAATATTATTATAAAGGAGCATATAGTATAGAAGAAAGTAAAGAAATAAGAAAATTATATTTTAATAAATTACCCGAACCATTTAGTTCAAAAATAATAAAAAGTTGGGAAGAAGCAAAAATAGTAGATACATTAGGAGCTAGAATAAAATTTTTACAACAATGGTATAGAAAGCTATGTGAAAAATATAGAGAAGAATTAAAAATGGAAAAAACATTAATAAGAAATTTAGCATGTTGCAAAAATAAAATAGCACCTCAATTTGGATGCGAAGAAAGATATTATAAGAAAAGAAAAAGACATAAGAAATATAAGAAATATAAAAAATCAAAATATAAATATAAGAAACCAAGAAAAAGATATTATGTTAAAAATTATAAAAATAAAAGACCATATAGAAAGAAAAAATCTATAAAAGAATGTACATGTTATAATTGTGGAAAGTTAGGACATTTAGCTAGAGATTGTAAATTACCTAAAAATCCAAAAAATAAACAAATATCCGAAATAAAAATAGAAAATACAGAATATATGCAAATAGATTATATAGATTATGAATTAGAAAGTGAAGATAGTATATATGAAATTTCAGAAAACGAAACAGATACTGAAATAGATAGTGAGATAGATGAATCAAATGACTGAAGAAGATATAAAAATAATAACAAAGGAAGAATATTTAAATGATGAAGGAACAGAACAAAAGATAATATTTGACAGTAATATATTTGATGAAATAAAAGGAAAAGAGTTAGATTTAAGTGTAGAAAAAATATTTAAAATACCAACAATAAAAAATATATTTAGTAGGAAAAAAGATGAATATTATGTAGTATGTCAAAAAGAACATGTAATAGATTGTAGATATGCAAAAGGAAAAGCTAGTATACCACTAGTAACAAAAAGGATAGTTAATAAAGAAATAAATGATATAAAAAGTAAAGGAGATCCAATAAAATACGTACACCTCGGAGGTACAGAAATATTAATAAAAGCATGTTTTAGAGAAGGAATAGATACACCGATAGAATTATATTTAGCAGATGATAGAATTATAAAACCTATAGAAAAAAGTATAATAACTGCCGTAAAAGGAAATTTAATATACCAAAAATTTAAATTTATAATAAGTGCAAATTATTCAGTAGCAGTAACAGATAGGAATATAGATAAATCATTAGTATTATATTGGAAGATATCAGGAATAGAATTAACCCCAGGAAGTAAAATATTTACAGCAAGATGTAAAAATTTATATGTATTAACAACAAAACATAAAATAACAGGGAAAAATAAAATTAATAAAATACAAATAGATAGCCCATTTGAGCAAATTGTAAAAACAATAGATTATAATGATTATAGCTATAGAGACATAGATATAGAAGAAAATTTAGAAATAGTAAATGATAGAATAAGTACAACGAAAAGAATAGCTAATGAAAAACCAGAGTCATCGAGCTCATCAAAAAGAATGAGTTATGAAACAAATTCAATAAGTAATTTAAATCAATATTACATAACAGGAAAAATAAATGAAAAAGAACATTTAATACTATTAAACACAGGACAAGAAGAAAATTATATAGCAAAATATCTAGTAAAAAATGAAGAAATAAAAACTGATAATGATATATGCCCAGATCTACCGAGAAGTTTAATAAATAATAAAGATATAGCAGAAAAAGAAATAATAATAGGAGGAATTAGAAAAATAAAAATAGAATTTGAGGTAAAAGAAGAAATGCAAAAAGCAGATATAATATTAGGAATAAAATGGTTAGAACAAGTAAAACCATATAATATAGAACATACACAATTAGCCATAACATATAATAGGGAAAGATTATTCTTAAGAAGAGCCTTAATATAAAATGAAAATATATGTATTAATGAAGATAGTAGTGGAAGGATATTATAGTAGATATTATACGCCTATGATAGATACAGGAGCAGAAGCTAATTTATGTAGATATAATTGCTTACCAGAGAGTAAATGGGATAAATTAAAAATACCAATAATAGTTAAAGGATTTAATAATGAAGGAAGCTTAATTACTTACAAAGCTAGGAATGTAAAAGCACAAATATGAGATAAGATATTGACAATAGAAGAAATTTATAATTATGAACTAACATCAAAAGATATACTTTTAGGAATGCCATTTTTAGATAAATTATACCCACATATAATAACTAGAAACGATTGGTGGTTCACAACACCATGTAAACAAAAAGTAAGAGCAAAAAGAGTTAATAATAAAATAAGAAAGAAAACTGATTGGATAAAAGGAAGTGAAAAAATTACACAAAAGTTAGAAAATATAAAAAACGCTGAAGATACAATAGAATTAGTAGTATTTTCAATAAATAAAACAGAAATAACTATATTTTCAATAAATAAGATAGAAATAGTTAAGAAAAAATTAGAACAATTATATAGCGAAGATCCATTAAAAGGATGGGAAAAACATAAAACTACCATAAAAATTGAATTAATAGATAAAAACAGTATAATAACCCAAAAACCATTAACATATAATTTTGATGATTTAAAAGAATTTAAAATGCATATAGATGAATTATTAGAAAAACAATATATACAAAAAAGTAATAGTAAACATAATAGTCCAGCATTTATAGTAAATAAACATAGTGAACAAAAAAGAGGAAAAAGTAGAATGGTTATTGATTATAGAAATTTAAATGCAAAAACTATAACATATAATTACCCAATACCAAATAAGATATTAAAAATAAGACAAATCCAAGGATATAATTATTTTAGTAAATTTGATTGTAAATCAGGATTTTACCATCTAAAGTTAGAAGAAGAATCTAAGGAATTAACCGCATTTACGGTACCACAAGGATTTTACGAATGGAATGTGTTACCCTTCGGATATAAAAATGCACCAGGTAGATATCAACATTTTATGGATAATTATTTTAAACAATTACCTAATTGCATAGTATACATAGATGATATATTATTATATACAAAAACTAAGGAAGAACATATAAAATTATTAGAACAATTTACAGATATAATAGAAAATTCAGGAATAAGTCTAAGTGAAAAGAAAGCCGAAATTATGAAAAACCAGATAGAATTTTTAGGAATACAAATAGATAAAAGTGGAGTAAAAATGCAACAACATATAGTACAAAAAATAATAAATTCGAAAGAAGAATTAGATACAAAAAAGAAATTACAATCATTTTTAGGATTAGTAAACCAAGTAAGAGAATATATTCCAAAATTAGCAGAAAACCTAAAACCCCTACAGAAAAAATTAAAAAAGGATATAGAATATAATTATAATGAAGAAGATAAAAAACAAGTTCAAAAAATAAAATTACTTTGCAAGGATTTACCAAAATTACAATTTCCGGATGAAAATAAAAAATTTACATATATAGTAGAAGCAGATGCCAGTGAATATAGTTACGGCGGAGTACTTAAATATAGATATGAAGCAGAAAAAATAGAACACCATTGTAGATATTACTCAGGTACGTTCAACGAGACAGAAATAAAATGGGAAATAAATAGGAAAGAATTATGTTCATTATATAAATGTTTATTAGCATTTGAGCCATATATTGTATATAACAAATTTATTGTGCGGACAGATAATACACAGGTACGCTGGTGGCTAACAAAGAAAATACAAAATTCAGTTACAACAAAAGAGATTCGGAGACTAGTTTTAAATATATTAAATTTTACATTTATAATAGAAGTAATCAGTACTAACAAAAATGTTATTGCAGATTACATATCAAGACAAAGCTACGCAAACTGAAATGATAGAAGAAAATATACATGAAAAGATACTCAACGCCCTGACTATGCTTTCATTGAAAGTAGACAGTATGGGTACTGAGATAGAAAAGCTAAAGCTAAAGACTAGTGAAGATAATCTGAAGTCTATAGCTATGAATCAGCTAACTCAGCAATGTGCAGAGCTATGTCGATCGGAAGACAATAAAATTCCAGAGCTAGAAGGAGATGTTGGGACACTCCATAAAACCCATAACGCTTATCAATCTACTTCTGCAGGTACAAGCAAAGGAGTTAGAAGAAATATGAACTTAAATAAGCTATTTGACAAGCCATATACACCAAATATACCAAAAGACCCTATGTTTACACCCCCGCAAGTTACCACATATCGAGAAAGCCTAAATCAAGACAAAAAGACATATAACTACACAGCCCGAACATATATAGAAAATATCTACAACGTACAAACTTTCTTAAATAGCAACCCAAAAGCTACAAATATCCAAGAACCAGATACGAACTACATAACCCAGAAATTAACCGGATACAACAAGCTAATCGCCTTACCCAAAACTAGACCCAGCTTAGTAAAAACTTGCTACGAATATGGATTACTTAGTACCGTATATACCACAGACGGAACTGAGATATCTACTATACCCGAGATATATGATGCATTTACCATATTTAAAAGAATAACCAAAGGTACTTTATTTTTTATAAAGATCTACACGGCACCAGCAGAGATATTATTTGACGAAGTTAAGAAACCTATACAAGTTGTAAAAATAGGAATGACAAGAGATATGATTATACCACAAGATATTGGTACACAGCCAGAGATACCAAGAATCGAGATACCAAAATTTTATGCGAATAAAAGAGTTATCGGACTATCTACGATTTTACAAGAACTAGCAAATACATATTGTAATCAAAATCCTATATGGAGTTATTATTCAAGAAACCATGTATTGATATATTCAAATTCAAAGGAACTACGAGAAACAGATATGGAAACAATTAGGCAATGGATTATGACGTTGCTTAAACCGGAGACAGAACCTATCGCCAGAGCTATTAAAGAAAAATTTATTTCAGAAGAATTATTGACCAGATATTGCAAAACTATTGGACACAAATACCCAGATCACAGATGTTCAAAATGTAACGGAGGAGATAATGACGTCCCAGCAGTACAGTTAGAATAAAAGAAGATAAGGACGACAGCTGGAAAGATAAGAACAGAGCAATAATGGAGAAATAACAGATATGACAAAATAGACGGAAGACTTATTTGCAGATATGACAGAAAGACGGAAGACTTATTTACAAAGTTACGTAAAAGATAATGTTAGTTTTGTAGTATTTAATGTAGAATAGAAATTTCAAAGCATTTATTGTAAAGTAGAAATTTAAAGTCTTTAGAAAGACTTTTCAAAGACTTTTTAGTTTTTTAGTTTTTAGTTCTTTTTTAAGATTTTTACGGATGTAAGAACTTTTCTCATTCTATAAATAAAGACTCAGGAAGCATTGCAAAGGCAAGCTTTCCTACATTCAGAAAAAATACTCTCTCCATTCCAGTTCAAAAACATTTAGCCCAGTTAATTAAATATATACACCGCAATGGAAAAAGCTATGGAACAACAAACCTCAGAAATATCAAAGCTACCGGAACAGGTATATCTATTTACTATTATGATTAACTAAATTCATAATTCCCGACAATCATGATATGATAAAATAAATTCATATTAGTTACTTTATAGTAGAATTATTCGAAAAATAATATGTTAAGAAGTTTACTAGCAAAGTGGAAACGGAGAAAAATCCCAAGGAACTATGCCATCCTAAAGGTGAAACCAATGAGGCAAGAAGCCGTGGCGGGGAGTAACCAAAGTCGAGGCGCTGTTTAAGGGAGAATATCCGAATTACCATGCTAGTAGTGACCGAAGAACATGTTATTTAAGAATAATCTAGTATATAGTAATCTGAGATGACTATATTTTATTATGTATATGGTTGCAGGGAATATTTTGAAAAAGCAATTTTATGATAATGAATGATAATATATCTGATGTGATGGTAGATAACTTTAAGATACTTGTTTTGTATGCACTTAGAGATATAGATGTTGCAGATATAAGAAAAGTTATATTAGAAAAAGCATATGGAAAAAATTATACGGATAGAATAAATTATATACCACACATACCTAACTACTCTTATAAATATTTATTATGTTAAAATTACGTAGAACTTTTAAAGATACGCGAAAAATACAGTTACTAGAAAAACAGATAAAAATAAATATAGACAAATACATGGAAAATAAAAAATATATAAAATCTCTTAATAAAAATATGCAAAAACTACTAAGTCTAAAACAAATAGCTATAAAATATCAATCTTAAAAAATAACCCATTTAGACTACCTTAGAATTTTAGTCTTATATATACTTAAGGATATAGAAATAATAGATATTAAGAAAATGATATTAGAAGAAGTAATAAACTATGAAATAAACTATGAAATAGAAATGATAAATGCCACAGCACAAATATACGAAGACATTTACCCAGAAGGATATTATTCAGACCAAGATTGTGGATGTTAGAATATATTAGAAAAACTAGAGAAAACCAAGATAATTTAAATAACGAAGTTAATTATAGAAACCATATTAGGAAAATAATGGAAGATCTAAAAGAAAAGTTAGAATGGATAGAAAAAACCTTAGAAAATTTAGAAAAAAGTACATGTAACAGTTTATATAACATAAAATACTCATTACGAGAAGAACAACACAAAATAATAAATGACATAGAAAATCTAGAATTAGATATACACTACAGTACAGAAAGAATAAGTTATTACACAGAAATTTGTAACTCAGCAGTTACTACAGGATAAAATAGTAAACTAAAAATTAATGAATACATCTAACAAAAAGAATGACTTATTAAAACAAAACCTAAAAAATAACCACGCACAAAAAAGAATAGATTCATCAGCTATAATAAATCTATTTATAAATCTATTTACCAGCTCAGTTATCCGCACCCCCCTCCAAATGTCTGATGAATCTATTAAATCTATTTATAAATCTATTTACCAGCTCAGTTATCCGCACCCCCCTACAAATGGTATCAGAGCACAGTAGTTTAAAAGATACGGAAGTGATATATATGTTGGAATTAGTTAAGTTAGATTTAAATTTAGTTAAAATTAGATTTAGTTACTTATTAAATTAATTATGAGAAGACCATTTAAAAATAGAGAAGCTTTTAGAAAAATAAAAGAAAATTTAGTTAGTAATTATTCAGAATATATAAGTTTAAATAAAACAAAAGAAAATCCACAAAGATTATCCTATTTAATTACATTAATATCTAGTATTGAAGCAAAATTAATAATCCATTTAAAATCTAGAAGAATGAGACATATACCACCTAATTATGATAAAATTAGATTTAGATATCCACCAAAATATTATAAATATAATTCAGATGAATAAAGAGCAAAAATACAAAGAATTAAAACAATTTATCTCTGAAAAACGTAAAGAATTAAAAACAAGAAAAGAAAGATTACATTATAATATATTTGCCGGAGTTAGTAAAAATTCAATAAATATACAAAAAGATGAAATATCAAAATTAGAATCTCAAATAGATAGTTTAGAATATATATGTCAACATGAACTATTCACAATAAAATGAATAAAGAAGAATTTATAATAGATGAAAAAAAAATACGAAAAATAGAAGAAACTAAAAATAGCAGAATTGCTGAATTAGAAAAAGAATTACAAATGCATTTGGAGGGGGGTGCGGATAACTGAGCTGGTAAATAGATTTATAAATAGATTTATTATAGCTGATGAATCTATTCTTTTTTGTGCGTGGTTATTTTTTAGATTTTGCTTTAATAAGTTATTCTTTTTGTGAGATGTATTCATTAATTTAGTTTATTATTTTATCCTGTAGTAACTGCTGAGTTACAAATTTCTGTGTAATAACTTATTCTTTCTGTACTGTAGTGTATATCTAATTCTAGATTTTCTATGTCATTTATTATTTTGTGTTGTTCTTCTCGTAATGAGTATTTTATGTTATATAAACTGTTACATGTACTTTTTTCTAAATTTTCTAAGGTTTTTTCTATCCATATTAACTTTTCTTTTAGATCTTCCATTATTTTTCTAATTCGGTTTCTGTAATTAATTTCGTTATTTAAATTATCTTGATTTTCTCTAGTTTTTCTAATATATTCTAACATCCACAATCTTGGTCTGAATAATATCCTTCTGGGTAAATATCTTCGTATATTTGTGCTGTGGCATTTATCATTTCTATTTCATAGTTTATTTCATAGTTTATTACTTCTTCTAATATCATTTTCTTAATATCTATTATTTCTATATCCTTAAGTATATATAAGACTAAAATTCTAAGGTAGTCTAAATGGGCTATTTTTTAAGATTGATATTTTATAGCTATTTGTTTTAGACTTAGTAGTTTTTGCATATTTTTATTAAGAGATTTTATATATTTTTTATTTTCCATGTATTTGTCTATATTTATTTTTATCTGTTTTTCTAGTAACTGTATTTTTCGCGTATCTTTAAAAGTCCTACGTAATTTTAACATAATAAATATTTATAAGAGTAGTTAGGTATGTGTGGTATATAATTTATTCTATCCGTATAATTTTTTCCATATGCTTTTTCTAATATAACTTTTCTTATATCTGCAACATCTATATCTCTAAGTGCATACAAAACAAGTATCTTAAAGTTATCTACCATCACATCAGATATATTATCATTCATTATCATAAAATTGCTTTTTTCAAAATATTCCCTGCAACCATATACATAATAAAATATAGTCATCTCAGATTACTATATACTAGATTATTCTTAAATAACATGTTCTTCGGTCACTACTAGCATGGTAATTCGGATATTCTCCCTTAAACAGCGCCTCGACTTTGGTTACTCCCCGCCACGGCTTCTTGCCTCATTGGTTTCACCTTTAGGATGGCATAGTTCCTTGGGATTTTTCTCCGTTTCCACTTTGCTAGTAAACTTCTTAACATATTATTTTTCGAATAATTCTACTATAAAGTAACTAATATGAATTTATTTTATTATATCATGATTGTCGGGAATTATGAATTTAGCTATTCATAATAGTAAATAGATATACCTGTTCCGATAGCTTTGATATTTCTGAGGTTTGTTGTTCCATAGCTTTTTCCATTGCGGTGTATATATTTAATTAACTGGGCTAAATATTTTTTGAACTGGAATGGAGAGAGTATTTTTGCTGAATGTTTGAAGGCCTGCCTTTGCAATGCCTCCTGAATTCTTATTTATAGACTCAAAGTATATACATCCGTGTTTAATTGAAAAGACTAAAAACTAAACAAAGAAAAATGTTTTCCTACCTACTAAAGTCTTCACCTACATTTATTTCAACTACTATTTCAACTACTATTTTAACTACTAAAGACTAATATTAAAAAAAAATCTTTACATTAACTTTTACGTAGACTTAAATAAATCTTCTGCCATATCTGCAAATAAGTCTTCCGTCTATTTTGTCATATCTGCTATATCTCCATTATTGCTGCTCTGTCCTTATCTTTCCAGCTGTCGTCTTTATCTTCTTTTATTCTAACTGCACTGCTGGGATGTCATTATCTCCTCCGTTACATTTTGAACATCTGTGATCTGGGTATTTGTGTCCAATAGTTTTGCAATATCTGGTCAATAATTCTTCTGAAATAAATTTTTCTTTAATAGCTCTGGCGATAGGTTCTGTCTCCGGTTTAAGCAACGTCATAATCCATTGCCTAATTGTTTCCATATCTGTTTCTCGTAGTTCCTTTGAATTTGAATATATCAATACATGGTTTCTTGAATAATAACTCCATATAGGATTTTGATTACAATATGTATTTGCTAGTTCTTGTAAAATCGTAGATAGTCCGATAACTCTTTTATTCGCATAAAATTTTGGTATCTCGATTCTTGGTATCTCTGGCTGTGTACCAATATCTTGCGGTATAATCATATCTCTTGTCATTCCTATTTTTACAACTTGTATAGGTTTCTTAACTTCGTCAAATAATATCTCTGCCGGTGCCGTGTAGATCTTTATAAAAAATAAAGTACCTTTGGTTATTCTTTTAAATATGGTAAATGCATCATATATCTCGGGTATAGTAGATATCTCAGTTCCGTCTGTGGTATATACGGTACTAAGTAATCCATATTCGTAGCAAGTTTTTACTAAGCTGGGTCTAGTTTTGGGTAAGGCGATTAGCTTGTTGTATCCGGTTAATTTCTGGGTTATGTAGTTCGTATCTGGTTCTTGGATATTTGTAGCTTTTGGGTTGCTATTCAAGAAAGTTTGTACGTTGTAGATATTTTCTATATATGTTCGGGCTGTCTAGTTATATGTCTTTTTGTCTTGATTTAGGCTTTCTCGATATGTGGTAACTTGCGGGGGTGTAAACATAGGGTCTTTTGGTATATTTGGTGTATATGGCTTGTCAAATAGCTTATTTAAGTTCATATTTCTTCTAACTCCTTTGCTTGTACCTGCAGAAGTAGATTGATAAGCGTTATGGGTTTTATGGAGTGTCCCAACATCTCCTTCTAGCTCTGGAATTTTATTGTCTTCCGATCGACATAGCTCTGCACATTGCTGAGTTAGCTGATTCATAGCTATAGACTTCAGATTCATAGCTGGAATTTTTCATGTATATTTTCTTCTATCATTTCAGTTTGTGTAGCTTTGTCTTGATATGTAATCTGCAATAACATTTTTGTTAGTACTGATTACTTCTATTATAAATGTAAAATTCAATATATTTAAAACTAGTCTCCGAATCTCTTTTGTTGTAACTGAATTTTGTATTTTCTTTGTTAGCCACCAGCGTACCTGTGTATTATCTGTCCGCACAATAAATTTGTTATATACAATATATGGCTCAAATGCTAATAAACATTTATATAATGAACATAATTCTTTCCTATTTATTTCCCATTTTATTTCTGTCTCGTTGAACGTACCTGAGTAATATCTACAATGGTGTTCTATTTTTTCTGCTTCATATCTATATTTAAGTACTCCGCCGTAACTATATTCACTGGCATCTGCTTCTACTATATATGTAAATTTTCTATTTTCATCCGGAAATTGTAATTTTGGTAAATCCTTGCAAAGTAATTTTATTTTTTGAACTTGTTTTTTATCTTCTTCATTATAATTATATTCTATATCCTTTTTTAATTTTTTCTGTAGGGGTTTTAGGTTTTCTGCTAATTTTGGAATATATTCTCTTACTTGGTTTACTAATCCTAAAAATGATTGTAATTTCTTTTTTGTATCTAGTTCTTCTTTCGAATTTATTATTTTTTGTACTATATGTTGTTGCATTTTTACTCCACTTTTATCTATTTGTATTCCTAAAAATTCTATCTGGTTTTTCATAATTTCGGCTTTCTTTTCACTTAGACTTATTCCTGAATTTTCTATTATATCTGTAAATTGTTCTAATAATTTTATATGTTCTTCCTTAGTTTTTGTATATAATAATATATCATCTATGTATACTATGCAATTAGGTAATTGTTTAAAATAATTATCCATAAAATGTTGATATCTACCTGGTGCATTTTTATATCCAAAGGGTAACACATTCCATTCGTAAAATCCTTGTGGTACCGTAAATGCGGTTAATTCTTTAGATTCTTCTTCTAACTTTAGATGGTAAAATCCTGATTTACAATCAAATTTACTAAAATAATTATATCCTTGGATTTGTCTTATTTTTAATATCTTATTTGGTATTGGGTAATTATATGTTAATGGTTTTTGGGTTATTATACTGTTTTTATCTATTAATTCATTTTTTATGGTAGTTTTATGTTTTTCCCATCCTTTTAATGGATCTTCGCTATATAATTGTTCTAATTTTTTCTTAACTATTTCTATCTTATTTATTGAAAATATAGTTATTTCTGTTTTATTTATTGAAAATACTACTAATTCTATTGTATCTTCAGCGTTTTTTATATTTTCTAACTTTTGTGTAATTTTTTCACTTCCTTTTATCCAATCAGTTTTCTTTCTTATTTTATTATTAACTCTTTTTGCTCTTACTTTTTGTTTACATGGTGTTGTGAACCACCAATCGTTTCTAGTTATTATATGTGGGTATAATTTATCTAAAAATGGCATTCCTAAAAGTATATCTTTTGATGTTAGTTCATAATTATAAATTTCTTCTATTGTCAATATCTTATCCCATATTTGTGCTTTTACATTCCTAGCTTTGTAAGTAATTAAGCTTCCTTCATTATTAAATCCTTTAACTATTATTGATATTTTTAATTTATCCCATTTACTTTCTGGTAAGCAATTATATCTACATAAATTAGCTTCTGCTCCTGTATCTATCATAGGCGTATAATATCTACTATAATATCCTTCCACTACTATCTTCATTAATACATATATTTTCATTTTATATTAAGGCTCTTCTTAAGAATAATCTTTCCCTATTATATGTTATGGCTAATTGTGTATGTTCTATATTATATGGTTTTACTTGTTCTAACCATTTTATTCCTAATATTATATCTGCTTTTTGCATTTCTTCTTTTACCTCAAATTCTATTTTTATTTTTCTAATTCCTCTATTATTATTTCTTTTTCTGCTATATCTTTATTATTTATTAAACTTCTCGGTAGATCTGGGCATATATCATTATCAGTTTTTATTTCTTCATTTTTTACTAGATATTTTGCTATATAATTTTCTTCTTGTCCTGTGTTTAATAGTATTAAATGTTCTTTTTCATTTATTTTTCCTGTTATGTAATATTGATTTAAATTACTTATTGAATTTGTTTCATAACTTGTTCTTTTTGATGAGCTCGATGACTCTGGTTTTTCATTAGCTATTCTTTTCGTTGTACTTATTCTATCATTTACTATTTCTAAATTTTCTTCTATATCTATGTCTCTATAGCTATAATCATTATAATCTATTGTTTTTACAATTTGCTCAAATGGGCTATCTATTTGTATTTTATTAATTTTATTTTTCCCTGTTATTTTGTGTTTTGTTGTTAATACATATAAATTTTTACATCTTGCTGTAAATATTTTACTTCCTGGGGTTAATTCTATTCCTGATATCTTCCAGTATAATACTAATGATTTATCTATATTCCTATCTGTTACTGCTACTGAATAATTTGCACTTATTATAAATTTAAATTTTTGGTATATTAAATTTCCTTTTACGGCAGTTATTATACTTTTTTCTATAGGTTTTATAATTCTATCATCTGCTAAATATAATTCTATCGGTGTATCTATTCCTTCTCTAAAACATGCTTTTATTAATATCTCTGTACCTCCGAGGTGTACGTATTTTATTGGATCTCCTTTACTTTTTATATCATTTATTTCTTTATTAACTATCCTTTTTGTTACTAGTGGTATACTAGCTTTTCCTTTTGCATATCTACAATCTATTACATGTTCTTTTTGACATATTACATAATATTCATCTTTTTTCCTACTAAATATATTTTTTATTGTTGGTATTTTAAATATTTTTTCTACACTTAAATCTAACTCTTTTCCTTTTATTTCATCAAATATATTACTGTCAAATATTATCTTTTGTTCTGTTCCTTCGTCATTTAAATATTCTTCCTTTGTTATTATTTTTATATCCTCTTCAGTCATTTGATTCATCTATCTCACTATCTATTTCAATATCTGTTTCGTTTTCTGAAATTTCATATATACTATCTTCACTTTCTAGTTCATAATCTATATAATCTATTTGCATATATTCTGTATTTTCTATTTTTATTTCGGATATTTGTTTATTTTTTGGATTTTTAGGTAATTTACAATCTCTAGCTAAATGTCCTAACTTTCCACAATTATAACATGTACATTCTTTTATAGATTTTTTCTTTCTATATGGTCTTTTATTTTTATAATTTTTAACATAATATCTTTTTCTTGGTTTCTTATATTTATATTTTGATTTTTTATATTTCTTATATTTCTTATGTCTTTTTCTTTTCTTATAATATCTTTCTTCGCATCCAAATTGAGGTGCTATTTTATTTTTGCAACATGCTAAATTTCTTATTAATGTTTTTTCCATTTTTAATTCTTCTCTATATTTTTCACATAGCTTTCTATACCATTGTTGTAAAAATTTTATTCTAGCTCCTAATGTATCTACTATTTTTGCTTCTTCCCAACTTTTTATTATTTTTGAACTAAATGGTTCGGGTAATTTATTAAAATACAATTTTCTTATTTCTTTACTTTCTTCTATACTATATGCTCCTTTATAATAATATTCTTTAAATGCGCAAGTATATTCATCTATATAACACATATTACATATTGTTAATTTTATCATTAAATTCCTATTTGTATCTTTTTCTTCATCTTGTTCCTCTTCTAATGTTGTCATACTACCAAATTCATCTTTTATAGCTGTTTCATATTTTTTCAATAATTCTATAGGTGTTAATTTTGTTGTCGTTGATGCTGCTCCTTCTATAGGTTTATTAGCTCTTAATACTTTCTTACTATTTTCTGTTAAATTTGTAAACCATAATTTTACTGATCCTATTAGTGTTTTTTCTATATATTCTGGTGCATCTGTTATGTTTATATTATTATCTAATAATTGTTTTGTCATATATCCTACCCATAATTGTATTGTTTTTTCTGTATCTATTACATAGTCTAGATCTAAAAAGTTATAATTTTTATTAACTATTTGTTTTGGTGTCCATTTATCATATTCATTATATCTTTTAAATTTATTTTTGTAATATATAGGTTTTCTTATTTCTGTTGTTTTGGGTATTAGATTTTCATCTTCTTTTTTGTCAAGAGTATTTATTTCTGTATTATTATTTTCTAAGTTTTCTTGATTAATTCTTTCTTGTTTTTCGTTGATTTCTAAATCTTTTATGTTTGTTAATATTTCCGTATATGTTTCACTATCTTCTGAATCATAATTATCCGTTTCTTCTACCTCTATATTATTTATTTCTAATTTTTCTTTAAATTGATTTATCTCATTTATTAATTTTTGTTCTTTATCTATTTCTTCTTTTTCTTTCTGTCTTTGTTCGTATAAATCTTTTAACATTTGTAATTCTTTTTCTAATTCAGCAATTCTACTATTTTTAGTTTCTTCTATTTTTCGTATTTCTTCCGTAGATTGTTGTTTAATTTTTTCTATTTCCTTTTTTCTATCTATCTCTTCATTTTCTTTTTCTATTCTTACCATTGCTGTTAATTTATCTTCTAATTTTAATTCTTCTTTTTCTAACATTAAATATAAATGTTCTCCTATTTTCTTATACCTTCTTCCTAGATTAGAAAATACTATTTTTATTTTTGTACCTTCGTGATTTTCGTATATTTTTTCATCTATTATAAATTCTTCTTTATTCATTTTATTGTGAATAGTTCATGTTGACATATATATTCTAAACTATCTATTTGAGATTCTAATTTTGATATTTCATCTTTTTGTATATTTATTGAATTTTTACTAACTCCGGCAAATATATTATAATGTAATCTTTCTTTTCTTATTTTTAATTCTTTACGTTTTTCAGAGATAAATTGTTTTAATTCTTTGTATTTTTGCTCTTTATTCATCTGAATTGTGTTTGTAATATTTTGGTGGATATCTAAATCTAATTTTATCATAATTAGGTGGTATATGTCTCATTCTTCTAGATTTTAAATGGATTATTAATTTTGCTTCAATACTAGATATTAATGTAATTAAATAAGCTAATCTTTGTGGATTTTCTTTTGTTTTATTTAAACTTATATATTCTGAATAATTGCTAACTAATGATTCTTTAATTTTTCTAAAAGCTTCTCTATTTTTAAATGGTCTTCTCATAATTAATTTAATAAATAACTAAATCTAACTTAACTAATTTAAATCTAACTAAATCGAACTCTAACTTAACTAATTCCAACATATATATCACTTCCAACATATATATCACTTCCGTATCTTTTAAACTACTGTGCTCTGATACCATTTGGAGGGGGGTGCGGATAACTGAGCTGGTAAATAGATTTATAAATAGATTTATTATAGCTGATGAATCTATTCTTTTTTGTGCGTGGTTATTTTTTAGATTTTGTTTTAATAAGTTATTCTTTTTGTGAGATGTATTCATTAATTTTAGTTTATTATTTTATCCTGTAGTAACTGCTGAGTTACAAATTTCTGTGTAATAACTTATTCTTTCTGTACTGTAGTGTATATCTAATTCTAGATTTTCTATGTCATTTATTATTTTGTGTTGTTCTTCTCGTAATGAGTATTTTATGTTATATAAACTGTTACATGTACTTTTTTCTAAATTTTCTAAGGTTTTTTCTATCCATATTAACTTTTCTTTTAGATCTTCCATTATTTTCCTAATATGGTTTCTATAATTAACTTCGTTATTTAAATTATCTTGGTTTTCTCTAGTTTTTCTAATATATTCTAACATCCACAATCTTGGTCTGAATAATATCCTTCTGGGTAAATGTCTTCGTATATTTGTGCTGTGGCATTTATCATTTCTATTTCATAGTTTATTTCATAGTTTATTACTTCTTCTAATATCATTTTCTTAATATCTATTATTTCTATATCCTTAAGTATATATAAGACTAAAATTCTAAGGTAGTCTAAATGGGCTATTTTTAAGATTGATATTTTATAGCTATTTGTTTTAGACTTAGTAGTTTTTGCATATTTTTATTAAGAGATTTTATATATTTTTTATTTTCCATGTATTTGTCTATATTTATTTTTATCTGTTTTTCTAGTAACTGTAATTTTTGCGTATCTTTAAAAGTCCTACGTAATTTTAACATAATAAATATTTATAAGAGTAGTTAGGTATGTGTGGTATATAATTTATTCTATCCGTATAATTTTTTCCATATGCTTTTTCTAATATAACTTTTCTTATATCTGCAACATCTATATCTCTAAGTGCATACAAAACAAGTATCTTAAATTTATCTACCATGACATCAGATATATTATCATTCATTATCATAAAATTGCTTTTTCAAAATATTCCCTGCAACCATATACATAATAAAATATAGTCATCTCAGATTACTATATACTAGATTATTCTTAAATAACATGTTCTTCGGTCACTACTAGCATGGTAATTCGGATATTCTCCCTTAAACAGCGCCTCGACTTTGGTTACTCCCCGCCACGGCTTCTTGCCTCATTGGTTTCACCTTTAGGATGGCATAGTTCCTTGGGATTTTTCTCCGTTTCCACTTTGCTAGTAAACTTCTTAACATATTATTTTTCGAATAATTCTACTATAAAGTAACTAATATGAATTTATTTTATTATATCATGATTGTCGGGAATTATGAATTTAGCTATTCATAATAGTAAATAGATATACCTGTTCCGGTAGCTTTGATATTTCTGAGGTTTGTTGTTCCATAGCTTTTTCCATTGCGGTGTATATATTTAATTAACTGGGCTAAATGTTTTTGAACTGGAATGGAGAGAGTATTTTTTCTGAATGTAGGAAAGCTTGCCTTTGCAATGCTTCCTGAGTCTTTATTTATAGAATGAGAAAAGTTCTTACATCCGTAAAAATCTTAAAAAAGAACTAAAAACTAAAAAACTAAAAAGTCTTTGAAAAGTCTTTCTAAAGACTTTAAATTTCTACTTTACAATAAATGCTTTGAAATTTCTATTCTACATTAAATACTACAAAACTAACATTATCTTTTACGTAACTTTGTAAATAAGTCTTCCGTCTTTCTGTCATATCTGCAAATAAGTCTTCCATCTATTTTGTCATATCTGTTATTTCTCCATTATTGCTCTGTTCTTATCTTTCCAGCTGTCGTCCTTATCTTCTTTTATTCTAACTGTACTGCTGGGACGTCATTATCTCCTCCGTTACATTTTGAACATCTGTGATCTGGGTATTTGTGTCCAATAGTTTTGCAATATCTGGTCAATAATTCTTCTGAAATAAATTTTTCTTTAATAGCTCTGGCGATAGGTTCTGTCTCCGGTTTAAGCAACGTCATAATCCATTGCCTAATTGTTTCCATATCTGTTTCTCGTAGTTCCTTTGAATTTGAATATATCAATACATGGTTTCTTGAATAATAACTCCATATAGGATTTTGATTACAATATGTATTTGCTAGTTCTTGTAAAATCGTAGATAGTCCGATAACTCTTTTATTCGCATAAAATTTTGGTATCTCGATTCTTGGTATCTCTGGCTGTGTACCAATATCTTGTGGTATAATCATATCTCTTGTCATTCCTATTTTTACAACTTGTATAGGTTTCTTAACTTCGTCAAATAATATCTCTGCCGGTGCCGTGTAGATCTTTATAAAAAATAAAGTACCTTTGGTTATTCTTTTAAATATGGTAAATGCATCATATATCTCGGGTATAGTAGATATTTCAGTTCCGTCTGTGGTATATACGGTACTAAGTAATCCATATTCGTAGCAAGTTTTTACTAAGCTGGGTCTAGTTTTGGGTAAGGCGATTAGCTTGTTGTATCCGGTTAATTTCTGGGTTATGTAGTTCGTATCTGGTTCTTGGATATTTGTAGCTTTTGGGTTGCTATTTAAGAAAGTTTGTACGTTGTAGATATTTTCTATATATGTTCGGGCTGTGTAGTTATATGTCTTTTTGTCTTGATTTAGGCTTTCTCGATATGTGGTAACTTGCGGGGGTGTAAACATAGGGTCTTTTGGTATATTTGGTGTATATGGCTTGTCAAATAGCTTATTTAAGTTCATATTTCTTCTAACTCCTTTGCTTGTACCTGCAGAAGTAGATTGATAAGCGTTATGGGTTTTATGGAGTGTCCCAACATCTCCTTCTAGCTCTGGAATTTTATTGTCTTCCGATCGACATAGCTCTGCACATTGCTGAGTTAGCTGATTCATAGCTATAGACTTCAGATTATCTTCACTAGTCTTTAGCTTTAGCTTTTCTATCTCAGTACCCATACTGTCTACTTTCAATGAAAGCATAGTCAGGGCGTTGAGTATCTTTTCATGTATATTTTCTTCTATCATTTCAGTTTGCGTAGCTTTGTCTTGATATGTAATCTGCAATAACATTTTTGTTAGTACTGATTACTTCTATTATAAATGTAAAATTTAATATATTTAAAACTAGTCTCCGAATCTCTTTTGTTGTAACTGAATTTTGTATTTTCTTTGTTAGCCACCAGCATACCTGTGTATTATCTGTCCGCACAATAAATTTGTTATATACAATATATGGCTCAAATGCTAATAAACATTTATATAATGAACATAATTCTTTCCTATTTATTTCCCATTTTATTTCTGTCTCGTTAAACGTACCTGAGTAGTATCTACAATGGTGTTCTATTTTTTCTGCTTCATATCTATATTTAAGTACTCCGCCGTAACTATATTCACTGGCATCTGCTTCTACTATATATGTAAATTTTTTATTTTCATCCGGAAATTGTAATTTTGGTAAATCCTTGCAAAGTAATTTTATTTTTTGAACTTGTTTTTTATCTTCTTCATTATAATTATATTCTATATCCTTTTTTAATTTTTTCTGTAGGGGTTTTAGGTTTTCTGCTAATTTTGGAATATATTCTCTTACTTGGTTTACTAATCCTAAAAATGATTGTAATTTCTTTTTTGTATCTAGTTCTTCTTTCGAATTTATTATTTTTTGTACTATATGTTGTTGCATTTTTACTCCACTTTTATCTATTTGTATTCCTAAAAATTCTATCTGATTTTTCATAATTTCGGCTTTCTTTTCACTTAGACTTATTCCTGAATTTTCTATTATATCTGTAAATTGTTCTAATAATTTTATATGTTCTTCCTTAGTTTTTGTATATAATAATATATCATCTATGTATACTATGCAATTAGGTAATTGTTTAAAATAATTATCCATAAAGTGTTGATATCTACCTGGTGCATTTTTATATCCAAAGGGTAACACATTCCATTCGTAAAATCCTTGTGGTACCGTAAATGCGGTTAATTCTTTAGATTCTTCTTCTAACTTTAGATGGTAAAATCCTGATTTACAATCAAATTTACTAAAATAATTATATCCTTGGATTTGTCTTATTTTTAATATCTTATTTGGTATCGGGTAATTATATGTTATAGTTTTTGCATTTAAATTTCTATAATCAATAACCATTCTACTTTTTCCTCTTTTTTGTTCACTATGTTTATTTACTATAAATGCTGGACTATTATGTTTACTATTACTTTTTTGTATATATTGTTTTTCTAATAATTCATCTATATGCATTTTAAATTCTTTTAAATCGTCAAAATTATATGTTAATGGTTTTTGGGTTATTATACTATTTTTATCTATTAATTCAATTTTTATGGTAGTTTTATGTTTTTCCCATCCTTTTAATGGATCTTCGCTATATAATTGTTCTAATTTTTTCTTAACTATTTCTATCTTATTTATTGAAAATATAGTTATTTCTGTTTTATTTATCGAAAATACTACTAATTCTATCGTATCTTCAGCGTTTTTTATATTTTCTAACTTTTGTGTAATTTTTTCACTTCCTTTTATCCAATCAGTTTTCTTTCTTATTTTATTATTAACTCTTTTTGCTCTTACTTTTTGTTTACATGGTGTTGTGAACCACCAATCGTTTCTAGTTATTATATGTGGGTATAATTTATCTAAAAATGGCATTCCTAAAAGTATATCTTTTGATGTTAGTTCATAATTATAAATTTCTTCTATTGTCAATATCTTATCCCATATTTGTGCTTTTACATTCCTAGCTTTGTAAGTAATTAAGCTTCCTTCATTATTAAATCCTTTAACTATTATTGGTATTTTTAATTTATCCCATTTACTCTCTGGTAAGCAATTAGATCTACATAAATTAGCTTCTGCTCCTGTATCTATCATAGGCGTATAATATCTACTATAATATCCTTCCACTACTATCTACATTAATACATATATTTTCATTTTATGTTAAGGCTCTTCTTAAGAATAATCTTTCCCTATTATATGTTATAGCTAATTGTGTATGTTCTATATTATATGGTTTTACTTGTTCTAACCATTTTATTCCTAATATTATATCTGCTTTTTGCATTTCTTCTTTTATCTCAAATTCTATTTTTATTTTTCTAATTCCTCCTATTATTATTTCTTTTTCTGCTATATCCTTATTATTTATTAAACTTCTCGGTAGATCTGGGCATATATCATTATCAGTTTTTATTTCTTCATTTTTTACTAGATATTTTGCTATATAATTTTCTTCTTGTCCTGTGTTTAATAGTATTAAATGTTCTTTTTTATTTATTTTTCCTGTTATGTAATATTGATTTAAATTACTTATTGAATTTGTTTCATAACTTGTTCTTTTTGATGAGCTCGATGACTCTGGTTTTTCATTAGCTATTCTTTTCGTTGTACTTATTCTATCATTTACTATTTCTAAATTTTCTTCTATATCTATGTCTCTATAGCTATAATCATTATAATCTATTGTTTTTACAATTTGCTCAAATGGGCTATCTATTTGTATTTTATTAATCTTATTTTTCCCTGTTATCTTATGTTTTGTTGTTAATACATATAAATTTTTACATCTTGCTGTAAATATTTTACTTCCTGGGGTTAATTCTATTCCTGATATCTTCCAGTATAATACTAATGATTTATCTATATTTCTATCTGTTACTGCTACTGAATAATTTGCACTTATTATAAATTTAAATTTTTGGTATATTAAATTTCCTTTCACGGCAGTTATTATGCTTTTTTCTATAGGTTTTATAATTCTATCATCTGCTAAATATAATTCTATCGGGGTATCTATTCCTTCTCTAAAACATGCTTTTATTAATATTTCTGTACCTCCGAGGTGTACGTATTTTATTGGATCTCCTTTACTTTTTATATCATTTATTTCTTTATTAACTATCCTTTTTGTTACTAGTGGTATACTAGCTTTTCCTTTTGCATATCTACAATCTATTACATGTTCTTTTTGACATACTACATAATATTCATCTTTTTTCCTACTAAATATATTTTTTATTGTTGGTATTTTAAATATTTTTTCTACACTTAAATCTAACTCTTTTCCTTTTATTTCATCAAATATATTACTGTCAAATATTATCTTTTGTTCCGTTCCTTCATCATTTAGATATTCTTCCTTTGTTATTATTTTTATATCTTCTTCAGTCATTTGATTCATCTATCTCACTATCTATTTCAATATCTGTTTCATTTTCTGAAATTTCATATATACTATCTTCACTTTCTAATTCATAATCTATATAATCTATTTGCATATATTCTGTATTTTCTATTTTTATTTCGGATATTTGTTTATTTTTTGGATTTTTAGGTAATTTACAATCTCTAGCTAAATGTCCTAACTTTCCACAATTATAACATGTACATTCTTTTATAGATTTTTTCTTTCTATATGGTCTTTTATTTTTATAATTTTTAACATAATATCTTTTTCTTGGTTTCTTATATTTATATTTTGATTTTTTATATTTCTTATATTTCTTATGTCTTTTTCTTTTCTTATAATATCTTTCTTCGCATCCAAATTGAGGTGCTATTTTATTTTTGCAACATGCTAAATTTCTTATTAATGTTTTTTCCATTTTTAATTCTTCTCTATATTTTTCACATAGCTTCCTATACCATTGTTGTAAAAATTTTATTCTAGCTCCTAATGTATCTACTATTTTTGCTTCTTCCCAACTTTTTATTATTTTTGAACTAAATGGTTCGGGTAATTTATTAAAATATAATTTTCTTATTTCTTTACTTTCTTCTATACTATATGCTCCTTTATAATAATATTCTTTAAATGCGCAAGTATATTCATCTATATAACACATATTACATATTGTTAATTTTATCATTAAATTCCTATTTGTATCTTTTTCTTCATCTTGTTCTTCTTCTAATGTTGTCATACTACCAAATTCATCTTTTATAGCTGTTTCATATTTTTTCAATAATTCTATAGGTGTTAATTTAGTTGTTGTTGATGCTGCTCCTTCCATAGGTTTATTAGCTCTTAATACTTTCTTACTATTTTCGGTTAAATTTGTAAACCATAATTTTACTGATCCTATTAGCGTTTTTTCTATGTATTCTGGTGCATCTGTTATGTTTATATTATTGTCTAATAATTGTTTTGTCATATATCCTACCCATAATTGTATTGTTTTTTCTGTATCTATTATACAGTCTAGATCTAAAAAGTTATAATTCTTATTAACTATTTGTTTTGGTGTCCATTTATCATATTCATTATATCTTTTAAATTTATTTTTGTAATATATAGGTTTTCTTATTTCTGTTGTTTTGGGCATTAAATTTTCATCTTCTTTTTTGTCAAGAGTATTTATTTCTGTATTATTATTTTCTAAGTTTTCTTGATTAATTCTTTCTTGTTTTTCGTTGATTTCTAAATCTTTTATGTTTGTTAATATTTCCGTATATGTTTCACTATCTTCTGAATCATAATTATCCGTTTCTTCTACTTCTATATTATTTATTTCTAATTTTTCTTTAAATTGATTTATCTCATTTATTAATTTTTGTTCTTTATCTATTTCTTCTTTTTCTTTCTGTCTTTGTTCATATAAATCTTTTAACATTTGTAATTCTTTTTCTAATTCAGCAATTCTACTATTTTTAGTTTCTTCTATTTTTCGTATTTCTTCCGTAGATTGTTGTTTAATTTTTTCTATTTCCTTTTTTCTATCTATCTCTTCATTTTCTTTTTCTATTCTTACCATTGCTGTTAATTTATCTTCTAATTTTAATTCTTCTTTTTCTAACATTAAATATAAATGTTCTCCTATTTTCTTATACCTTCTTCCTAGATTAGAAAATACTATTTTTATTTTTGTACCTTCGTGATTTTCGTATATTTTTTCATCTATTATAAATTCTTCTTTATTCATTTTATTGTGAATAGTTCATGTTGACATATATATTCTAAACTATCTATTTGAGATTCTAATTTTGATATTTCATCTTTTTGTATATTTATTGAATTTTTACTAACTCCGGCAAATATATTATAATGTAATCTTTCTTTTCTTGTTTTTAATTCTTTACGTTTTTCAGAGATAAATTGTTTTAATTCTTTGTATTTTTGCTCTTTATTCATTTGAATTGTGTTTGTAATATTTTGGTGGATATCTAAATCTAATTTTATCATAATTAGGTGGTATATGTCTCATTCTTCTAGATTTTAAATGGATTATTAATTTTGCTTCAATACTAGATATTAATGTAATTAAATAAGCTAATCTTTGTGGATTTTCTTTTGTTTTATTTAAACTTATATATTCTGAATAATTGCTAACTAATGATTCTTTAATTTTTCTAAAAGCTTCTCTATTTTTAAATGGTCTTCTCATAATTAATTTAATAAATAACTAAATCTAACTTAACTAATTTAAATCTAACTAAATCGAACTCTAACTTAACTAATTCCAACATATATATCACTTCCAACATATATATCACTTCCGTATCTTTTAAACTACTGTGCTCTGATACCATTTGGAGGGGGGTGCGGATAACTGAGCTGGTAAATAGATTTATAAATAGATTCATTTGTAGGGGGGTGCGGATAACTGAGCTGGTAAATAGATTTATAAATAGATTTAATAGATTTATTATAACTGATGAATCTATTCTTTTTTGTGCGTGGTTATTTTTTAGATTTTGTTTTAATAAGTTATTCTTTTTGTGAGATGTATTCATTAATTTAGTTTATTATTTTATCCTGTAGTAACTGCTGAGTTACAAATTTCTGTGTAATAACTTATTCTTTTTGATGAGCTCGATGACTCTGGTTTTTCATTAGCTATTCTTTTCGTTGTACTTATTCTATCATTTACTATTTCTAAATTTTCTTCTATATCTATGTCTCTATAGCTATAATCATTATAATCTATTGTTTTTACAATTTGCTCAAATGGGCTATCTATTTGTATTTTATTAATCTTATTTTTAGTTCGATTTAGTTAGATTTAAATTAGTTAAGTTAGATTTAGTTATTTATTAAATTAATTATGAGAAGACCATTTAAAAATAGAGAAGCTTTTAGAAAAATTAAAGAATCATTAGTTAGCAATTATTCAGAATATATAAGTTTAAATAAAACAAAAGAAAATCCACAAAGATTATCCTATTTAATTACATTAATATCTAGTATTGAAGCAAAATTAATAATCCATTTAAAATCTAGAAGAATGAGACATATACCACCTAATTATGATAAAATTAGATTTAATGCTCCTCTTCCACCATAACAGAAATGGCACATAGTTAAGTTTCCACCAAGAAGGAAATATCATATACAAGGGAAATCAACTACACCTGGTTTGGAGACACAAACCAAAAATTCAACTCAAGAGAAAAGTATCAAGGTACATTCTCAAACTGAGCAAATTACAGGTATGCCTTCACGCCCCTTTAAATTTACTTAGAGTAATGCTATGAACACGAAGCCAAATCCTTCCAATAACAAAGGTTCTGGTATGACTAATCCTCAGAGGGACAATAAAAGATAAAATTTCTCTTCTAATGGGAGAGGGACTACAAAATTTAATATTTTAAATGCTGATAATATATTTTCTACTTCTACTGTTTCGCAAGTGAAAAGTTGTACTAAGGTAGGCCCCTCCATCGAAATACAGGAAGAAAATTCAGACCCTTATTTAAAAAATAAAGATACTTGTGGACTTTCTATGCAAAGTCCTTTCACTCCTTCTGACACTCCCATCATTACTGACTCTCTTCGTTACGTGGAAACTTCCCTAAATAATCTCACTACAAAACCCTCTAATTTTTTACCTATTGATCTTCATATTAGGGATCAGCTGGCCTCTACTATGTCTCTTCCTCTTCATAAGGATAAAACTCTCCACCTAGCAGAACACTGGGAAACCACTAATAATCTGCATGATATGAAAAATTCCATATCAAATTCTACACATAACTTCACTGATATCCCAATAAACTCTAATGATCATACTTCTACTGAAACTTCACTTGCATTAAATTCTCATACTTCTCAGAAACCTAATTGCTCTTTCACTTCTGAGATAAATAAGCTCATATCTTTAGAAAATGGACAGAGTTCATCCCCTCCCACTACACCAAAAAGTCAGACTGTTCCTTTTAACCTGTCTTCAGGCAATTTCCAATGGATCCACCACCTCAAATACTGCTGCAAGTGGCTCAGTATCCCTTAGTGTATACTACACAACTTGTCCACCCACTCCATCAACCGTTGACTTGGATTGAGAAAGTAATCCAAGGACATGCAACACTCTTCTCAATGGAAATCAATGGAGTGGAGACTCTTATGATTCTTGAAAACCAACACTTATTAGCCTAACTAATTTCAGAAGGTATGAAAAAATAAATCTGGCATTTTGTGAATCAGATGTGGCTCTCGAACATTATGGATCCTTTAGTACAATCTACGTCCCCACAATTCATCCATACTCTACAATCTCTATGGAACCTTCAACATTTACTGAATTAGTTCCCCAATGCTAATCCACTTCTCTTTTCATGGAATCCAATCCCCATCTAGCGCATCCAATTTATGAATCTCCACATGCTAGTTCCTTTGGGATTAGGAGATCTAGGGGTCATACTGAACAGGACAACTTTCTTCATAAAAATCTAAAGTTTAAAAAATACGGCACTCATGATCTTTCCCAAAGCCGAGGATAAGAAATATTTCCATCTCTGTCCAGTATCCCTTCCAAAGAGTTCATTTGACCTAAGGCCTGCCATAAATAGTGCTTTAGCAAAGTATGCGGTTATGATGACCTCGACAATTCGGCGTAGCCAATTTTCTTCGGGTGACAGTGCATAACCTTCCCTCAACTATTTCTCTCCAATGAATCAAGCTACTTGTTTTATTATTTGGAACACCGAGGGAGTAAAGAATGAAAACTTTAGGAGAAACTTCTGTGACCTACTCAACTCTCACAACCCGTGCTTTGTAGCTTTGGTGGAAATTAAGTCGTGTGACAACTTAAAACTCATGCATGATGGGGTGGTATAATTTTGCTTTGGCATGTCAACTTTTTTAATGTCACTCGAATACGTCAAACCTCATAGGAGTTCCATGCTATGCTTAACGTTATCCCTCATAATTTTTCTTGGTATTTTTCTACTATTTATGCAAGTACTGATTATCATAACCGTAGAATCCATTGGAAAAATCTTATAAATTACTCCCACATTATTTCTAGTCAGTGGATGGTAGCTAAAGGCTTTAATGAGATTCTCTCTCAATTTGATAAATAGAGGGACCATCCTATTAACACTTCTAGAAGTTTTGATTTTTAGGGCCGTATCTAATCGTGCCATCTAATGGATTTAGGCTATAAAGGTAGTAAATATACGTGGTCAAATCATAAGAAAAAGTTTAATCTCATTCTTTTGGAAAGACTTGATAGGGTCTTCATCACCAATGATTGGGTGGAAAGTTTACCGAATGTCCATGTTACTCTTTTGCCTAAAATCCATTCTGACCATAACCCACTTCTTGTTTCCCTTACTAATCGATACTCCGGTAATGGTAGAAAACCCTTTAGGTTGGAAAAGTCTTGGATGGATTATCCGGAGTTTAGTAATATTGTCAGTCAAAGTTGGGATACAAATAATATCACTCATGCTATTCGTATTTTCTTTGATACTATCTTGAATTGGAGTAACCATGTTTTTGGAAATATTTTCCAAACCAAAAAATGACTCATTTCCCGCCTGCCAAGGATTCAAAACTTACCGAACTATGATTCTAGTAATTTTCTTCATGACTTAGAATGTAGGATTAAAATGGAGTTCAATGATATCCTTAAAAAAGAAGATGACTATTGGAAAATGCACTCCCATATTAACTGGATTAGAAAAGGGGGGCAGTAATACCAAATATTTCCATGTATTTGTCCTTAATAGGTGAAGAAAGAACAAGATCTCCTATTTCAAAAGACTCAAATGATACTTGGATTGTCGATCCCGATGAGATCGCGAATCATGTCCTTACCTATTTTTCTAACTGTTTCACTAATGACCATATCTCTACTGATTGGTCCCTTTTAAGATGGTCTCAGACTAGATTCCATAAGTTTAACTTTTCAAGACTGAATGCTCCTCTTCAGGATATGGAAATAACCCAGGCTGTGTTTTTCTTCAAGCCTTTTAAAGCTCTAGGACCGGACGGGCTTCACCCCCACTTCTTTTGGTCCCAATAGGGTATCGTAGGAATTTTGGTCAAACGAATGTGCCATACAGTTTTCTCAACTCAGTATTTCCCCACTTCTATGAATAATACTCTCTTGTGCCTCATTTCAAAGTTCTCTAACGCTAACTATTTAAACAATTTTCATCCCATTAGTCTCTCTATAACACTACTTACAAAATTATTACAAAGATTATTGCAAACCTTATTAAACCCCACCTTACTGCTCTCATTAGTCCTTATCAAGACAGTTTTTTAAAAGGACAACGTGCTTACGATAATGCTATCCTCATCCAAGAGCTTATTACTCATATAACAAGGTCTAAATGTAAGGCAGCTAGTCTTATCCTTAAACTTGATTTGGAAAAATACTTTAACCGTCTCGAATGGTCCTTCGTCTACTGCACCCTTCTTTACTTTAAATTTTCCCCAAAGATTATTGCTCTCATTATGACTTGTATTTCTACCAACATCATTGCTGTTCTGGTAAACGGAACCCAGAGGAACTATTTCTCCCCATCTTGTGGTATTAGATAAGATGATCCTATGTCCCCCTACATTTTTATTCTTTGTATGGATCTTATCTCAAACTATATCTCTCATCTGGTAGATACTTTTGCTGGGATCCTGTGATTCTTGGTAGAAATAGCCTCTCTCTTTTCCACCTATTTTTTTGTCGATGACCTAATCCTTGTTTATAAATCTAATACTGCTTCCATTCATAATATTCACAATGTATAACTCGCTTTAACATACTTTTGGGCCAAAGAATTAACGCATCTAAATCTAAGGCCATCTTCTCTCCTGTTTGTCCTCAAAATGTTAGGTTTCTTATAAAGGACCTTTTTAACATTTCCACGGCCCAAGAGTTTGGAAAATATTTAGGGTTTCCTATTCTAAATTGAAAACCTAGACATGCTAATTTCCAGTCCATTATCGATAATATGCGTAGGAAACTTACTTCCTGGAAATCAAACTTTCTTTCTCTAGCAGGGCGGCTGTCTTGATCAAGTCTACTCTTAATGCAATCCCAGCTTATACCATGCAATACTTTAGGCTCCCTAAAAAGTCTGTGATGCCATAGATAAACTTCAGAGAGAGTTTCTTTGGGGATCCACCGATCAAAGGCTCAAAACTCCATTATATAATCTGGGATAAAGTTGTTTCCCCAAAAATATACGGGGGTTTGGAGCTTCATAATGGTGAAATTAAAATCAAATGCTTATTACTAGACTAGCCTGGAGATTATTCACTAACCCCATGTCTCTTTGAGCAAAATATCTTCTTCACCAATACAATCATATTCATCACCACACCATTAATTCTTTTATTTGGAAAAATGTTCTCTTTGGTGGGTCTTTTTGTACTCAAGCTACAACCTTGTCCCTCGCTACGGGCACCTCTATCAACCTTTGGACTGAACTTTAGTTTCCAAACCTCCCTATCCTTAGGAATATTATTGTAAAGCCCTGAATCTGGTACCCAGAATGCTACATGATACCCATGACCCTGAAGGATCACAAAATAACCCATGACTGATATCTGTAAACTGAGCACTAAATAATAGTAATAATATCGTAAATGCAAAAACATGAACTGAAAGGCCATAAGGTTCAATAACATAACTGAAAAATATGGTATACTAATACCAAAATAGTTGAGATAATTATCTGAACATACTGTAGTCTGAAAGCCTCTAAACTGTTGGAATAAGGATTTGACGGGATATGTTCCTAACTAACTCCAACTACTGAAATAAACTAAAAATTGAAGTAGTAATGTGATCATCATTTTCTTGAAGGATGAGGACTCACTGCTAACTCTGATCGCTGAACTGGGATGCTACTGGTTCTTTGGATCTCATGCTTCTAAACCTATGGTATAAGACACCATAACGCAAATACATCAGTACTTTGAATATACTGGTCTGCAAGTGAGGTAGGCTGAATACAATAGGTTCATATGCATAAACAATACTAACTGGCTGACTAACATGAACGTAAGAATACATGCATGCATACGTAACTGTAATTGACATTGTGATAGGATTGAATGCTGAGTTTTGAATATTGAGTTTACTAATAACATGGAATTACTGATATCTGAGGGACTGATACTATGTTACTGATACATGAATACCTATTTTTGACAGTTTTGATTATGAAGAACTGGCCTGGTTGACTATGTCTAACAGTCCTAAAGTCGAATATTGATAACATGAGTTCTGATAACAGATATAACTGATAACATGAGTGACTATATCTGACAGTCTTAAATTTGATAGAACTAGCTGAGTTTCGTACTGTATCTGAGTAACTAAATCTGAGATCAATCCTATCTAGCGGGTAATCTCTAAATCTGATGATACTGATACTAATTGACCATAGTTGAGATCAGTCCTGTCTAATGAGTGATCCTGGAGTCTATTTATAATAATAAGGATTGACTGTATCTCACAATCCTAATTATATGCTACTAAGCTGAATTGACTGTATTTGACAGTCCTGATTCTCTAACTGAAACTGTGGGATGTATTCATCTAACTAACAAGCCCCATACTAAGCTAACTGGGGTCCAACCTATAACCTCAGCTAGAAGGGTGTCAGTACCGCACCACCGGTAAAGACAACTGCTAAAGAGTCAGTCCTAATCTTACGAGTGACCTCTGGGATTAGTCCTATACATTTAAATGTGCTGACAGGTGATCCCTGTGTATGTCAGTCCTATCTAATGGGTGACATCTCATACCTACGCTGGCTACATAGTTCTGGAACTTAGGGATTGCTCCTATAGGTATCAATCCTATCTAGTAGGTGAGTCCTCATCCCTAGCTCGTTCGGTGTTGAATCCTACTCCCATCCAAAAGACACTGAACTGATTAATTGAGATGAACTAATTAACTTAACTAAATAGTTAAACTGAACTGATACTAGTGGTATTGTTTAGTGGAGCTAAACTAAATTTACTGAGTTCCATTGACTAACGGATTGTACTGATTTTTGAGGATTGACTGAGAATACTGAAGTTATAGAGATTGACTGGGAATACTGCACTACTGTGATTACTGAGATTTCTGAGATTTCCTGAGTCACATGACTAACTGAGTTCTATGGATCATAGCTTGACCGAGGAGACCGTGAAAACATGACATGGCTGTAGGCACATAGCTAAATGTTTGGGTACAAGTACCCCCAGGACTCAATGAGAAGAAACTGACATGGCATGGCTTACTTGAACACATGACCAACAACATAATTTATAATTCATAAATTGAAGCACTCCATCAAATATGTGATATGCATAAGCTTGTACATACATGGGGATTTCATGATATCATACTAGTTGGGCATTGTTCCTTTATCTAGGCATTTAATCATACACATGATAGGCATAACACATGTAGACAGCATTAAACAACAATCAAACATCATGATTCATATCTAATTTCATCATCCTAGGGTTAATTTATAGGTTCACATGAATATACATCTATACAAATCAATTCCATATAAAATTGATCACCTAACATGGATTTGAATTCAATTGATCATTCTCAACAAAAACAAAACAAACCCAACATGAAATTCATAAAGAAATCCATAAACTTAAACTTAGAAAAGAAATTCTTGGGCTTCATGGACGAAAGGAGTCCATGAATGAACACTACGCATACCTTAGCTTGTGATTCTATGAAGATTGATAGAGATATTCTTAAAACTTGACGGTGAATTCCCTAGGAATTAAACCTTCAATGAAAACCCAAGTGCTTGTTCTTGATAGTTTTTGACAGTAATTGAGTATAAGTTGCTGAATTATGGACAAGTCTCATGTTATAAGGCTTATAGGGTGGAAAATTGACCCTTTTAACCCTAGGACACGTATTTATTTCTGAGAAAATTTCTCGATTTGCATCCTTGGTGCAAAGCACCACTATCGCTCCAAGTCATTAGAAAGTGACAAATGGGAAATTGCACGGTGGCGCGACATAGAGCTATCGCGTTGCCACCTTGTCTGCGACCTGGAAGTTTGGTGCGATGCGCCACTATTGTGGAGCAACATAGGAAATTGAAAATTTCTATTTGAGCTAAACAGGCTCTAACTCTTCACCCGGGTGTCATATTTGGGCAAATTTGGTATTGATGGAAATATTATTCAATTCCCCACATGAAAAAGTAAAAATCTTGAAAATACCACATATTATAAAAGTGGATTCATCTTTCAAAGAAATCTTCTAACATTCTTGGAAAACCTTTCAAGCTAGGAAAAGTATGGGGAATTACAATTATTTAGGGCCCGTTAAATCATAATAAAGTGGACCTTCGGATCTCGAATGTCTGGATAGGCCAACAATAGGATTTGAGTAAGTTATCCTATGAAATTCTTCATCTCTTTATTGATAAAATAGCTAACAAGTAATAACCCATATTTTCCTAGCTTAATTTAACTCTCAGCACATGAGTAGCCATATATAAAATTTTCAAAGTACTTAGTATTTCTAGTTTAGAGCTTACCATTGCATAGGAAATTCATTCAGCTTTCCAACGATATAAAATTCGCCCAAATTTGATAACTGGGTGAGAAGTTATAGCATATTTTGTAAAATAGTATGCCAACTGGCACTTCTTCGCGTCGTGGAGACCAGCCGAATGCCATTCGTCAATTACCAGTAGAGCTCTATGATAATGGAGTGTCATGCCAATGTTTTAGTTCACAATCATCATTTTCTAGTATAGCAACGTGATTCCACCGCGTCGTGCCACTAGCCATTTTCCCAATTGTCAAATTCTAGTGAGGCTCCGCGATAGTACCCCATCGCGCCAAGAGCCAATTTCCCAGTTGTCCATTTTAACACAGTACTAGCCATATTCCAGTGGCTTACCACAATGTCACGGCGTCGCGATGAGGCCCAAAATTAGGAATCAAGTGATGATTTGTAAATCTTTTTGAGGGGTAATTGGGTATTTTTCAATGACCCAAATCAGCCTTTAACATGTAATTTACCCCTAATTAACCTAGTTATATAATTATTTCCTCACTTTCTCTTAAGATTAAAACATTCTATCTCAAAGAGGGCAAAACTCTAGCTTCTAGAATCAAGGTCAATCATCAAGAATCCCTTTAAGAATCTTCAAGAATTAATCTTCTTAGGTATGTTAGGTTTTCATCTATGGGTTCCTTTCACCCATAGAGTCCAAGAATCCATTTTTAAAACTACAAGATTATTGATTCATGATTTACATGCTTTAAATTAGATTGTATTCATGTTCATGACATTAATTGAGTTTCAATCCATGACTAATTGTAGATTCCTTGAAATTGAAATAGCATATATATTGAATTGTGTAATTCCCATATTATAATCCTTGAATTAGCAAGTTTGGGTGTTGTAGTTACAATGTTTACATGTTGTCCATGATTTTATTCATTAAGTTGTGCTCCATATGTGTTTGATGGAATGTCCATATGAATTAAATGGTGAAATGATGACATGCTAGCATATGTATAAGCTTATTCCATGCAAGTGTTTGATAAAATGTCTCTATGAATGAATTATGAACAAGTGAACATTGTTATGCTTTCTCAAGATCATGCTATGCTTTGCGTTTCATGCTATTGAGTCCTGGGGGTATCTAATACCTAAAAATCTAGCTATTTACATAGATCTACAGTAGTTACAGAATAATCCCAGTCGTGTTACAAAATAATAGTACTCAGAAAGTTACAAAACTCAGTAAACTCAGTCCAGTTCAGTCAGTCAACATGATCAATAACAGTTCAGTCAAATCCAGTATAGTCTAGTAATCACTCCATGGTCTATTCAGTTGGCAGTAGGATTCAGCACCGAGTGAACCCAAGGATGAGAGTTCACCTGACAGTTGAGGGTGTGACCCTAAGTAGCAGTCCTTGCATTCCAGAACTACGTAGCCAACGTAGGTTGAGATATCAACCTGCTAGTTGAGGGTTGATAAGGTATTTCTACCCGCTGTTTAAGGGTACCACCATTCTCGTTCAGGGCACCTGCCAGATGAGGGTGACTCTTCAACTTGTATTTACCCATGGCATGGTACTGAAACCCTTCCAACTAGGGTTACAGGTTGGACCCCAGTTATTTTATTTGGGGTATATCGGTTAGATGATTACTTCCCACAGTCTCAGTTTTAGTCTCAATATAGAACTCAGTTCAGTTTTACAAAATTAGGATTGTCAGATACAGTCACTCAGTATCAATAATTTAGTTATCAATAATCTTAAATATCAGTTGCTCAGTATCAGACATTAGTTCTCAACTTTAGTAAATGCTCAGATATAGTATACACATATATGCACAGTATTGCTTAGTCAGTATTTACAACAGTTTTAGCTGTCAATGTACTCGCATATTTAGTTACTCTATATTATTCAGTCAATTATTGTTCATGCATATGAACACTTTCATTCTGCCTTACCTCATCTAGCATACCAGTATATTCCACGTATTGACTCCTACCGTTTCTTTACGCTATAATGTCTCATATTATAGGTTCAAATGCTCAGGTTCCTGACCGCATATACCCTTTCTTATTTACCAGTCATAGGTTAGCTTGTGGTCTTTTGGGGTCGTAAGCACTATGTGGAATTTGGAGTATAGACTCGGGGCATTACAAACTTGTTATCAGAGCCTAAGCTTGAATAGAGTCCTCGAGAGTCTAAAATCCACATCTAGCAGAGTCTTATACATGTGTGTATAGCGCACAACACTTATGGATAGAGGCTATGAGATATTTTTAGGAATAGTCTCCCTTCTTTCAGTATTCAAGTTGTGCGAGTGAGCATGAGATCAAGTTAAACTCTCAGTCTAATCCTTTTCTTCCTTCCGTTTATAGAACATGCCTCCCAAAAAGAAAAATAGAAGAAGAACAGGAAACCAGTTAGCACCTCAACCCGTTCAGGTAGTTCCCCTGGACGAGCATGTCTCCTACGCAGAATTCAAAGTTGTATTCATTACTCTAGCCAATTTTATAGCAGCTCAAAATGAATGACCAACTGCTGTTTAGGCCAACCTAGTGGCCAATACTGCTGCAGTCAGGATTTGGAACTTTACCCAAATGAATCCTCCCCTATTCTCAGGATCTATGCCTGAAAAGGATCCATGGGAGTTCCTCGATCAGGTTTAGAAAGTCATAGATATCATGGTAGTGAATTCTAGTGAGAATGCTGAGTTAGCTTCCTATTAGCTATAAGATGTAGCTCATACATGGTTTAAATAGTGAAAAGTAGATAGGGGTACAGATGCAGAGCCCATAGAGTGGGAAGAGTTTGCTACTTCTTTTCTAGATAGATTATTTCCCTTAGAGTAGAGAGAAGCCAAGGTGTTAGAGTTCATCAATATTAGGTAAGACAACATGAGTGTAAAAGAGTATTACCTTAAGTTCACTCATTTAGCCAGGTATGCTCCCCATGTAGTACCAAACAGTAGGTCCAGAATGAGCATGTTCTTGTCTGCGGTGGCAAAAAGTTGGTTAAGGAGTGTAGAATAGTGATGTTAATTAAAGAGATAAGAATATTCAGGCTAATGGTTCATGCTCAACAAATAGAAGCTAAGAGTTAGGAGAGAGAGAGGGAGAGTAAAAGAGCTATAATAGGTAGCTTAAATTTCACTCAACCTAAGTCAGAAGGTGTTAACCGCTCCTAGTTTTTCCCAAAATCTTTAGTTCCAGTTCCATGTTCAGTCAGTGCTCCAGTCCCTGAGTTCAGAAATGGTAACAAATATAGGGCGCTAGGCTCTAAATCTCAGGGTAGTATCAGCAGTGCTCAAACAAATCCTCTTTGCCAGAAATATTACAGAAACCATCAGGGTGTCTGTAGAGTTGACAGTGATATTTGTTTTGGGTGTGGTAAGCCAGACCACATAGTGAGATATTGTCTTCTTCCAGGTTCTCAGGGTCAATACAATTGTCTTTCGGCTCATTTCGGTTATCTTAATCAGCAAGGTGCCACCAGTGGGCAACGACCAAACAGGCTGTATACACTTCAGTCCAGAGAATATTAGGAAATTTCTCCTTATGTGGTCACTAGTACGTTACAAATCTTCCATTTACATGTTTATTCCTTATTAGATCCAGAAGCTTCTCTATCTTTTGTAACTCCTTACATAGCAGGCAATTTCAAAGTCAGACTAGAAATCTTAACAAAACCCTTTTCTATGTCTACCCTAGTGGGTCAGTCTATTATAGCTCGATGGGTGAACAAGAACTTTTCGATTATGATATATCAGAAATTTACTTCAGCAAACTTAGTAGAGTTAGAGATGATGGATTGTGACGTTATTATCGACATGGATTGGCTCCATTCATGGTATGCCGTAGTTGATTGTAGGAATAAAATTGTTCATTTTCAGTTTCTAAATGAACCAGTCCTTGAATGGAGGGGTAGTACTACAACGCTTAAGGGTCACTTCATTTCATACCTTAGGGTAAGAAAAATAATATCCAAGGGATGTGTCTATCATCTTTTTCCAATCAAAAACTCTAGTTTAGAGATTCTTAGTCTTGAGTCAGTTTCAGTAGTGAATAAATTCTCAGATGTGTTTTCCGAAGATCTTCCTGGAGTTCTTCCCTAAAGGGAAATTGACTTCGAAATAGACCTTCTTCCAGACACTCAACCTATATCTATTCTCCCATTCAGAATGGCACCAGCTAAACTCAGAGAGTTAAAAGAACAATTAAAGGACCTTTTAGACAAGGGATTCATCAAACCCAGCATTTCCCCATGGGGCGCATCAGTCTTATTCATATGTAAGAAAGATGGTTCTCTTAGAATGTGTATAGATTACCGTCAGTTGAACAAAGTCTTAGTCAAAAACAAATATCCATTTCCTTGAATTGATGATTTATTTGACCAACTTTAGAATGTCAGTTACTTTTCTAAGATAGACCTCGAATCAGGCTATCATCAGCTCAGACTCAGAAGATGTGACATTCTGAACATAGCTTTCCAAACCCGGTATGGTCACTTTGAGTTTCTAGTCATGTTCTTTAGTCTTACAAATGTCCCAGCAGCCTTCATGGACTTGATGAATCGTGTATTCAAGAAGTACTTGGACACGTTCATTATAGTCTTCATCGATGACATTCTTGTTTATTCCCATAGCAAGAATGATCGCGCAGATCACCTCAGAATTATATTTCAGACTCTCAGAACTTATCAGTTATTCACTAAATTCAAAATGTGCAAATTTTTCCTAAGGTTAATAGAATTCCTTGGTCATATTATTTCTAGTGATAGAATTAGAGTCGATTCTCAAAAGACCGAAGTAGTGAGAAACTGGACTTGACCCATTTCTCCATCAGATATCAAGAGTTTCTTAGGTTTAGCTGGCTATTACCGTTGTTTTGTTGAAGGTTTTTCATCTATTGCATCCCCCATATCTATATTGACTAAGAAGAAAGTCAAGTTTAAGTGGTTATATTCTTGTGAGAAGAGTTTTTAGGAGTTGAAGACTCGACTAACCTCAGCCCTAGTTTTGACTCTACCACATGGTTCAGATGGGTTTGTTGTGCACTGTGATGTATCTAGAGTAGGTTTGGATTGTGTCCTAATGCTGAGAGGTAAGGTTATAGCCTATGCCTCTAGACAACTTAAGCCCCATAAGAAGAATTACCCTACCTATGATCTTGAGTTAGCAGTTGTAGTGTTTGCCTTAAAGATTTAGAGGCACTATTTGTATGGGGTGCATGTTGATGTGTTCATAAATCACAAAATCTTACAGTATGTGTTCTCATAGAAAGATTTGAATTTGCGTCAGAGAAAGTGGTTAGAGTTGTTGAAAGGTTATGACATGAGTGTTCTGTATCATCCGGGAAAGGCCAATGTAATGGAAGATGTTCTCAATAAGTTGTCTATAGGTAGTGTTTCTCACGTTGAGAATTATAAGAACAAGTTAGTTCAGGAAGTTGATCAGCTTGCCCGACTAGGTGTCCACTTAGTTAATTTAGTAGAGGGAAGTGTGTGGGTGCAGAATAGTTCAGAATCATATCTAGTTTCCAATGTGAAGGAAAAGTAGGACATATATCCCAACCTAGTTAAGTTGAAAGAGTCAGTTAGAGATCAAAAAGTAGAGGTGTTCTCCTAAGGGAGAGATGGTGTATTGCGTTGCTATATGCATTCCAGGTGTAGATGACTTGAGGTAATATATTTTTGCAGAAGCGTATGGTGCCTATTACTCTATTCATCCAGGGGACACTAAGATGTACTGCAATTTGCGGGAGATCTATTGGTGGAGTGGGATAAAAAGAGATATTGCAGAGTTTGTAGCTAAGTGCTCTACGTGCCAGCTGGTTAAGATTGAGCACCAGAAGCCTAGTAGGTCCATGTAGGAGTTTAGTATTTCTATATGGAAATGGGAAGAAGTGAACATGGACTTTGTAATGGGTTTGCCTCGTACCTATCATCAGTATGATTCTATTAGGATTATCGTAGATAGGATAACCAAATCAGCTTATTTCTTGCCAGTCCATACCTTCTATTTAGCCGAGAACTACGCCAAACTCTATATAAGAGAGTTGGTATGGTTACAGAAGTCCCAGTAGCTATCATCTCAGATAGAGGTACCAAATTTAACTCTCACTTTTGGAAAGCATTCTAAAAGGGTCTTGGTACCCAAGTTCACCTCAGCACAACCTTCCACCCTTAGAGAGATAGTCAAGGTGAAAGGACCATTCAGACTCTAGAAGATATATTAAGAGCATGTGTTGTTGATTTTATGGGTAGTTGGGATGACCACTTGCCTTTGATTTAATTTGCATATAATAATAGTTATCATTCCTGTATTCAGATGGCTCCGTTTAAGGCTCTTTATGGTATGAGATATAGATCGCCAATTAGTTGGTTTGTGGTGGGTGAGGTTGCAATAGTAGGGCCTAACTTATTGTTTGATGCCTTAGAGAAGGTTCAGTTGATCAGAGAAAGGCTTAGGGCATCCCAAAGCCAACAAAAATCGTATGCAGATGTGAGTAGAAAGGATCTTGTGTTTGAGATTAGTGATTTTGTATTCTTGAAAATCTCTCCTATGAAGAGGGTGAAGAGGTTTGGTAAGAAGGGAAAACTCAGTTCCCGATATGTCGGTCCTTATAGAATTCTTATTTGTTTTGGAAAGTTCACTTACGAGCTTGAGTTACCTTCATATCTAGCTTCAGTGTACCCAGTATTCCACGTCTCCTTACTAAACAAATGCATAGGTGACCCAACAGTCATAGTTCCTTTAGAGGTCACAGATATTCAAAATGATCTCTATTTCAAAGAGGTTCCAGATCATAGGTGACCCAACAGTTATAGTTCCTTTAGAGGGCATAGATATTCAAAATGATCTCTCTTTCAAAGAGGTTCCAGTACAGATCCTCGATCATCAGATTCACAAACTAAGGAACAAAAAAGTTCCCTTGGTCAAAGTTCTTTAGTAGAATCAGTTTGTTGACGGAGTTACTTGGGAAGCAGAAGCAGCTATGCAGACCAAGTATCCTCACCTCTTCTACACAAATTCAGATTCAACTTAAGGTAATAATATTTCTAAGATTTGCTCATTTCCATGTTCAGTTACACTTATAATGTAAGACCTCGCAAAATTCCTAGCTTAATTCAGTCCTTTAAGCTTGTGAAGGGGTCTCGAATATAGAAAATTCTAGCTAAGTATTCAGACTTAGTTTATTTTTAGGCCTTCAAAAGTTGGCAATCTTATTTTGCGACCTTAAAGTCCTTCAAATGTCTATATTTAGTTAATTCATGATCAAGAAGGTCAATCGGTGAACCAAGGAAAGTTTCAAATTTTTCGGACTTCATTTGAATCTCCTTTGGAATCCCAAAAAGTGCACCAATGTGATATTGGCGCTCCGCGTCGCCTATCGCGTTGGTTAATATTTTCCTCTACTACCAGCGTTAAAATCTAGTGAGTCAGCAAGATCTCAATGTGATGCATTAGATATCGCATCGGCGCCATCGACGAACTGCGTCGACCTAGGCGTCGTCCATCCAGTTTTCACTCATTAAAAGACCGCATTCTTAGGGGTATTTGGGTCTTTTCCCCTACTCTCATCCCTCAAAATATGAAATTTAATACCCTAGGAAGCAAATAAACACGTTCTTTCTCAATTTCTCTCAAGAACAAGCCGTAGGGTTTGTAAACTTCAAATCAAGAACTCAAGATTCCACCATTAATTTACAAAAATTATTCAACAAGGTATATAAAGTGTTCATCCAAGGTTCCTTTTTCACCCTTGGAGTTCAAGAAACTTCTTATAAAAACATAAAATTGTGATGTCATGTTTTAAGTTAGGATGTAATCATGTTGATATTATGGTATGTATGTCTATTTGAAATTGTTAATGTATTTCTTGATATTATGGTGGCATATAAGTTGAACTTTGATTCTCTTTTGTAAAAACCCCTGAATTATGAATTAAAATAGTAGTCATAATGTAATAGTATTGTTGTTCATGCCCAAGTACAAAGCTATGCCTTGTAAGTGATTGATGGAATGTTCATGAGATTAGTTTAATGAAATTATGACATGTTAGCATGCATTCCTATTTATGTGCAAGTTCATGACTTTCAAGTGATGGATGAAATGACTTATAGATCGTATTATAAGTTGTTGATTGTTGTCAAGTATTCAAGAATTTTCATGTCTTATTATTTTAATGCTATTGAGTCCTGGAGATATTTAATACCCGACAATTTAGTTGTGTACCTAGAGCCAGTGTCAGTTATAAAACAGTCTCAATCATTTCACGATCAGTAGTACTCTAATTCATTTACAAAACTCAGGAAAACTCAATAAACTCATTTTAGTTTAGTAAATCAATACAATCAGTAACAGATCAGTCCAACCTAGTATGAACTAGGAAATCAGTTCAGTGTATTCAGTTGGGAGTAAGATTCAACACCGAGTGAACCCAAGGATGGAGGCTCACCTGCCAGCAGAGGGTGTGATCCTTAGAAGCAGTCCTTGCATTTCAGAACTACTTAGCTAGCGTAGGTTGAGACATCAAAACCTGATAGTTGAGGGTTGATGAGGTGGCTTCAGCTGACTGTTGAGGGTCCCATCGTTCTTATTTGAGAACTTGCCAGATGAGGGTATCTCTTTAATTTCTTTACCCATGTCACGGTATTGAATCCCTTTCAATTGGGGTCATAGGTTGGACCCCAAATCTATTCAAAAAAGGGGTATGTCGGTTAGATGATTACCTCTCATAGTCTCAGTCTTCAGTAAAGAACTCAGATAGTTCTATAGTTTCAGGACTGCTAGATAGAGTCACTCAGCTCAGTGCAAAACTCAGCTAGTTCCATCAGAAACAAGACTGTCAGATGTAGTCACTCAACAAATAGTATATCAGTTATTAGTGATCTATGTTATTAGTAAACTCGATATTCAGAATCCTTATGACTTCAGTTACAATTATGTATTCATGCATGTATTCTTATACAGTCATGTTCATGTTATTCAGTTAGTTATAGTTCATGAATATGAACCCTTGCATTTAGCCTACCTCACTTTACATACTATTACATTCACATATACTAACGTATACTTTTCCTCTTGTGCTATGGTGTTTTATGTCATAGGTTCGGATGCTTAGGTTCTCGATCACGCGTAAATAGATTCAGATTCAGCTAGCAACAGTAGATTAGAAGTGAGTCCTCATCATTCGAGGATATTCTTTTATTTCATCATCACATTACATTCAATATTTTAGTAGATAGAGTTAGTTGGGGGATTGTCCCATGAACTCCTTATTCAGACAGTTCAGTTTAGAGGTTTTTCGGGCTAGATATTCAGATAGTATTTAGTATTTTAGATTGTGATGTTTAATCAGACTTTATCATTTTATTTTCATTAGTATTACAATTTTGAACCTTATGGAATTTTAGCCCATTATTTTGGATTATATAGTGTTATTACTCAGTTATTGTTGCAGGTACAAGTCATGGGTTAACTTGTGTTCCTTCAAGATTATGAGCACTGTGTAGCATTCGAGGTGTCAGACTTGGGGTGTTACAAACTTGGTATCAGAGCTTAAGTTTTAATGGTGTCCTAGGAAGTTTGAAAGTTGGATCTAGTAGATTCTTATGCATGGGTGTGTAGCGCCACACTTATGGATAGGAGGCTACGAGATATTTTAGGAACAGTTATTTTTAGTATTCATGTCGTGTGACTGAGCTTGAGATTCAGATAAACTCTCTTTTTAATACAAGTTTCTTTTCTATCTATAGAAAATGCCTCCAAAGAGGTCTCAGGGAAGAGGAATGGGAGATCAGTCAGCCCCTCATCCCATTCAGCCAAATCCTTTGGGTGAATATGTCTTCCACGTTGAGTTCTGATTAGCTTTCACCACCCTATCTCATTTAGTTGCTACTCAGAATAAACGTCCAGCTGTCGTTCTGGCCAATACTGCAGCAGCCAAGATGCGAGACTTCACTCGAATGAACCCTTCATCTTTCATAGGGTCTAAGTCAGATTAGGACCCTCAGGAATTCCTTGATCAGGTGTAGAAGATTATAGATATTATAGGGGTGACAGCTAGTGAGAGTGCTAAGCTAGCTTCATATAAGTTGCAGATGTGGCTCACACATAGTTTAAACAGTGGAAAGAAGAGAGGGTCGGAGATACAGAGCCCATTGAATGGAAGGAGTTTGCCACTACTTTTCTAGATAGATTCTTTCCCCTAGAGCAGAGAGAAGCTAAAGTGTTAGATTTTATTAATCTGAAGAAGGGCAATATGATAGTTAAAGAGTATTCTCTCAAGTTTACTCAATTAGCTAGATACGCTCCTCATGTTGTGGCAGATAGCATATCTCGAATGAGTAAGTTTGTGTCTGGGGTAAATAATAGTTTGGTCAAAGAGTGTAGGACCACAATATTAATTAGTGAGATAAACTTGGCTAAGCTGATGATCCATGCTCAGCAATAGAGGAGTAGAAGAATAAGGAGAGAGAGAGGCAGAATAAGAGAACTAGAATAGGTAGTTTCAACTTTACTCAGCCTAATCCATAGGGTGGGAATCGTTCTTAGTTATGCCCGAAATGTTCAGTTCCAGCTCCATCCTTAGCTAGTGCTCCAATGCAAAAATTCATAGATGACAATAGAGATTGGGCACCAGGCTCTAAGTCTTAGGGTAGTGTTAGTAGCTCCCGAACCAATCCTCTTTGTCAGACTATTGGCAAGAACCATCAGGGTATTTATAGAGCTGACAATAATGTTTGTTTCAAATGTGGCAAGCCAAGCCACAGAGTTAGAGATTGTCTCAGGGTCAGCAAAACCGTTCTCTAGCTCAGTTCGGTCGCCCAAATCAGCAGGGTGCCTTATCCAGTGCCACTAGTGGGCAACGTCCAAATAGACTATATGCTTTTCAGTCCTAAAAGGATTAGGAAAGTTCTCTTGAAGTGGTTACTGGTACGTTACAAGTTTATCACTTACATGTTTATGCTTTGCTAGATCCAGGAGCTTCCTTATCTTTTGTTACTCCTTATATAACAGTTGATTTTGAAGTTAGTCCTAAAATTTTAGAAGAGCCTTTCTCATTCTCTACCCCCGTGGGTAAATCTATCATAGCCCGGTGGGTATACAGGAACTGTCCAATTATGATATCTCAAAAAGTCACTTTAGTATACTTAGTTGAATTAGAGATAAACAATTTTGATGTCATTCTCGTCATGGATTGGCTTTATTCCTGCTATGCCTCAGTCGACTGTAGAAATAGAATTTTCTAATTTCAGTTTCCGAATAAACCTATCCTAGAGTAGAGAGATAGTACTTCATTTTTTAAGGGTCAGCTTATTTCGTTATAGTCTTAATAGATGACATTCTTGTTTACTCCCATGGTGAACATGATTATGCAGACCATCTCAGAATAATATTGCAAACTCTTAAAAATCATCAGTTGTTTTCCAAATTCAGTAAGTATGAATTTGGTCTATGGTTAGTAGCATTCCTTGGCCATATCATCTTCGGTGATGGCATTAGGATGGGTCCCCAAATGACCGAAGAAATGAGAAACTGGACTAGACCCATCTCTCCATCAGATATTAAGAGTTTCTTAGGTTTGGCTGGCTATTACAGGCGGTTTGTTGAGGGATTTTCATCTATTGTATCCCCTCTTTCTAGATTGACTAAGAAGAAAGTCAAATTTTAGTGGTCAGATTAATGTGAGAAGAGTTTTCTGGAGTTGAAGACTTAACTCACCTCAGCTCCAGTTTTTTCTCTTCCAAATGGTTCAGATGGGTTTGTGGTATACTGTGATGCATGTAGAGTAGGTTTGGGTTGTGTCCTCATGCAACATGGTAAGGTCATATTCTACGTCTCCAGACAACTTAAACCCCATGAGAAGAATTATCCGACTCATAATCTCGAGTTAGCAGCAATAGTATTTGCCTTAAAGATTTGGAGGCACTACTTGTATTGGGTACATATAGATGTGTTCACAACTCACAAAATCCTTCAGTATGTGTTTTTTCATAAAGACTTAATTCTCCATCAAAGAAGGTGATTGGAGTTGTTGAAAGACTACGATATGAGTGTTCTATATCACCCGAGCAAAGCCAATGTAGTGCCTGATGCTCTCAGTAGACTATCTATGGGTAGTGTTGCTCATGTTCAGGACAGTAAGAAGAAGTTAGTACAGGAAGTTCAGCAGCTTTCCCGACTAGGTGTCCACTTAGTTGATTAAGCAGAAGGTAGTGTCTGGGTTCATAATAGTTCAGAATCATCTCTAGTTTCTGAAGTAAAGAAAAAGCAGGATAGAGATCCCATTTTAGTCAAGTTGAAAAAGTCAGTCAGAGATCAAAAGGTAGAGGTTTTCTCCTAAGGGGGAGGTGGTGTTTTTCATTGTCAGGGTCATCTATGTGTGCCAGGTGTGAATGACATGAGGAATTGTCAGGGTCATCTAAGATGTTCAGCTACTTGCGGGAGATCTATTAGTGGAGTTATATAAAAAGAGATATTGCAGAGTTTGTGGCTACGTGCTCGATATGTTAGTAGGTTAAGATTGAGCATCAGAAGCCTAGAGGTTTCATGAAAGATTCAGTATTCCTACTTAGAAGTGGGAAGAAGTGAACATGGACTTTGTGATAGGTTTGCCTCATACTCTTCGTCAGCATGATTCAGTTTGGGTCATTGTAGACAGGATAACCAAATTAGCTCATTTTCTTCCAGTCCATACCTTTTATTCAGCCAAGGATTATGCCAAACTCTACATCATAGAGTTGTACAAATTACACGGTGTTCTATTATCTATTATCTCAGATAGAGGTAACCAATTCACCTTCTATTTCTGGAAGGAATTCCAAAAGGGTCTTGGTACCCGAGTTTATCTCAGTACAGCCTTTCATCCTCAGACAGATGGCCAAACAGAAAGGACCATTGAGACTTTGGAAGATATGCTGCGAGTGTGTGTGATAGATTTTAAAGGTATTTGGGATGACCACTTTCCTTTGATTGAGTTTGCATACAACAACGCTATCATTCCAGCATTCCGATGGCTTTGTTTGAAGCTCTCTATGGTAGGAAATATAGATCTCAAATTTCTTGGTTTGAGATGGGTGATGCCACAATTTTAGGGCCTGGCCTAGTATTTGATACCTTAGAAAAAGTTCAGTTGATTAGAGAAAGGCTTAAGACAGCTCAGAGCCGACAGAAATCCTACGCAGATGTGCACAAAATGGATCTCGTGTTCGAGATTGGTGATTATATGTATTTGAAAATCTCTCCCATGAAGGGAGTGAAGAGGTTTGTCAAGAAGGGAAAGCTCAGTCCCCGATATGTCGGTCCCTGCAAAGTTCTCTGTCATTTTGGCAAGGTAGCTTATGATCTCGAATTGCCTTCAGATCTTGCTTCAGTCCGTCCAGTGTTTCATGTCTCCTTGCTAAAGAAGTACATAGGTGACCCAACAGTTGTAGTCCTTATGGAGAGCATAGATGTTCAGAGCAACCTCTCTTTCGAAGAGATCCCAGTCAAAATCCTTGACTACTAGACTCGCACTGAGAAACAAAGAAGTCCCTCTAGTCAAAGTTCTTTGGAAGAATTAGTCCGTTGAGAGAGCTACTTGGGAAGTAGAAGCAGACATGCGGACCAAGTATCCTCACCTTTTCTTTGCTAATCAAGAATTACCCCAAGGTAATGGCTTTCCTTAAGCTTATTCAGTTTCATGCTAAGATTTCCATTACAAACTTGGTATCATTTACCTTTATATATTCATGAGTCAGTTCAGTCATGTATTCATGTAGATATGCATGATCATTATGAGAAATTCAGCTTATCAGTACTCCCAGTCATGTATTCATGAACTAGCTCAGTTATGTAATCATGCATCAGATATGCATGTTCATTGAGATAATTTAGTATATCAGTAATATCAGTCCAATAGTCATGTCCCAGATGTTCATGTACAGTAAGTAGATTCATCCTACTAGTACTTTCAGTTCATTCAGTCTCATTCAAGAATAAATGTTCCCAAAGGGGAGATATTATAAGACCCCGCAAAATTCCTTGCTTAATTCAGTCCTTTAAGTTTGTTAAGGGGTCCCAAACTTAGAAAATTCTAGCAAAGTATTTAGACTTAGTTTATTTTTAGGCCTTTGAAAGTTGTTAATCTTATTTTGAGACCTTTAAGTCCTTTAAATGTCTATATTTTAGTTAATTCATGATCAGGAAGGGCAACAGGTGAACCCGGACAAGTTTCGTATTTTTCAAACTTCATTTGATGCTTCTTTAGAATCTCAAAATAGATCGCGTTGATTAATATTTTCCTCAACTACCGGTGTTAAATTCTAGTGAGTCAGCGCGATCTTGGCACGACGCGTTGGATACCGCGTTGGTGCCATTAACGTACTGCATCGACCTGCGCATCGGTAATACAATTTACACTAATTAAAATACCGCATTCTTGGGGGTATTTGGGTCTTTTTCCCCAGACTCTCAACCCCTAAAACACAAAATTTAATACCCTAGGAAGCAAATAAACACATTCTTTATCAATTTCTCTCAAGAACAAGCCTTAGGGTTTTTAAATTTCAAATCAAGAACCTAAGATTTATAACACCCCGAATTTCTAAATCGGAATGCTACATAGTGCTTATGACCCCGAAGGACCACAAGCTAACTCATGACTAATTTCTATACCTGTACACTACAATATAAAATATAATAATGCAGAAAACATAAATATGTAGGCCATAAGGTTCAACTGAATAAAGAATCTGTAAAATAGTAACATCCGTATGGGTGAAAGATACCCAAAACAGCTGAAAATTGAATCAAATCTGAACTAAATCTGAAAGACTCTAAATACAGTCTGAATAAGGAGTTGAAGGAAGATGTCTCCAACTAACTCTGTCTAGCAAAACTGAGCTGAAATAATAAAAGAAATAAAATAATATCATATCATTCTCGAATGAAGAGGACTCACTATAACACTGTATACTGGAATACCGCTGCTACTGCTGGTCTAGAACTCGTGTCTCTGAACCTATAGTGTAACATAAAAAAAAAGAACCATAGCTCAAATGCATCAGTATAACTGGAGTACTGAGTATACGAGTGAGGTAGGCTAACGCAAAGGGTTTACATGCATGAATAATGCTAACTGACTGACTGATATAAACGTAAGAGTACAAATATACATACATAGTAACTGAGATCGTGAGTATGTGATAGCTAAATCTGTACGCTAATACATGGTTTAATAATAACTGACATGGCTAAGACTGTAGTTCTGATAACATGGGTGACTGTGTCTGACAGTCTTGAATCTGATGGAACTTTCTGAGTCCCGTGCTATAACTGAATTTGATTGTATCTAACAGTCCTAGTATACTGATATTTGAAGAACTGTCTGAGTTCTTTTATTTAGATCGAGTCTGAAAATGTGGGAGGTAGTTGTTTAACTGATATGCCCCATGTGTGTCATTACGGCTAAGTTGGGGTCCAATCTCTGCCCCGACTGAAGAGGTGTCAATACCGTACCTTTGGTAAGGACAGTTGCGAGTGACCTTAGCTGGCAGGTACTCAAAACAAAAGCGATGGAAACCCTAAACTGACAGGTTAATCCACCTCATCAACCCTAATCTAATAGGTTAAGATGTCTCAACCTATGCTGGTTACATAGTGCTGAAATACAAGGATGACTGCTACGAATCACACCCTAAACTGGTAGGTGAGTTCCCATCCTTGGGTTCACTCGGTTCTAACTTCTACTCTCATCTGAAGAGATTGAACATGATTCAACTGACTGTACATGGACTGATTAACTAACTTCCGTTGACTGACGGAATAGTACTACTATCTGAGAATTAACTTAGATCATGAGATTTCTGAGGTTTCTTGAGTCACATGACTGACTGAGTTCTATAGATTATAGCTTGACTGAGATTATCATTACAACATGAAATGGCTCTCGGCACAGAAATAGATTTTTCAGGTACGAATACCCCCAGGACTCAATAGAAGAAAACCTATAGGCATGACATGACTTAATCATAAGATTGGAGTCCACAATTCACAATATCATAAGTAGGGAATCTTATACTTCATGTAGGTATTTAATATCTTAAACATTGTAGGGATTGCATGGATATATTTCATGTACATATTATACATATCCATTATTATACATGTTTCATACCACAATAATAACAACGCATCAATAGCATGGAATTCATATTTAAGTATATAGCTAACATAGACTTGTCATTTAGATATCATGGAACCATGTAAACATAAATTCCTAACAGCCCAAGCATTTTATCAAATACCTAGCATGCATTCTTTAAGGCATAGGTGTGTTTCATAACTTGCACCATAGTAGACCATGTAAAGATCATAGTTTTCAACAAACAACCATATATATTCAATGAAAACACCTTTAGATATCATCTTAAAACTTAAACAACAATCATCAACATGTACATGCTCATATAACCACAAAAAGTTCACAAAATAGTATTTAAAACATGGTTCTTGAGCTCTATGAACGGATTGGATCCATATATGAACACTACGCATACCTTAGATTAATAATCCGTGAAGATAGTAGTGAAATAATCTTGGAATTTGAAACCCCCAATTGAACCCTAGACTTGCTATTGGTTGTTATTAAGAGAATTTTGATAAAAAGTAATGTAAAGAGCTGATTTGGGGCCTTAATCCCATATTTGGGACTTATATAGGGGGGGAAGATGACCTAAATACCCCTCTAGATGCGTCATTTAATTTCTGTGAAAATTACCCATTTTGGGCCCCCGGCACGATGCAGAGACATCGCATTTTTACCCTTTTGTGACCTCGAAACTCACCGTGATGCGCTGGAATCGTGGAGAGACACTGGAAATTGGTGAATGCCTTTTTGGCTTACGGCGCGACACGCCACTGACTGAAATGACGCTGCTAAAACTTTAAATCGCCATAACTTCTTCACTGGTGTTCGTTTTAGGTAAATTTAGTATCTACGGAAAGCTTATTCAATTATCTACAATTTGGAGGGTATAAATATGCCAAATTACCACCTATAAACCAAGTTATTCTCGTTCAAAGATGAGCAATGTGAAATCACACATGAAAACTTGTTGGATTCAAAAGTTCTTAGCTTGGCTTACTCTAAGTGACTCTTATGAACATGCTTAACACATCATAAGCTCTATTATCACTAGGATACTTATCCTAATTCATGTACTCAAATAAGAATCATAGGATAAGAGGTTTCATATGTAGGAACAATGGTTCATTTTCTAGCTTAGAAATATACGGGGTATTATAATATCTCCCCCTTGGAAACATTCATCCTCGAATGATACTGACTGAAATGAGAAGAGATGAAAAAATAGAGTACGTACAAGACATATACTACAAGAACATGATCTCATGACGGACATAAATGATAAGATAAACACATCATCCTGGACATGCATATCTGATGCATGAGTAACTGATTAATGAATGCATAATTGAGACTTTTGATAACTAAGTTCTCCCAATGAGAATGCACATTTGATGCATGATTATACACTGGAATGATACATGATTGCATGACTGACTATGAAACAGTAATAGATACCAAAATTATGATAGGAACATGAACATGAAACTGAGTATGCTTTAGGAGAACTGTTACCTTAAACTTGATCTGAATTGGCAGAGAAGAGGTGAGGACACTTGGTACGCATATCTGCTTCTGCTTCCCAAGTAGCTCTCCCATGAGACTGATTTCGCCAAAGAACCTTACTAGAAGGACTTCTTTGTTCCTCAATCTACGAGTCTGATGGTCTAAGATTTCGACTGGCATCTCTTCATAAAAAAGACTGTTCTGAATGTCAATCTTCTAAATAGGGACTACAACTACTGGGTCACCTATGCATTTCTTAAGCAAAAATACATGGAAGACTGGATGAACTGAGGCTAGATCTGAAGGCAATTCGAGCTCATAAGCTACCATGCTGAAGCGACTGAGAATAATGAAGGGACCGATATATCGGGGACTGAGTTTCCCTTTCTTGCCGAACCTATTCACTCCCTTCATGGGAGAGATCTTGAGGTAGACATAGTCATTAACCTCAAACTCGAGATCTTTTCTACGAATATTTGCATAAGACTTCTGTCGGCTCTAAGCAGCCTGGAGTCTCTCTCGGATCAACTGAACTTTCTCTAAGGCATGGAATACTAAGTCAGGACCTATAATTGAGGCCTCATAAACTTTGAACCAACCGATTGGAGATCTAAATCTCCTACCATAGAGAGCTTTGAATGGAGCCATCTTAATACAATAATGATAGCTATTGTTGTATGCAAACTCAATCAAAGGCACTGGTCATCCCAAATTCCCTTAAAATCAATTGCACACGCCCTTAGCATATCTTCGGGAATTTGAATGGTTTTTTCTACTTGATCATCTGTCTGAGGATGAAACGATGTGCTGAGCTGAACTTGGTACCAAGACCCTTTTGGAATGCTTTTCAAAAGTAAGAGGTGAACTGGGTACCTCTGTCTGAAATAATAGATAGTGGAATACCATGTAATCTGACCAACTCCCTAATATAGAGTTTGGCATAATCCTCAGCTAAATAAGAAGTACGAACAGGAAAAAAATGAGCTGACTTGGTCATTCTGTCTACAATGACCCAAACAGAATTATGCTGATAACGAGTTCTAGAAAAACCCATCACGAAGTCCATATTCACTTCTTCCCACTTCTAAGTAGGAATGGTGAACTCCTTCATGGAACCACTAGGATTCTGATGTTTTATCTTAACCTGCTAACATGTAGAGCACTTAGGCACAAACTCTGCAATATCTCTCTTCATCCCACTTAACCAATAGATCTTCCACAAGTCACGGTACATCTTAGTGGCCTCTGGATGAATAAAGTATCACGCACCATGCACTTCTACAAGAATTCATTGCCTCAAGCCATCTACACCTGGAACACACAAATGACCCTAAAAACGAAGAACACCATCTCCCCCTTGGGAGAAAACCTCAACTTTTTTATTCTAAATTGACTCATTTAGATTGACAAGTCTAGGATCCCTGTCTTGCTTTTCTTTCACCTCGAAAACTAGAGATGATCCTGAACTACTCTGAACACATACACCACCCTTGGAAGAGTCGACTAAGTGAACGCCTAGTCTGGATAGCTGATAGATTTCGTGAGCTATTTTCTTCTTTCTATCCTCAATGTGAGAAACACTACCCATGGAGAGTCTATTGAGAGCGTCGGCAATAATATTGGCCTTGCCTGGATGATAAAGGACGCTCATGTCATAATCTTTCAAGAGCTCTAACCACCTTCTCTGATGAAGATTGAGATCTTTTTGAGAAAAGACATACTGGAGACTCTTATGATCTGTAAAGACATCTACATGAAATCCATAAGGATAATGCCTCCAAATCTTCAAGGCAAATACTATGGCTGCTAACTCAAGATCATGAGTAGGATAATTCTTCTCATGGGGCTTTAGCTATTTGGAGGCGTAGGCTATGAACTTACCATGCTATATGAGTACACAACCTAAACCCACTCTAGATACATCACAATATACTACGAAACCATCTGAGCTATCTGGACGAGCTAGAACTGGAGCTGAGGTGAGCCGAGTCTTTAACTCTTGAAAACTCTTCTCACATGAATCTGACCATTGAAACATAACCTTCTTCTGAGTCAATCTATAAATAGGACATGCAATAGAAGAAAATCCCTCAAAAAACTATCTGTAATATTTGTCCAAACCCAAAAAACTCCTGATATTTAATGGAGATATAGGGCGAGCCCAGTTTCCTACCACTTCGGTCTTCTGAGGATCTACTCTAATGCCATCACCAAAAACAATATGGCTGAGGAATACTATTGATCTTAGCCAAAATTCACACTTACTGAACTTGGTAAATAACTAATGATCCCTGAGAGTCTGAAGAACAATTCTAAGATGGTCTGAATGATCACGCTTAGTGCGAGAATAGACCAGAATATCATCTATGAAGACTATGAAGAACATGTCCAAGTACTTCTTGAACAAATGGTTCATCAAGTCCATGATATCTACAGGGGCATTGGTAGGACCAAAGGACATGACAAGAAATTTGAAGTGACCATACCGTGTATAGAAAGTTATCTTCAGGATGTCACATTCTCTAACTCTGAGCTGATGATAGCCTAATCTTAGGTCTATCTTAGAGAAGTAACTGGCACCCTAAATTTGGTCAAACAAGTCATCTATTCTAGGAAGTAAATACCTGTTCTTGATCGTAACTTTGTTGAGCTGGTGGTAATCAATACACATCCTGAGAGAACCATCTTTCTTGAGCATGAATAAGACTGGTGCAGCCATGGGGATACACTGGGCCTGCTGAATCCCTTATCTAAGAGATTCTTCAACTAATCTTTTAGTTCCTTGTGTTTTACTGGTACCATTCTGTATGGCAGAATAGAAATAGGCTGAGTATCTGGGAGAAGGTCTATGCCGAAGTCTATTTCCCTTTTAGGAGAAATGCCTGGAAGATCTTTGGGAAAGACATCTGAATATTCATTAACCACTAGGACTGATTCAATATTGGTAGATTCAGAACTGGAATACTTAATATGCATGATATGAAACACACACCCCCTTAGAAAAGGTAGGAAATAAGCTGACCCCTGAACGCTGAGGTACTACCTTTCCACTCTAGGATGGGATCATTCGGGAACTAAAACAGAACTATCCTATTTCTGCAGTTGACTGTGCAATAGTAGGAATGAAGCCAATCTATTTCAAGAATGACATCAAAATCAGTCATCTCTAAATTGACTAAATCTGCTGTCATAGATTTCTGAAATATCATAACCGGGCAGTTCCTGTATACCTGCCGAGCTATGATGGTTTTACCCACTGGGTTAGAGACTGAAAAGGGCTCTACTAAAATTTTAGGATTGATTCTGAAATCGTTTGCTATGTATGGAGTGACAAAAGACAAGGATGCACCTTGGTCTAGCAAAGCATAAACATGAACATGGAAAATCTATAACGTACTAGTAACGACATCAGGAGAATTTTCCTAATTTTGTCGGGTCTTATGAGCATAGACTCTGTCTAGGCGTTGCCCACTAGTAGCACTGGAAGTGGAACCCTGCTAGTTTGGGCGACTGGACTAAGCTATGGAACGGTTCTGCTGACCCTGAGGACCTGGCTGAGGACACTCTCTAATCCTGTGGCCTATCTTTCCACAACCAAAATAGACATCACTACCGGCTCTGCAAATAGCCTTGTGGTTCTTACCACAAGTCTGACATAGGGGATTTGTTCAGGCATTGCTAACATTGCCCTGAGATTTAGAGCCTGGTGCTCTATCTCTGTTGTCGTCTCTGAATTTTGGCACTGGGGCACTGGCGAAGGAAGGAGCTGGAATACTGGCAGAAGAATGAGCTGGAGCTGATGACTTAGGATGAAACTTTGAATGGGTTTCTCCCTCTAATTTGGGTTAAGCAAAACTAAAACTTCCTGACCTTGCTCTCTTGTTCTGTCTCTCCCTAGTCCTAACCTTCTGCTCCTCTATTTGCTGAGCATGGGTCATGAGCTTGGATAAAGTCATATAACTCTACAACCACATGAGGGAAATATCTAGCTAGCTGAGTAAATCTATGAAAATACTCTCTAACCATCATATTTCCATACCTGAGGTTGATAAACTCAAAAACTTTAGCCTCTCTCAGCTCTTACGAAAAGAATCTGTCTAAGAAAGTCGTGACAAATTCCTCTCACTCAATAGGACCTGCATCGTCTACCCTCTCGGACTTCCACTATTTGTACCAAGTATAAGCGACATCCTGTAATTGGTATGCAGATAACTCATCACTCTAAACAGAAGTAACTCCCATGATATCAATGACCTTCTGGACTTGGTCAATGAATTCCTGAGGGTCTTCATCACCCAAAGAAAGATGGAGGGTTCATTCGAGTGAAGTTTTGAATCCTAGATGCGGCTTAGTTGGCCACTGGATTGGCCAGAACAACTGATAGCCGTTCATTTTGGTTAGCCACAGACTGAGCAAGTGTGGTAAATACGGTCTTGAACTCTATATGAGAAACATGATCGCCCAAAGATTCTTCGGACTGAGGGACTGACTGATTTCTTATCTTAGGAGACATGTTCTGAAATAAAGAGAAGAAGAAGATTAGACTAAGAGACTTACTTGTGACTATGCTTACTAGCATGTCAAGAATACTGAAAGAAGGGAAACTGTTCTTAAATATCTCATAGCCTCTTTCACATAAATGTGGCGCATAATACACCCATGCATAAGACTCTACTAGATGAGTCTTTCAGACTTCCTAGGACTCTATTGAACCTTAGGCTCTGATACCAAGTTTGTAACACCCCAATTTTCTGAACCAGAATGCTACACGGTGCTTATTACCCCGAAGGACCACAAGCTAACCCATAACTGATATTTGTACCTATGCACAACAATATATAATGTAATAATGACTAAACTAAAAACATGTAGGCCATAAGGTTCAACTGAATAAAGAATCTGTAAAATAGTAACATCTGTGTGGGTGAATGATATCCAAAACAACTGAAAACTGAATCAAATCTAAACTAAATCTGAAAGCCTCTAAATACTGTCTGAATAAGGAGTTGAAGGAAAATGTCTCCAACTAACTCCGTCTATCAAAACTAAGCTGAAATAATAAATGAAATAAAATAATACCGTATCATCCTCGAATGAAGAGGACTCACTGCAACTTTGTATACTAGAATGCATCTGCTGCTTCTGGTCTGGAACTCGTCTCTCTGAACCTATGGTGTAACATGAAAAGAAAGAACCATAGTGCAAATGTGTCAGTACAACTGGAGTACTGAGTATACGAGTAAGGTAGCCTAAAGCAAAGGGTTTACGTGCATGAATAATACTAACTGACTGATTGATATAAACGTAAGAGTACAAATATACATACATAGTAACTGAGATCGTGAGTATGTGATAGCTAAATCTGTACAATAATACATAGTTTACGAATAACTGATATAGCTAAAATTATAGTTCTGATAACATGGGCGACTGTGTCTGATAGTCTTGAATCTAATGGAACTTTCTGAGTCCAGTGCTATAACTGAATTTGACTGTATCTAACAATCCTGGAATACTAATATCTGAAGAACTGTCTGAGTTCTTTTACTGAGACCAAGTCTGAAACTATGGGAGGTAGTTGTTTGACCGACATGCCCCATGTGTGCCATTATGGCTAAGCTGGGGTCCAATCTCTGCCCCGACTAGAGGGGTGTCAATACCGCTCCACTAGTAAGGACAGTTGTGAGTAACCCTTAGCTGGAAGGTACTCAAAACGAGAGTGATGGGAACCCTGAACTGACAGGTTAAGCCACCTCATCAACCCTAATCTAACAGGTTAAGATGTCTCAATCTATGCTGGCTACATAGTTCTGGAATGTAAGGATAACAGCTAAGAATCACACCCTAAACTTGTAGGTGAGTTCCCATCCTTGGGTTCACTCGGTGCTAACTTCTACTCCCCTCTAAAGAGACTGAACATGATTCAACTGACCTTACATGGACTGATTAACTAACTTCCGTTGACTGACAGAATAGTACTACTATCTGAGAATTAACTTAGATCATGAGATTTCTGAGGTTTCCTGAGTCACATGACTGACTGAGTTCTATAGATTATAGCTTGACTGAGATTATTGTTACAACATAACATAGATCTAGGCACACATCTATATTTTTTAGGTACGAATACCCCTAGGACTCGATAGAAGAAAACCTACAGACTGACATGACTTGATCACAAGATTGGAGTCCACAATTCATAATATCATAAGTAGGGGATCTTATACTTCATGTAGTTATTTAATATCTTTAACATTGTAGGGATTGCATGGATATATTTCGTGTACATATTATACATATCCATTATCATACATGCTTTATACCATAACAATAGCAACACATCAATAGCGCGGAACTCATATTTAAGTATATAGCTAACATAGACTTGTCATTTAGACATCATGGAACCATGTAAACATAAATTCCTAACATCCCAAGCATTTTATCAAACACCTAGCATGCATTCTTTAAGGCATAGGTGTGTTTCATAACTTGCACCATATTACACCACCTAAAGTTCATAGTTTTCAACTAACAACCATATATATTCCATGAAAACACCTTTAGACATCATCTTAAAACTTAAACAACAATCATCAACATATACATGCTTATATCACCACAAAAAGTTCACAAAATAGTATTTAAAACATGGTTCTGGAGCTCTATGAATGGATTGTATCCATAGATAAAAACTACGCATACCTTAGATTAATAATCCGTGAAGATAGTAGTGAAATAAGCTTAGAATTTGAAACCCCTAATATAACCCTAGAGCTGTTCTTGGTTGTTCTTGAGAGAATTTTGATAAAAAGTAATGTAAAGAGCTGATTTGGGGCCTCAATCCCATGTTTGGGACTTATATAGGGGGGAATATGACCCAAATACCCCTTTAGATGCGTCATTTAATTTCTGTGAAAATTACCCGAGTTGGGCCCCCAGCGCGATACGGAGACATCGCGTTTTCACTGTTTAGTGACCTCAAAACTCACCGTGACGCGCTGGAATTGCGGAAAGACACTGGAAATTGGTACGTCTTTTTGGCTTATGGCGCGACACGCCACTGACTGAAATGACGCTGCTAAAACTTTAAATCGCCATAACTTCTTCACTGGTGTTCATTTTAGGTAAATTTGGTATCGGCGGAAAGCTTATGCAATTATCTACAATTTAGAGGGTATAAATATGCCAAACTACCACCTATAAAGCAAGTTATTCTCATTCATATATGAGTTATATGAAATCACACATGAAAAATTGGTGGATTCAAAAGTTCTTAGCTTGGCTTACTCTAAGTGACTCTTATAAACATGCTTAACACATCATAAACTCTATTATCACAAGGATACTCATCCTAATTCATGTACTCATATATGAATCATAGGATAGGAGGTCTCATATGTAGGAACAACGGTTTATTTTCTAGCTTAGAAATAAACGGAGTATTATAGATTCCACCATTAATTTCTAGAAATTCTATAACAAGGTATATAAAGTGTTCATTCAAGGGTGGAGTTCAAGAAACTTCTTTTAAAAACATAAAATTGTGATGTCATGTTGTGAGTTTGGATGTAATCATGTTGATATTGTGGTATGTATGTCAAGTTGAAATCTTTAATGTATTTCTTGATATTATGGTGGCATGCAAGTTGAACTTTGATTTTCTTATGTAGAAACTCCTGAATTATGAATTAATATAGTAGTCATGATGTATTAGCATTGTTGTTCATACCCAAGTACAAAGCTATGCCTTGTAAGTGTTTGATGGAATGTTCATGAGATTAGTTTAATTAAATTATGACAAGTTAGCATGCATTCCTATTTATGTGAAAATTCATGACTTTTAAGTAATGGATGAAATGCCATATAGATCATATTGTGAGTTGTTGACTATTGTCAAGTATATAAGAATTGTCATATCTTATTATTTTTATGCTATCGAGTCTTGGGGGTATTTAATACCTAACGGTTTAGATGTGTGCCTAGAGCCGTGTCATTTACAAAATAGTCTCAATCATGTCGCGATCAGTAGCTCTCTAATTCAGTAATGGAACTTAGGAAAACTTAGTAAACTCAGTTCAGTTCAGTTAATCAGTACAATCAGTAACAGATCAGTCAAGCCTAGTATGAACTAGGAAATTAGTTCAGTGTCTATTCAGTTGGGAATAGGATTCAGCACCGAGTGAACCCAAGGATGGGGACTCACATGCCAGCAGAGGGTGTGATCCTTGGAAGGAGTCCTTGAATTCTAAAACTACGTAGCCAGCGTATGTTGAGATAACAAAACCTGCTTGTTGAGGGCTGATGAGGTGGCTTAACCTGACAGTTGAGGGTCCCACCGTTCTTATTTGAGAACCTACCAGATAAGGGTATCTTTTTAGTGTCTTTACCCGTGGTACGGTACTGACACCCATCCAACTAGGGTCACAGGTTGGACCCCAAATCTATCCAGAAAAGGGGCATATCGGTTAGATGATTACCTCTCATAATCTCAGTCTCAGTCTTTAGTAAATAACTCATATAGTTCTACAGATTTCAGGACTATCAGATACAGACACTCAGCTCAGTGTAAAACTCAACTAGTTCCATCAGAAACAGGACTGTCAGATGCAGTCACTCAACAAACAGTATATCCGTTATCTGTTATATTAGTTATCAATAATCTATGTTATCAATAAACTCAGTATTCATAATCCTTATGACTTCACTTATAGTTTTTTATTCATACATGTATTCTCATGCAGTCATGTTTATGTTATTCAGTCAGTTATAGTTTATGCATATGAACCCTTGTATTTAGCCTACCTCACTTTGCATACTAGAACATTCACACCTACTGACGCATACTTTAGGTTTGAACGCTCAGGTTCCTGATCATGCGTAGATAGATTTTGATTCAGCTAGCAGAAGTAGACTAGCAGTGAGTCCTTATCATTTGAGGATATACTTTTATTTCATTATCTTATTACATTCAGTATTTCAGTAGATGGAGTTAGTTGGGGGATTATCCTATCAACTCCTTATTCAGACAGTTTAGTTTAGAGGATTTTCAGACCAGATGTTACGACAGTATTCAGTATTTTAGATTCTAATATTTTATTAGACTTTATCATTTTTTTCATCAGTATTACAGTTTTAAACCTTATGGCATTTCAGTTTATTATTCTGCATTATACAGTGTTATTACTAGGTTATTACAGCAGGTACCAGTCATGGGTTAGCTTGTGGTCCAGTATGTACCAAACTTGATTCATTACATATAAACTTGGTATCCATTACCATGGCATATTCAGTCAAGCATTTATGAATCAGTTCAGTGATGTACTCATGCATCAGATATGCATGTTCAATATGAAAACTCAGCTTATCAGTAGCTTCAATCATGTATTCCATGCATCAGATATTCATGTTCAGTGTATAAACTCAGTCCACCAGTATTTCTCAGTTTAATCAGTCTCATTCATGATAAATGTTCTCTGGGAGAGATATTATAATACGTTGTATTTCCCTAGCTTAATTTAACTCTCAGTACATAAGTATTCATTTATAAATTTTTCAAAATACTTAGTATTTTTTTCAGTTTAGAGCTTACCATTGTGTAGAAAATTCAGTCAGCTTTCCAACGATATAAAATTTGCCCTAATCCAATAACCAGGAGAGAAGTTATAGCATATTTTGTAAATAGTGTGCCAACTGGCACTTCACCGCATCGCGGAGACCAGCAAAATGGCATTCGTCAGTTTCTAGTGGAGCTCCATAATAATGGCACATCGCGCCAATTTTCCAGTTCACAATCATCATTTTCCAGTGTGGCAATGCGATTCCACCGTGTTGCGTCACTAGATATTTTCCCAATTATCAAATTCCAGTGAGGCTCCGCAATGGTACCGCATCGCACCGAGAGCCAATTTCCCATTCATCTATTTTTACACAGTGCCATCCATATTTTAGTGGCTCAACGTGATGCCACCGCATCGCGGTGAGGCCCAAAACTGGGCATCCAGTGATGATTTTCAAATCTTTTCCAAGGGTAATTTGATATTTTTTTCATGACCTAAATTAGCCTTTAACACATAATTTACCCCTAATTAACCTAGTTATATCATTATTTCCTCACTTTCTCTCAAGGTTAAAACATTCTATCTCAAAGTGGGCAAAACCCTAGCTTCAAGAATCAAGGTCAATCCTCAATAATCCCTTCAAAAATCATTAAGAATTAATCTTCTTAGGCATGTTTGGTGTTCATCTATGGGTTCCTTTCACCGATAGAGTCCAAGAATCCATTGTTAAAATTACAAGATTATTGATTCATAATTTACATGCTTGAAATTAGATTGTATTCATGTTCATGACATTAATTGAGTTTCAATCCATGATTAATTGTAGATTCCATGGAATTGAAATAGCATGTATATTGAATTGTGTAATTCCCATATTATAATCCTTGAATTAGCAAGTTTGGGTGTTATAGTTACAATGTTTACATCTTGTCCATGATTTTATACATTAAGCTGTGCTCCCAATGTGTTTGATGGAATATTCATATGAATTAAATGGTGAAATCATGACATGCTAGCATATGTATAATCTTATTCCCTACAAGTGTTTGATAAAGTGTCTCTATGAATGAATTATGAACAAGTGAACATGGTTATGCTTTCTCAAGATCATGTTATGCTTTACTTTTCATACTAACGAGTCCTGGGTGTATCTTAACCCAAAAATCTAGTTGTTTACATAGAGCTATAGTAGTTATAGAATAGTCCCAGTCGTGTCACGAACAATAGTACTTAAATAGTTACAGAACTCAGTAAAATCAATCTAGTTCAGTCAGTCAACACGATCAGTAACAGTTCAGTCAAATCCAATACAGTGTAGTAATCAGTCCACAGTTTATTTAGTTGAGAGTAGGATTCAGCACCGAGTGAATCGAAGGATGGGGGTTCACCTTCCAGTAAAGGGTGTGACCCTTAGTAGCAGTCCTTGCATTCTAGAACTACATAGCCTCCTGTTGAGGGTTGATGAGGTATTTCTACCTGCTAGTTGAGGGTACCACCGTTCTCGTTCAAGGCACCTGGCAAATGAGGGTGACTCTTAAGCTTGTCTTTACTCATGGCACAGTACTGACACCCTTCCAATTGGGGTTACAGGTTAGACCCTGTTTATCTAATTTGGAGCATGTCGGTTAGATGATTACCTCCCACAGTCTCAGTTTCAGTCTTAGTATAAAACTCAGTTCAGTTCTACAACATCAGGACTGTTAGATACAATCACTCAGTATCAGTAATTCATCTATCAGTAATCTCAGCTATTAATTACTCAGTATCATAAATCAGTTCTCAGCTTTAGTAAAATCTCAGATACAATATACACGTATATGCATTGTATTGTATACTCAATATTTATAGCAGTTTCAGTTATCCATGTACTCTCATATTTAGTTACTCTATATTATTTAGTCAGTTATTGTTCATGTATATGAACCCTTGCATTCAGCCTTACCTCATCTAGCATACCAGTACATTCCACATAGTGACTCATACCCTTTCTTCGCACTATAATGTCTCATATCATAGGTTCGGATGCTCAGGTTCCTGACTGGGTATAGACAGATTCAGTTAGCAGCAGCAGATTCAGTATTGAGTTCCCATCCATCAATTATATGCTTTCATTTCTGTATTTCAGTAGTCGGAGTTAGTTAGGGGCTTGTCCCATCAACTCCACATTCAGACAGTTCAGTTAGAGGCATTTTAGACTAGACTAGTTCAGACAGGATTTAGATTTCAAATGTTATTTCAGTACTATATCTATCAGTATTCAGATTTATAAACCTTATGGAATTTCAACTTATTATTCCACATTATTTCAGTATTATTATTCAATGGTCACAGAAGGTACCAGTCATGGGTTAGCTTGTGGTCCTTCGGGGTCGTAAGCATCGTGTGGTATCCGGGGTACAAACTCGAGGCTTTACATAGCATCCGACCTAACCCTTCTCTTGGTTGTTGAGATAAATCTTACTGGGCATACATCTCTAATGGTCTTTTCTCCTCAAAATTGATATACGAATCTTTTTATCAACCCCCGCCCAATAACTATGCCTTTACTTCGATTTGGAAGTTGAATAACTTGGGAAAAATTAAACATTTTTTGTGGCTTTGCTCGCATGGTAGACTTCCTATGACCACTTATTTTTACTACATAGGAATCTCTCATTACCTGAACTGTCCAATCTGTCATTTAGAACCTGAAACCCCTGTGCACATCTTTTCTTGATAGCTAGAAAATTTTGGTTAGATATAGGCTTTAACACCACTCACGTTGGTACCACCAATTAACATTGGCTAAATACTTTCAAATCTTTATTCCTACCTTACCGGGATGAATCAGTAGACTGGATGACCTTTTTTTCTTTTGTCAGTTGGCATGTTTGGCTGAACCGAAATAATAATATTTTCAACCACAAAACTAGTTTTTCTGATTCGGCTTCGATACACACTAAAATGGTTGAGTTTACTCATCACGCTCGTACCTTGCCTAACTCGACTACTACTATTACTGTCTAGATTAGATGGGTTGCCCTCCTACTGGAATTTATAAGTTAAATATAGATAGTTCTTTTACAAAGAATAATGCTTGATATGGTACCCGTGGGGTCTTCCGTAATTCTCTAGGCAGATGAATTTTTGGTTTTTGCACTACTGGTACAGCCACTGCACACTATGGCAGAATTTGAAGATCTACAACATAGCCTGGACCTTGCAATTACTCATAATTTATCTCCTTTGGTCGTTGAAACAAACTCGGTTGAAATCATGCTACTGATTGAAGGTTAATGTTGAGGAACATGGGGAACCTAGTGATGCAACATAACTTTCGAAAAGCAAACAAAGTAGCCAACTATTTATCAAGAATAGGTGCTACTTTAAATCAACCTGGAAATATAATCTCACTCCAATCTCTACCTTTTGATGCTGCCGCCCATCTGGCTGACGATATTAAGGATGTTTCTTGTACTCGTTCAGTGGCTTGGTCTAGGGGTGGACGTTCGATCGGTTCGATCTGATTGTTTAATATCGGTTCGATTTATCGATTTTTGGATTGACAAAAATGACATCCGTAACCAAACCGAAATAAATTCGGCTTGGTTTGATTTTTACAATTTCGGTTCGGTTATTTTGGATTTTTATTTTGGTTTGAAAAATTAAAGTAGTTAGCCTCTCTTTTTCATAACTGAGCATTTAAAATTGATGGATTTTTTTAGAAAAATTATTTTTTTCAAACCTGGTTTTCATTCCCAAATATAAATAACTATGAATAACTCAACATGGATGAAACAAAATGAAATGATTATAATCTTAACATAATACATAACGTCATTAATCATTACATATAATATAACCTTGCATAAATAGTCTACAAAACAACACAAAACTCATAAAAATAGTCCATGAAACAACATACTTTCTGCATAAATAGTCCATAAAACAGTCCAAAGTCACCAAAATAGTCCATAAAATATTTGAGTTACTAAAACAATCCATAAACAGCCTGTGGCGTATGTGAATTTTCTGTTAAATGTTACTCCCTCCGTTTAAAAAAGAATGACCTACTTTTCTTTTTAGTCCGTTTCAAAAATAATGATCTCTTTCCCTTTTTGGAAATACTTTAATTTAAACTTTTCACATGACATATCTAGGACCACAAGATTAAAGGGCATTTTGGTACAATTGCCACAACTTTAATTTAAGGCCATAAGATTCAAAAGTCTTTATTTTCTTAAACTTTGTGTCAAGTCAAAGTAGGTAATTTCTTTTTTAAACGGAGGGAGTAATTGTGAATGTAAATATTATATTATATTATATATATATGTATATATAATATAATATAATATAATATAATATAATATAATATATAGATATTATATATATATAATATATATATATATATAATATAATAATATATATATTATTTATTTATAAAATTTTGGTTTTTTGGTTTAACCGAACTTTCTTTTTAAAACCAAAAAATCAAAATTTTAAAATTACACACTGAATCCAATCTGAAAAATTGAAAAATCGAAACCAAAATTAAATTTCGGTTTGGTTTATACCAAAGTGGGGGATACTTACGGATAGATAGTTCTATCATGTTTGTTGAAAGGTTTAACCTTATTAATTCTTCTATATTATTTTTAAGGTATACTATATGTTCCATATTTTTAGTTTTTAGGTAGTCGAGTAGATTCTTTTTCATAAGTATTTCTATCAATCTTATTTGCTCCATATCTCTTCTCCAATATTCTACGTATTCATAATTTATTATTTTATTTTTAGTAATACCAATCTGAATAATAATATCTACCATCAAAATCTATTTATTCTAACTCGTGTTCTATCCATTCTGTATCTAGTAATTCGTCTTCTAAATCAGATATCTTATCCTATATAAATTTCCTTATATCTACTATTTCTATATCCTTAAGTATGTACAAAACAAGTATTATAAATCTATCTACCATGCCATCAGATAAGTTGGTAGTCATTTTAATTCATATGATACTTATTTCAAAATATTCCTTTCAATCATATATATAACAAAATATGATCTTAGATCATTATGTACTAGATTATTCTTAGATAATTATGTTCCTCTGTCACTATTAGCATGGTATGTTTGGATACTTCTTCCCTAAACAACGCCTCAACTATGATTACTACCCTATCACGGCTTCTCTGCCTTACTGGTTTCACCTTAAGGATGACATAATTCTGAAAATTTTTCTCTTTTTCCTCTTTGCTAATAAACTTCGTAACATATTATTGTCACGACCTGATTTCTCAAGCCGTGAGGGCGCCTACTTTAACCCCCAGTAGGCAAGCCAATCCATAGCTCGCAATAATAGATAACGGGATAACAGACAGAAGTCAGATAAAAGATCACGTATGATGCTAACAACAACAATAACAACTGAAAACTAAGAAGGAGTATATATATTATATCAAAACGAGAGAAGGAAAAAAGACCCACTATACAAATGAAACCCTCCCAATACCTGATAAGGTCAGTACTAGAGCCACTACTAACAGGTACCCAGAGTACTAGACAAAAATCTAAAATGTACACAATATATACAAGCAGACTCGAGTGCAAAAGACTAACTGGAGTAGATAGAGGAGGATCGGCCTCGGACAACATCAAGCTCACCCTGCTTTGAATCGGTACTGAAAGACAGGAGTCAAGTCAACGTCAACTGCTAGTACCCGGATCTGCACCAGGAAAAAGATGCAGTAAGAGTACCGAAGCCACGGGTACTCAGTAGGCACCATCGGCCAACTGAGCTCAATATAGAAAGGTATAACTACAATGCTAGGATGTATCTGAGTCATCAGTAAATAGGGATGGAAAGCTTAACAACTACCAAGCTACACAGTGGCTATGAAGGAAGAAACTTAAGCGATATAGAAATATAAATAATCCAGTAGTAATAGACAAATCAAACATAACCGAACTGGGTTCCCATAAGCCCGCTAGGCACACTAAAGAAGACAATTAAACCAACCGTACCCCTATAAGCCGGTGGGACACACAAGTAATGAAAATAAATATAAATAATCTATATCCCATTAAATCATAATAGTTATCCAGATATACACAGGAATCGAACCAATACTAATGGTTAGTAACGAGAAGACACGTGTTGGATTCGAACAGGACATAGTGGGTAATAACGATAGGCCACATATATAGAACTCATAATCATATGCCGGACTCGAACCAGAACCCATAGTAGCAAAAATAATCAAATGTCGGACTCGAACCGAAACTCATAGTAGCAATAATAATCAAATGTCGGACTCGAATCGAAACTCATAGTAGCAATAATAATCAAATGTCGGACTCGAATCGAAACTCATAGTAGCAATAATAATCAAATGCTGGACTCGAACCGGAATTCTTCGTACCAATAATAATCAAATGCCGTACTCAAATCGAAACTCATAATAGCAATAATAATCAAATGCCGGACTCGAATCGGAACTCATCGGTAGTATTAAAATCCATACCATATCATAACAATGTCAACGTCTAAATATTCATCCACCAATCTTAATTAAAAAGAGATAAATTCAAGATTTTGCAATTTAGATCCATGTTCTAACGTAATAGATGTTATATTATGTTAAAAGATAGTATTCTAACATTTACAAGAACGGGGCCCTAATCCAGATAAATAAGACAGTTTATATAAATCAAATAATATGCATCTATAAGTATTTATCCAAAACTAGCATAATAGTTCATAATTTCAGTATACAAGCTCAATCTAAAAGTAGGATCAACCTAGCTTACCTGGACGCCAAAGCTATAATATCTTTCTGTTAAGCCTCAAAATAGCGTTGCTAGAACCCGAACTTGAATAATTTGATTCGGATAATTGATAACTTTTCAGTTTAGAATCCCAAAAATATCAATCGTAACTGTTAACTCATTCCATAATCAACCAATCTATAGTCCAATTATCCAAAATTCAAGAAATTCCCAGAAACTTTAGGATCCAAATTCCCAACACACCAAAATAAGTCCACCTTTTAACTCTATTCACACGCAGCACAGGCATCAATACCAAACATTAAATTTCCCCTATTAAACATCAAAACTAATTATCCTTCCCACCAAACAAAAAGCATCACACACAGAGAAAAACCCAAAGACGCAAGGAGTTGGCACAACAAAACAAAAAGAACAAACTTTCTTAGAATACAAAAAAATAGTATTAAAGAATAGAAGTACGCTGAGAGTGTATGAAGAAGAGGGAGAAGTGACAAAGGCAAAGATTGTAAGAAATATTATTTTTTTTGGGGTTTAAAATAATTAAAGGGAGAAGAAGTTAAAGAGAATGAACAGAAAGGATTTGCCAAGAGTCAATAATATCTATAAGTTGTTATCCACCTTCCTTCAACACATGGGGTGTTATTGGCCACAACTAATTAATTTTCTACAGTGCGCACATATCCGGGTATTGCATAAATTTGTGGTAAAATAATTATAATATTTTGAATATATCATAATTAATAGAAAATTTTTTCTAAGAAAACCTCTTATATAATCATAATATTTTAACATTTTTAAATTTACTATCTCCAATTAAAATATTAATAAATCATAAAAATCTATTATAAAGTGATATACATATATCATCACTTAAAGAATTTTACCAATATCAAAAATATTCTAGAAGGATACTAAATTATATATGTACCAGATGCCAAATAAAATTAAATAATCCACGATACATTTAGATAGTACTAAAATTATATGAAAATATAGGAAAATGGCCGAAAGGCTCATTACAACATCCACTACTAAAAGAACTTTCGTCCGTGAAAGTAAAAATTAAGGAAATACTTGAATGCTCAAATAGATAGGGATACTGGCGTGCAAATCTTGCTCGAGAGGAAGACCAGGTAGGTCGATTGAAAACATATCAGGAAACTCACGAACCACAGGGTCGGAGTCACGCGATAGACTCTCAACACTGACATCCCAAACATAAGCATCAAATGACTCACAACCCCTCGATATCAATCTCATAGCCGGAATGTAAAAATAATCCCCATCGGCATGCGACTAACAGAACCCTACCACACAATCGAGGTATGCCAGGCAAAGCTAAAGTAACGGTTCTAACAACAATCGAAGATCACATGATAAAAAGATAACTAATCCACGCCTTGAGTAACATCAAAACCTACCATATCTAGGACAATTGATAAACCTGAGTACCAAACTCTCGAACAATCACCAAACTAGATCTATGTACCCGATCCACTACTAAAGAATCACCCAAAAGGATAGCTATATGAATGACACAGATAAAAACTCTTAACATGAACCTAACCGCAATGCAAAATAAGCATACAAATGACCCTGTCCACCACTGGACTGGGTTCCTATCGACCACCTCTCAAACCCTAAGGACCATACCCACGACTCTGCGCATCACCCCTACTTAACAGAAGCACTGACCTGATCGGCTGTGCAGTCAAAACTAAAGGATCAACCATCCTATACTGAGGAAACTCATGGGAGAAGTGACCAACAACCCTTAGTCGTAACCTGCCCTATGTAATAACTAGACATTGAGGAGGAAAAGAGCAGAGAAGCAGGGTACTAATTACACTTCTTGTTGCAAAACTACTTGCTACTTCCTTTGTCATTGGCCGAGAAGCAAATGTATACCAGTCCTACCAGGTTAAGCTATTGGCAACAAGGTCTTTATATAAGGGTCAAAAGTAAAAAAACAAAAATCTTCTTTTTGTGCAATTGGACTCCCTTGACAATTAAACTATCTAAATGATAAATTAACATAATGTAGACAGGTTTGATCCACCTATACATGTCTCCGGACAATCATCCAATGGTATTTTACTTGCCATCTGCAATTGCTGATACATAAAAAAATTGTATATCTTTACTTGTTTCAGACAGTTCCACTTTTGAAACGTAAATTTGACACAAAACACAGTTAAGGGAGGATATGAAATACAATATACTGTTATATTAGGAATCTAAGTGGATTTGAACAATCGACCTTTCAAATGCAATACATCAAGTGCTCCCACAAAACTGAGCTCTTAGATATATCAGATACAAGCTATATATACCACACGTTTAAGGAACCCCAGGATTTTGGAGAAGTCAAAAAAACATAGGATACGAATACCTTACTATAACAGTGAGTAGCAAAGAAAAAAATTACTTCTGATACCCATCAATGCATATCATGACACTGACAATTTATACCATTACACAACATTTCTAGATAAAAGTTCCTAGCATGCCAGTTCTAATAAACGCAGCCAATTTGAAACCAAATTATCCCCAAGATTGGCAAAATTAACAACGATCTCGAATTTGACATCATCAAATTAAATGAAAATTCAACAAGATTGACAAAAATAATCACCATCATGCCACCGTACTAATACTATATAACAAAAAGTACACTACCACGACTCAGTACACATCAAGACACCAGAAAAATTAACACATTATGATGGAAAAAAGTCTTTGCCATCAATAAGAGTGTCTCATGAAGAAACACCTTAACATTCAGGATTGTACCGAGAATAAAGAGGAACCTATTTATGTTCATATAGGCCACAACTTCATCCCCTAAAATTAGGGGATATATCATCATGTAGATTTAACAGTCACATGTATATGAACAAAGTGCAACTTAAAATGGAAATCAACCGCATATATAACAAAAATGCATTTAAGAAAACAAATACTTACTATATCAAGAAAAAGAGGACAAAAATTTGCAAAAAGAACACACAGCTAGACAACTGCATTGCCACAGTATGAAAAAGGAGAACAACCATTCGACAGAGCTAGAATCAACCATGATGCATGGTTGGATCACTCACCTAGGAGAGACTCTCATTTCTGCTCTATAGTTTCACAATATACACAATATACACAGTCTCGAGTGCAAAAGACTAACTGGAGTAGATAGAGGAGGATCATCCTCGGACGACAGGAAGCTCACCCTTCTCTGAATCGGTACTGAAAGGTAGAAGTCACGTCAACGTCGATTGCTAGTACCCGGATCTACACCAGAAAAAAAATGCAGAAGTGCAGTATGAGCACCGAAGCCATGGGTACTCAGTAGGCATCATCGGCCGACTGAGCTCAATACAGAAAAGGTATAACTATAATGCGAGGATGTAATCTGAGTCATAGTAAATAGGGATGGAAAGGTAAACAACTACCAAGCTACACAACGGCTATGAAGGAATAAACTTAAGCGATACAGAAATATAAATAATGCAGTCATAACAGACAAATCAAACATAACCTAACTGGGCCCCTATAAGTCCGCTAGGCATACTGAAGAAGACAATTAACCTAACTGTACCCCATAAGCCGGTAGGACACACAAGTAATGAAAATAAACATAAATAATCTATATCCCATTAAATCCAGATGTGTATCGGACTCGAACCGATACCAATGGTTAGTAACGAGAGGACACGTGCCGGATTCAAATCGGACATAATGGGTAATAATGATAGGCCATATATATAGAACTCATAATCTTATGCCAGACTCGAACCGAAACCCATAGTAGCAAAAATAATCAAATGCTAGACTTAAACCGAAAATCATAGTAGCAATAATAATCAAATGCCAAAATCGAATCGAAACTCATAGTAGCAATAATAATCAAATGCCGGACTCGAACCAGAACTTGTCGTAGCAATAATAATCAAATGCCGGACTCAAACCAAAACTCATAGTAGCAATAATAATCAAATGTTGGACTCGAACCAGAACTCATCATAGCAATAATAATCAAATGCCGGACTCGAATCGAAACTCATAATAGCAATAATAATCAAATGCCGAACTCAAACCAGAACTCATCGGTAGTATTAAAATCCATACCATATCAAAATAATGTCAACTTCTAAATATTCATCCGTCAATCTTAATTAAAAAGAGATAAATTCAAGATTTTGTAATTTAGTTCCACGTCCTAACATAATAGATGTTATATTATGTTAAAAGATAGTATTCTAACATTTACTAGAACAGGGTCCAAATCCGGATAAATAAGACAGTTTATATAAATCAAATGATATGCATCTATAAGTATTTATCCAAAGCTAGCATAATAGTTCACAATTTTGGTACATAAGTTCAATCTAAAAGTAGGGTAAGCCTAACCTACCTGGATGTCAAAGTTATAATATCTTTCTACGAAGTCTTAAAATAGCGCTGCTAGAACCCGAACTTGAATAATTTGATTCGGATAATTGATAAAACTTCAGTTCAGAATCCCAAAAATATCAACCGTCACTCTTAACTTATTCCACAATCAACCAATCTATACTCCAATTCTCCAAAATTCAAGAAATTCCTAGAAACTTTAGGATCTAAATTTCCAACACACCAAAATAAGTCCACCTTTTAAATCCATTCATACGCAGCACAAGCAACAATACCAAACATTAAATTTCCCCTATTAAACATCAAAACTACTTATCCTTCTCACCAAACAAAAAGCATCAGACATAGAGAAACACCCAAAGACACAGGGAGCTGGCACAACAAAACAAAAAGAATAAACTTTCTCATAATACAAAAAAATAGTATTAAATAACAGAAGTACGCTGAGAGTGTATGAAGAAGAAGGAGAACAGACAAAGGCATATATTGTAAGAAATTTTTTTTTTTTTTAGGTTTAAAATAAATAAAGGGTTAAGAAGTTGAAGAGAATGAACAGAAAGGATTTACCAAAAGTCAATAATATCAAGTTGTTATCCAGCATTCTTTAACACGTGGAGTGTTATTGGCCATAACTAATTAATTTTCTACGGTGCGTACATATCCGAGTATTGCATAAATTTGTGGTAAAATAATTATAATATTTTAAATATATCATAATTAATAAAAAATTATTTCTAACAAAACTTTTATTATATAATCATAATATTTTAATATTTTTAAATTTACTATCTTTGACTAAAATATTAATAAATTATAAAAATTTATTATAAAGTGATATAAAGATATCATCACTTAAAGAATTTTATTAATATCAAAAATATTTTAGAAGGGTGCTAAATTATATATGTACCAAATATCAAATTAAATTAAATAATTTATGATACATTTAGATAGTATTAAAATAATATAAAAATATAGAAAAATGACCATAAGGTTCATTATAATTATCTTTCGAATGATTTTACTATATAATAATTATCATAAACTTATTTTATTATATTATGATTGTCATAAATTTATAAATTTAACTATTTATAATCATAAATAAAAATATTTGTTCTTGTAGGTTTGATGACTCTCCACTTTGATTTTCCATGGTTGAATATAAGACACTTGTGCCCGTCTCATCAGAACTTTGTGGGACAGCTGTTGTACATTCATATCCTGCTCCACAATACTTAAATTAATCGATAAAAATAAAACTTGTTACCTCATTTCTGTTCTCTAAGGCCCGCATCTTAAGAGTGACAAAAATAAAAGTGATCGATAAAAATAAAATTTGTTGCCCCATTTCCGACCTCTAAGACCAACATCATAAGAGTGACGAAAAACGAAAGTTATTAAAAAAAGGCATCTCTCATATTAATTGAGAAAATGAGAGAAAAGGTCCCTTATATTTAATTGTAGGTTTAAAATAGTTCCTAACTTATGCTATAATTTTTTTTAAAAAAAAATTATCAAAAGTTAATTTTAGTTATATCTGATAAATATTTAACAAATTTTAACCGATAAATTTGACAAAAATTGTGAAAAGAATTTAACTAAAAAAAATTTCATCAAATTCTAAAAATTATCACACATTTTTTACCAAACATTGAAAAGTAGAATAAAAATAGCAAAAATTGCACTGGAAAAACTACATCAAACTCTAGAAAGAAAGAAAAAACTGGCAAAAACTGTTATGTGAGTTCTAGCTATTTTTTCTTTTTTTACAATTACAATCAAGCCTAAATATTTTGATTTTGACAAACTCACAGAATCAAAACTGTTCAAAACGTACTTTAGGAACTATTTTGAATTTATTCCTAAACATAAAGGATTATTTTTGTCATTTCTTGACAATTCCCATTTCTTGCCAAATAAAAAAGCCTATGGAAGGCATGGTACATCACTTTGCAGAACACATCAAGCCAAAATATGCAGCTCTTCAACTTCTTTTCCATTTTCCTTTTCGCGTCTTTCCTCTTTCTCTTGATAAAATGGAAGAATTCCAATAGCCAAATTAGAAAAAGATTGCCTCCAGGTCCATGGAAATTACCTTTACTTGGAAGTATGTTTCATTTGCTAGGTGGACTTCCACATCGTGTTCTTAGAGATTTAGCCAAAAAATAGGGACCACTTATGCATCTTCAACTAGGTGAAGTTTCTCTAACTGTTGTTACTTCTCCCGATATGGCCAAGCAAGTACTAAAAACTCATGACCTTGCTTTTGCATCTAGGCCTAGACTTGTGGCTGCCGAGATTATTTGTTATAACGGGAGCGATATCGTCTTCTCCCCTTATGGAGATTACTGGAGACAAATGCGCAAACTTTGTATACTGGGATTGCTTAGTGCAAAGAATGTCAAGTCGTTCAGCTCCATTAGACGAGATGAAGTTCTTCGTATGATTGAATCTTTTCAATTGTCTTCTGGTCAGACAGTTAATGTAACAAAAAAGATTTTTCAATTCGCGAGCTCTATGACTTGTAGATCAGCATTTGGAAAAGTATTTAAGGAACAAGACGAATTTATATTACTAGTCAAGAAAGTGTCAAAATTAATGGAAGGGTTTGATGTGGCTGATATATTTCCATCACTGAAATTTCTTCATGTGCTAAGTGGAATGAAGGGTAAAATTATGAAAGTCCACCATGAGTTAGATGCCATTTTCGAAAATATCATCAATGAACACAAGAGCAATGGTGAATTAGGAGGTGAAGGTTTAGTTGCCGCACTGCTAAGACTAATGAAAGAAGGAGGCCTTCAATTTCGAATCACCAACGACAACATCAAAGCTATTATTTTTGTAAGTATGTACGATAAAATCTCCCCTTTTCCTTCTCCTTCTCCATATTATTAATATCGTTATTAAGCAAAATACATAAATTATTCCTAAAGTTGCCTTGACAATTTGTTACACACTTAAGTTTTATGGGTGTGTTTTTATCTCCCTATTGTAATTGGAAACGAAAGTAGGTCTCACCCTCCACCCCCCGGGGCGATGCAGAAAAAGATTGACATGTTTTAATTGAAGATTATTAAGAGTAAATTTGGATAGGATTAAAAAAAATAATTTTTTTAATTTAAGTGATTAAAAAATTAAAATAAGTACTTATAAATTAAGCAGATAAATATTTATATACAATGCTGAAACTAAAACAAATTGTTAATGTATTTAATAAATAAGTGTTGCTTCCCTCAATTATTATTGGAGAATCTTTTCGGTGAGCCCCTCAATTCTTTTTTAATATAGGCTCTTTCCATTTTTTTATATTTTCTTAATCCATAATTTCGAAAGTAATAAAAAAATGGCGGCTTTCTTCTTCTAAAAAATAAATGATTATAAATACCACTTTGGTTTCTCACCCCCTTCACCCACCTTGCCGGGAAATTTTCCAAATAAAGAGTCGATAGAGTGTTGTTTTTCACCTTTTGTTGTTTGCTTCAGACTAGCTGAGAGGAAAAGAAAAAATAAAATAAGTTTTAAGAGAAACGTATTTATGGCAGCATAGTAGGGGCATAGCCACCTTTAGGCAGGGAATTTATTTGAACTTTCTTCCACAGAAATTGATACTACTATTTATGTATTAGTAAAATTATTGTTTTTATATATATGACTGAACCTTTTTCGAGTAGTTTGTATATTTATTTTTTCAAATTTTGAACTCTTTTAATGAAAATTTGGACTCTACCACTACGACACTCTTTTATGTATTTTTCCTTGTTATTTTTTCTGTTGTTATATATTTAAATGTGCACTTGTATTCTCAAATTATTGCATAATTATATATATATATATATATATATATATATATATATATTTTTTTTTTTTTTTTAAATTTCCTAGAGTTATTAGATGATTTTATGAAAAAAATTTACACACTTTGAAAAGTAAAAGTTAAAAATTTAGCATGATAAAAAGAAACTTGGTGATGCAAAAAGAATTCCTTCAATGTAGAACAAAGGTAGTAGCACTGGTCTAATAGAAGTAAAGTGAAGTTTTGATATTTCATTAGCAATTGTTCAAAAAGTTCCTAATCGTACAACATAAATAGCACCAGACAGATGATTTAACAATATTGTAACTTGCTCCTTCAATGCAGGACATGTTTGCTGCGGGAACAGAAACTTCATCAGCAACAATTGATTGGACCATGGTGGAAATGATAAGGAATCCAAATGTACTCTCCAAAGCTCAAGCAGAGGTAAGAAACGCCTTCAGAGGAAAAGAAAGTTTTGATGAAAGTGATGTTGAAGAGTTGAAATACCTAAAATTGGTCGTCAAAGAAAGTTTCAGACTCCATCCTCCATTTCCCCTTTTGCTCCCAAGGGAATGTAGGGAAGAAGTAGACATAAACGGCTGCACCATTCCTTTGAAAACAAAAGTTATGATTAATGTATGGGCTATTGGAAGAGATCCTAAATATTGGAATGACCCAAAAAGTTTTAAACCTGAAAGATTTGACCACAACGCTATGGATTTTGTTGGTAATAATTTTGAATATCTTCCCTTTGGTAGTGGAAGGAGAATTTGCCCTGGGATGTCATTTGGCTTAGCTAATGTATATTTTCCACTGGCTCAATTGTTGTATCACTTTGATTGGAAACTTCCTACTGGAATCAATCCAAGTGAATTGGACTTGACTGAGTCGAGTGGAGCAACTTGTGCTAGAAAGAGTAATCTTTACTTGATAGCAACTCCTTATCGACCTTGTTAAAAGTGGCATAGGACTTTGCTTTTGAATTTATTTGGTAATGCCACCACTGTACTTTCTTCTTCAGTATCTTTTTCATTTGTGTCTTATCATATTGGATGATGGTGTCATTAAGTTTCATTTTTTGCACCATCCCTGAGCTTAATACATGTTTTTGTATATTGAACAAATGGCAAACATAAATATGAACCTGTAAATAATCTTACAGGTCGCTTGGTTGCCGATTAAAGGCTATTCATGTATTAAAATTACCAAAACTTTATACATTGTTTAGTTATGAAAGTGGAGAAAAATAGTCTCCATCTGGCATTCAGCATATGCTATGCAATGTTGATTGATTTTTATCTTTCCACATAAAACATAAAATTGCTAATACTATGCAATGTTTGCTTTATGTTATTCTTTTTCGCCCAAGTATTACAATGACTTTAAAGTTGATCATTATCATCATTGTTTGAGGATATTGCTGCTGAGCTGATGATGTAATTACTGGAGCCAAAAAAGCAGTTATAAAACTTCTTCTCTGTTATAAATGTATTTAAATTATAGTGACTGTCTATTAAGAATGTATATAAGAACTAGTTGATATCTACTAGGATATGAAATATCTATCTTTTAGATAGAAACTAGGAGTATTTTTCTCTATAAATAAAGGAGTTTTGTTCATTGTATCCTTAATCTTACAATCTCTCATCCCTCGAAAGAAATAAAGAAGCATCCTCTCTGCTCTTTTTATTTATTGTTGTTATTTTTATTTTATATTTCATAACACATTATAAACATGAGTCTCTAATATTTTATTGAAATTAAGTCATATAAATATGAATGCCCTTGAGCGACAGTGCCATCCATTCATTACAGAAATCAAGTGATGCAATTAAGTATATGTTTTACAATTCTTTATAAGAAATTTATATTAAATAAGACAAATAATTTATGAGAAAAGGTGAATAAGGTTGGCTATGTCAGGTAAGTACTGAGAATCTTTCACTTTATTCTTGATTTAGTATTTTAATTATTACTTCACAGATTTAAAACTAGTATGCAGAAGCAATAATTTTGCTTGCTATTCGGCAGAGTGGATATATTCACTTAGACAATAAAGTAAAGTTGACCACCGGAGGTGGATTTGTTCCTAATATTATTCCTGAAAATTATTGTTATACCACTACTGTTAGAGGTGCATTTATATAAGTTGTTTTAAATTGAATTCCTTGAATATTTAATTATTGTGATTTTATAACTTTGATTTGATCTTTACAACATATTAAACATCGAAAAGATGCTTCATATATCATCCACAAAAGAATGAAGTGATATTTTCATCAATATCAAGTAGTACAAAACATAGAAGAGATTGAAAAGAAGTTGAAAAATGGATTTTTTCGATTTTGAAAAAGCAACATACACTTTGACCCTCTTTTAAGCCTATGTTTAAGGTCACATTGTCACTTTCTGTTTACACCATGTGTTGGTAGTATTATTAAATTGAGAAGCATCTTTCAATGTCTACTTGTCCTTGTACAAGAAATAAAATAGATAGATCCTTAATCTTTCACCAAAAAACTTTTGAATGAAGAAAAAAGTTTAGCGAAAATGACTTTGATATGAGTCTGATAGTTTAAAATGTGGAACTTTGTCTGCCTCACATCAAATAGCTACTCTCTATGTTCACTTTTACTTGTAATATTTCGATTTTCAAATGTTAGTTGGACTAATTTTCAGAGGGAAATTAAAAATAGATAAATTTAATATCTAAACTTTAGATATTTCCAATCTCTTCTGTTTAGTCTTTTCTTATTTGTTTTATGCAATATATTTCTTTTCTCATAAAGGCATCAATGATGAATAATCCAATTTGTTATCCTTGCACTTTGATTGTTGAATGAAGATAATAATGGGGGAACATTTCTGAGATATTTTTCTTTTCCTTCTTTCTTTGCTTGCATAGTATTTTTCACTCCATTCAGAATCATTCTATTGGAAAGATTTATTTATTTCCTAATCAAAATCATTAATTTTTTGCAAATGTGTTAACGGTGATTTTTGTAAAATCATTTGTAAAATAACTAGTGACTTGAAAATGGTTAAGTGTAGTTATTTGAAAATAGTTAAATATAGTGACTTGAAAATGTGAATTAGTTAATTGAAAATAGTTAAGTGTAATGACTTGAAAATGCTAATACATGACTTGAAATATGTACTAGTGACTTGAAATGTGAATAAGTTATTTGAAAATTATTAAGTTTAGTGACTTGAAAATGATTAAATGTAGTTACTTGAAATTGGGAACTTGTGACTTGAAAATGATTAAGTATAGTGACTTGAAGTGCTAATACATGACTTGAAAATGGTTAAGTGTAGTTACTTGAAAATGGTTAAGTATAGTGACTTGAAATGTTAATTAGCTATTTGAAATGGTTCGAGTGTAGTGACTTGAAATGTGAATAAGTTATTTGACAATTATTAAGTGTAGTGTAGTGACTTGAAATCGGTTACTAGTAACTTGAAAATGGTTAAGTGTAGTTACTTGAAATGTGAATTAGTAACTTGAAAGTGGTTACGTATAGTGACTTGAAAAGAATGACTAAGTGTAGTGACTTGAAAACAGTTAAGTATAGTTATTTTAAATTTAAAGTAGTTACCTGAAAATGGTTAAGTGTAGTGACTTGAAATGTGAATTAATTATTTGAAAATGGTTAAGTGCAGTGACTTGAAATGTGAATTAGTTATTTGAAAAATTGTTAAGTGTAGTGACTTGAAATGTCTACTAGTTATTTGAAAATGGTTAAGTATAGTGACTTGAAATGCTAGTACATGACTTGAAAATGGTTAAGTATAATGACTTGAAGTGTTAATTAGCTATTTGAAATGGTTCGAGTGTAGTGACTTGAAATGAGAATAAGTTATTTGAAAATTATTAAGTGTAGTGACTTGAAAATGGTTTAGTGTAGTTACTTGAAATTGCAAACTTGTGACTTGAAATCAGTTACTAGTGACTTGAAAATGGTTAACTGTAGTTACTTGAAATGTGAATTAGTTACTTGAAAATGGTTAAGTATAGTGACTTGAAATGAATGATTAAGTGTAGTGACTTGAAAACGGTTAAATATTGTTATTTTAAATGTAAAGTAGTTACTTGAAAATGGTTATGTATAGTGACTTGAAATGTGAATTAATTATTTGAAAATGGTTAAGTGTAGTGAATTGAAATGTGAATTAGTTATTTGAAAAAATGGTTAAGTGTAGTGACTTGAAATGTCTACTAGTTATTTAAAAATGATTTAGTGACTTGAAAATGGTTAAGTGTAGTTACTTGAAAGTGGTTAAGTATAGTGACTTGAAATGTTAATTAGCTATTTAAAAATGGTTTGAGTGTAGTGACTTGAAATGTGTACTAGTGAATAAGTTATTTAAAAATTATTAATTGTAGTGACTTGAAAACGGTTAAGTGTTGTTACTTGAAATTGTGAACTTGATGCTTGAAAATGGTTAAGTGTAGTCACTTGAAATTTGTACTAACAACTTTAAAATAATAAAGTATAGTTACTTGAAAATGATTAAGTATATTGACTTGAAATGTGATTTAGTTACTTGAAAATAGTTAAGTGTAGTGATTTGAAATGTGTACTTATTGACATGAAAATGGGTAAGTGTAGTTACTTGAAATGTCTACTAGTTATTTGAAAATGGTTAAGTATAGTGAAATAAAATGTCAATTAGATATTTGAAAATGGTTTGAGTGTAGTATCTTGAAATATGTACTAGTAACTTGAAAATATTAAGTGTAGTCGCATGACATATGAATAAATAACTTGATTTTTATATGTTTTGATGTAAACTTGCATACAGATGACATTCGGTGGTAAAGGTAATTGGCCTTGTCCCTGATAAGAGTTCGAAGTCAACTGCTAAAAAGAAATTTCGGACACCTGTATACTCCTATGAAAAAACTTTAGTATTGTTTAAGTGTTTTGGTGGTTGTTGGAAATTATTAAGTGTTTTGTATTTTGGATTTGGTTGTTTAAGTGTTGTTGATTTGAATTACTTAAATATTTTGATAATGTAGTGCGTTGTATGGTTATTTTAGAAATGTGTGTTGCATGAGACTGTATATATTGAATTACATTTTTATTTGGCAGGTGAAATGCAAAAATACAGATTTTTGCATCCAAAAAAATGCAGAAAAGCGACGGACATGGTCCCCTTTGTTCGTCGCTTTTCTGAAAATTTTTAAATATATTTAGAAAAAAGCGACGGCCAGCGTCGCTTTTTATCTTCATTATATAGAACAAAAAGCGACGGTCGACGTCCCTTTTGTTTCTTTATTATGAAGAAAAAAAAAGCGATGGCCAGCATCGCTTTTTTCTTTCATTATGAAGAACAAAAAGTGATGGCGCCGTCGCTTTTTATTCTTCATAATGAAGAACAAAAAGCGACGCACAACGTCGCTTTTTTAAAAAAATAACTAAATTTTTTTTAAAGCAACGCTGTTCGTCGTAATAAAAGCGACGTAGACCGTCGTTTTCAAAAAACAACGCCCCTTTTTGAGATGAAAAAAACGATGAATTTTCATCGATTTTGCCCCAAAAAGCGACACTGGCCGTCATTGTTTGGCATTTTTTTTGTACTGCATGATGATGAGATATTGAGTTCAAGTCTCAATATGAATTTATGCCTAAGTTGCCTTTACATGAATAAGACAATTGAGTTTGAATCTCAATGCACCATATTGATAATAGAAAAAATACATCAACCCCCCTCCCCCCCCCCCTGAACTTGTCGCCAAAACTTACTTTAGATCCTAAACTAACTGGGTAATTATTTATCCCCCTTAACAACTTTCAAGTGAATTAAATTCACCCCCTATGGCTGACGTGACAAAAAAATAGAAAAATGTGTGATTTTTTTTTAAAAGGGCCCACTTTATTATTATTATTATTATTATTATTTATATACATATATATATATATACACACACACATATATATATATATATATATATAGATACAAAATAGAAAAAGAAAAAAAATCCTAATTCTTCTTCTCCCATCCCACCTGCCAGCACCCCCACCCCACTCTTCCCATCTACAACAAAATTTCTTAAGTGCTAAAGTAATTGTTGATTTCTTGATTTGTAATTTCTTGATTTATAATTGTTGTAGATTTGATTGTTGTAGATTCAACACACGTGCATCAAAACCCCCACTGATAGTCATCTTTGATTTTATTTTTTTCAGGATAATTTGGTAAAATAAAATTGGTACTATAGAATTGATAAACTTATCTAAGTTTTGCATCTTTTTCTATGTTGGAAATGATTGGTTTGGATGATTGGTTGTTGATTTTAGAGAATTTGGTGTTGATTTGATCGAATTTATCAGGTGGGTTGAGTTTTTTTGTCACTATTTTAAGATATTTTTCAATGGTGGTAATGGCGTTTTCCAGTGAAAATTCAACGAAAAATCTAACGTGTGTGTGCAGGTGTTGTTGTGTGGGGGTGTATAGAGGTGGATGGGTTTGTGCGCAGGTGTGGAAGTGTAGGGGGTGGACGGGGTGTCAGTGCAGGTGTGGAAGTGGACGGGGGGGGGGGGGGGGGAGGGGAAGAAGGGATGGGTGGTTATGAAGAAGATGAAAAATGGGGGATGGGATATTTTTTTAATTTAAAATATTTTATATATATATTTAAAAATATGTAAATATACATATATGTATATAATATATTTATATATATATATATATGTAAAATATTAAAAAATACTTTATTTACATGACTCTGACATGGCGCTGATGTGTCAGCGAGTGTGATGCACTCTCTGTTATGAGAGTGGTATTATATATTAAGGGGTGAAATTAATTCACTTTAAAGATATTATGGGAGAGGGGGGGGGGGGGTAAATAAATAAAATATTACTTTAAGTGCTAAAGTAAGTTTTGGCGACAAGTTTGGGGGATTGGGATATATGATGGCTAAGACAAAATAATGTGTTTTTGATGAAAATTCATGAAACTTGTCCATTGAATATGCTCCATTCCATGGAGTGAATATGTTAGCAATATATGATATACTTTAAAAGATATGTATGTTTTGATGTGCTCCTGAAGTAGCAATATCATGAAAAATGAGGCTATAAGCTATCAGAATATGATAGGCTTAAGGCACAATTATATTCCATTCCTGGAGAATGAGAATCTTATTAATGCAAACGTGCACTTGATTGTGATTGTATCACAACCCGCTCCCGAAAGAGGCTGAATAATTGAGAAGAGGTATTTTAAAATCTACTTCTAAAATAGTAAATCTGAAATTTATTCATGTAATAGTAAATCTGAAATTTACTAAAGTAAAAGGTACATGTTATGGTAAACTTGGAGTTTGGCAGAATAAAAGTTCATAAATTGACATGAACGATTGGGATATTCCAAAGATGTGCATACTGAGTATTGAACATATATTGAAGAATTAGAAAATTCTTCTTTACTTTTAATGTTGCTTGTTCTCATGATAAGTGTAATACCCTGTATTTCCTTAGCTTAATTTAAATCTTAGTACATGATTAATCACATAAAAAAAATTTTAACTACTCAGTATATTTTAGTTTAGAGCCTGCCATTGCATAAAAAATTAAATTAGTTTTCCAACGGTATAAAGTTCGCCCAAATCCGACACTCGGGCGAAAAGTTAGAGACATTTTAGTAAGACAGTGTGCCACCTGAGCCATCAATACGTTGCGGATCATGACCAAATGGCAATCGTCAATTCCAGTGTTGCTCCGCAATATTAGCACATCACTCTATAGAACCAGTTCACAATTGTCAATTTCCAATGAGTCAACGAGATTCCACCGTGTCGTGCTAAGGACCAAAATCACATTCAACAAGACACCACGATGGCGCCACATCACGCTAGCAGTCCAGTTCCCAGTTGTCTATTTTTCAGAGACACGATGCGTGTCGCATCAGGTACCAAAATCAAGAATTTTTAGTAATTCTGAGGGCATTAAAGTCTTTTGCCCCTCACCCCAGTCAGCCTTTAACAGGAAATTCACCTCTAATTAACCTAGTTACTTCATTATTCACCCAATTTTCCCCTAAATTAAACCCTCTCTCAAGAGGCAAAAATCCTAGTTCAAGAGATCAAGTACAAAGTTCAAGGATTCACCAAAAACTTCAAGAAACTCATAAATTAAGGTATGTTAGGTGTTCTTCTAGGGGTCTCTTTCATGCATAGAGTCCAAGAATCCGTTTTTAAAACTTCAAGATTCATGATTCATGATTTACATGTATGAAATTTGATTGTATTCATGTTTTGAAATTTATTGAGTTTTAAATCCATGATTAATGGTGGATTCCATGAAATTGAATAGCATATATATTGAATTGAGTAATCCCCATGTTATAATCCATGAAATTGCAAGTTTGGGCATTGTAATTGCCATGTTTATGTGTTATCCATGATTTAAATTCCAAGTCTCAAGAATTGTTCCTAGTATGGGTTGATCTACATGATAAACCCTTCAATTTGCAAGTTGATTGTTATAACCATGTTTACCCTAAGTGTTTATGATTTAGTAAAACAAGAATGACTCTCATTTGTTGGATAAATTGTCTAGGAGAATGAAATAATGCCATTATAGCATGCTAACATGTATTTCCCATTCAAGTACAAGTTAATGCATTACAAGTTTTTGATAAAATGTCTCTATAGATGAATTATGACCAAGTGAACATTTTTATGTTATACAAGATTATGCTTTGCTTTACTTTTCACCTTATCAAGTCCTGGAGGTATTTAATACCCAACAATTTAGTTGTGTACCTAGAGCTAGTGTCAATTACAGAATAGTATCAGTCATGTCCCAATCAGTAAAATCCAGTCAGTTATAGAACTTAGTAGAACTCAGTCAGTTACGAGACTGAGGAAAAATTCAATAAACTCTATATCAGTATACACAGTTCAGTGTCTTTCAGTTGGTAGTAGGAATCAGCAACGAGCAAGCCTAGGGATGGGGTCTCACCCATTAGTTAGGACTAGGTCCCTAGAAGCAATCCCTAAGTTCCAGAACTACGTAGCCAGCGTAGGTTATGAGATGTCACCCGTTAGTTAGGACTGACTCCACATCAGTTATTAGTACCCGTGGCACGGTGCTAACACCCTTCCAATTGGGGTTACAGATTGGACCCCAACTCAGTTATATTATCTTATTTGGGGCATGTCGGTTAGATGACTACCTCCCACGGTTTTAATTTTAGTCTTCAGTATAGAACTCAGTTCATTTTACAGGATCAGGACTATCTGACACAGTCAATCAATATCAGCTAATCAGTTATCAGTAACTTCAGATATCAGTTACTTAGTTATCAAAAACTCAGTGATCAACTTCAGAAAAGCTCAGTTATAGTATACATATATGCATAGTATTACATATTCAGTATTTGTAGTAGTTTCAGTTATCCATGTACTCCCATATTCAGTTATTCTATATCATTCAGTCAGTTACTGTTTATGCATATTGATAACGCTCAAATTACACTCTTGAATGGGTGTAAGCGATCGTTGTCAATATAAAACTCAACTAGGTTGGGGTCGAATCCCACAGGGAATAGGGTGTGAACTTTGACTTATTTACGAAAGATTTTACTGGTAGTTTACAACTTTCGAAAGATTAGGGTTTAAGTTCACGGTGTGTTAAATATCACTTTCAATACTTCAGTGTTTGTAATCAAGATAAATGGGAAACCAGAGCTATGCTAACCAAGGGTTTCAGGAATTGACAGATACTAGGTAATGCTAGAGATTCTCGGAATGAATAGAACAACAGAATATCCCTGACGATTATACTATCTGACTTATCTCTCGACCTCACCAGACAATTTATTATCTAATTCTCTCGAACTTAGATAACTTATCTATTTCCAATAGGATGTTATCTCAGGTATATTAATCCAGTTATGACATTAATCATTAAACAGAAGGTTGGTAGCTTCCGAGTCCCTGTTGATAATTCACGTCCTCTAGTCTATTTCTCCGTTAGAAGTAAATAAAACCTAAGGCATAACCTAATGTTTTCAACCACTAGATTTTAGTTAAAACAACAGAATTTTGAGATATTTTACTACTCTTTGAATCCGTTAAACACCTAGTATCATATCAAACCCTAATCCATGGATCCCATAACTCCAGCTAATGAAATTAACCGCTCATGATTTGATGTATGAAATAACAAGTTGAATTCATGATTATAATGATAAACTTACGAATGGATAGAAAACAATAAGTAGTTCCTCCAATTTAATCACAAGGTAGAAAACCCAAAAATAGTTGATACAAAAACATAAGAATATTTTATGAAAGAAAGCAAAAATACGTCTCTCTTCTTAGAGATGTCTGATAGATGAATTATCCATCAAAAATCCTAAAACATGTTATTTATACTAAAGCCTAATTAAGAAAATAAAATAACAAAATTAATAAAATTCTTCGGAATAGGTGATGCCCAGGCTGACATCACGTCAAGAAGTTGACGCCTTATCATGGATGGTGTCACAGGCTTCAGTTGCCTTTAGGTTCTGCCTTAGGCTGACGATGTGGATAACACTGCGTCAGGGATCTAACGGCGTATTAGCAGCATCGTCAGATATCTTCTTCCCATGCTAACTTTTTGCTTAAGGCTGACGTCATTCTTGACGCCTTATCACAACTTTGACCCCACATCACCGGCATCATCAGAACTGCTCCTCAAAATGCAACTCCCTGGTTAAGGCTGACGCCAATGCTGATAGGCTATCATGAGGCTGAAGACTTATCACAGAGGTCGTCAGCCATATTTTCTTTTATTTTTCTCATATTTTCAACTCTTTTGCTCCATTATTGTTTATTCTCATTTCTTCAGCCTTTTTCTGCAATATCATGAGCAAACACATCAAAATAACAAGAGTTGCTTCAGAATTCACAATTATTTTGAGCTAAAAAACATTAAATGTGTTATTTTTTGATCACACATCACATATGAACCCTTGCATTCAGCCTTATCTCATCTAGCATTCTAGTACATTCCACTACTGATGCATACTCTTTCTTTGCTCTTTGATGTCTCATATCATAGGTTCGGATGATCAGGTTCCTAATCGCACTTCGAAAAATCCTATTAGCAGTCACATATTTTGTAGTGAGTCCTCACCTATCGAGGATAGGCTTTTATTTCAGTATTTTAGTTTAGAAGTTGTTCAATAGTTAGAGTTAGTTGAGGGCTTTCCCCATTAACTCCACTTTTCAGACAGTTCAGTTAGGGCCTTCGGACTAGACTAGTTTAGACAGTGTTTAGTTTTCAGATGTTTTATTACATGTTACCTTTTTTATCAGTACTTCAGATGTTTTGAACCTTATGGCAATTCATCCCAATTTTATATTATATTTTATTATTATTCAGTGCGTACAACATATATTAGTTATGGGTTAGCTTGTAGTCCTTCGGGGTCATAAGCACCGTCTAATGACTAGGGGTAGTCTCGGGTCATTACAAACTTGGTATTAGAACCTAAGGTTCAATAGAGTCCTAGGGAGTCTGACAACCGTATCAAGTAGAGTCTTGTGCATGGGTGTGTTGCCATACTTATGGATAGGAGGCTATGAGATGTTTTAGGAAAAGTTTCCCTTCTTTTAGTATTCATGTCGTGTGAGTGAGCATGAGCTACAGTTAAAACCTCTCAGTCTAATATGCTTTTTCCTTTCATTTACAGAATATGCCTCCTAAAAAGACTAACGAAAGAAGGACCAAAACTCAGTCAGCCCCTCAGCCTATTCAGGTAGATCCCCTGGACGAGCACGTCTCCCATGCAGAATTCAGGGCTGTATTCACTATCCTAAACAATTCAATCACAGATCAGAATAAATGTCTAACTACTGTTCTAGCTAACCCAGTGGCCAATGCTGCTGTAACTATAATTCGGGACTTCACCCTAATGAATCCTTCCCTATTCTCAGGATCTAAGTCAGAAGAGGATCCACAGAAGTTCCTCGATCAGGTTCAGAAAGTCACAAATATCATGGGAGTGACTTCCAGTGAGAGTGTTGATTTACCTACCTATCAGCTATAAGATGTAGCTCATATGTGGTTTAAGCAGTGGCAGGTATATAGGGGAATATGTGCAAAGCCCATAGAATAGGGAAGAGTTTGCTACTGCTTTCCAAGATAGATTTTTTTCCTTAACGCTGAGAGAATCCAAGGTGTTAGAGTTCATCAACCTCAAGTAAGGCAATATGAGTGTGAAATAGTATTCCCTAAATTTACTCAGTTATCTAGGTATGCTCCTCATGTGGTAGCAGACAATAGGTCTAGAATGAGAAAATTCGTATCTGGGGTGTCAGATAGTATGGTTAAGGAGTGCTGAACAATGATGTTGATTAATGAGATATACATCTCTATGCTTATGGTCCATGCTCAACAGATTGAGGAGTAGAAGCTTAAGAAGAAGGAGAGAGAGAAAAAGAGAGCTAGAATAGGTAGTTTTAATTTCAACTAACCTAATTTAGAGGGCGGTAACCGTTCCCAGTTTCATCCAAAATTTTCAATTCTAGCTCCAGCCTCATCTAGTGTGCCAATACCAAAGTTCAAAAATGACAGTCGAGATGGGGCAACAAGCTCCAAAACCTAGGGTAGTATGAGCAGTGGTCGTACCCATCCGCTTTGCGAAGAATATGGTAAAAATCACCTAGGTGTGTGTAGATTAGGCAGGGATGTGTGTTTTGGATGTGGTAAGACAGGCCACAGGATGTGGGAGTGTAGAGTATTGGCTCAGATAGGAAAATATTTGCATCAACATGGTCAGTTCAACCATCCTCCAGTCTCATCTGGTCGCCCAACTCAGTAAGGCGCCATTTCCAGTCCCACTAGTGGTCAACGCTAGAACAGATTTTATGCACTCCAGTCTCGCCATGATTACGGAAGTTCTCCTGATATAGTTATGAGTACGTCATAAGTCTTTTATATTTATGTTCATGCCTTGTTAGATTTTGAGGCTTTACTTTTTTTGGAACCTTTATATAGCCGTCAACTTTGGTGTCAGACCCAAAATATTAACAGAACCCTCCTTAGTGTATACCCCATACTTTAGAGTAAAGTGGTGAAAACTCAGTTTAGAATTATTGATTAAGTAGTTCACAACTTTAGAATGATAGCTTTAAGCTAAGGGGGAGATGGTAGAACAAGTAACCAAGTCAGCTCTATGATCCTAGCTCATACTCGGGCACGTTATAAAAAATCAGGTATGCTTATAGTTCCTAGTAGAAGGAGTCCCAGTTCACTCAGTATAACGAATTAAGTTCCATAAATACAGATACTCCAACTCAGGTCATGCAAATCATAACTCAGGTACTCATACGTTATAGTATGCTCAGTTCCCATGACTCATGCTGCGCTCCTAATGATTAGCTAAATTCAGATTTCATCATGTGCATCCTCAGTTTAAATCTCTTGATAAAGTCCAGGATATTGATGTTCTATTCTTTAGGCCTCAGTTAAGTGTCGAGTTCGGTATAGTGTCCATTTATACTTAAGGTCCTCATGTTTAACCTTCAGTAAACTCTCTTTATTAAATGAAGTAGTGATAAGTAGTTGATTAGAAGGGAGAGAGTATATGTTTCATGTTAAGAAAAGATTATTGCGTGCTAGTTTTACACGAGGCTGTAGTTATGAAGATAGGCTTGAATGTCATGATGATGTGTAAGGTGCTGAATGCATTTCAAAGATTTAAGTAGGATTGAACATAGTGAATGAATTTAGTACAGATTATGCCTCAGTAGGTAGGGTTATCAGTGCCCATATTACAGAGTTTTAGGCATGTTGTGGTTTCTTATTCAGATATCGTATTCAGACCATACTAGGGTTTCTTACTCCCTAAAGTCATTAGAACCCTATAGAAAGAGTGTCTCAGAAATTCTCCAATTGAGTATAAGTTTTCAGTATGAGTTAGTTCATAAAGCCAGCAATTCAGTTTAGCAGTCAGGCGGACAAATTCAGATAGTTTCCCATCTTTCCATCTCGTCGTCCTATCCCAAAATAGAACATCCTAGTAGTTATGAGTTCAACCTAGTTTATGTATCATGCCTTAGTTTCAGATCCCACATATTCAGTCACGATAGGTGCCCCGTGCATCGTCTCATGCTTTTCCTTAGTATCTCAGCCAAGTCAGCATTCTTGAGGGACATAGTGTCCCAAGGGGGAGATTCACTATAATACTCGAGCCTTCATGTTTTAAACTTTCCATTCTCTTTTCACGTCACAAATCTAGTTAGTGTTAATGGGTACTCATAAGTTGACCCTCTCATTTTAATCTCAGTCGTATGACCATTCCTAAGTCATGGCATGTATTCAAGGAATCAGCTCAGTTTACGTATTCAGTTCATGTATCATGCTTCAGGCTTAGTCTTGCCCTCATGTTCTTATTTATACATGTTCAGTAAGTGATCTCAGGTTTATCAGTATACTCATATTAAGGTAACAGTCTTTCTTAGCTGTACCAAGCTCCATGTTCAGTTATAATTATAATCTTGATACTCCATTACCGTTGCACATTCAGTCACGCATTCATGAATTAGTTCAGTCTAATAATTCAGTTTGTCAGTAGTTCAGTCATGTAGTCAGGTTTTAGTTTTGCATGTTCAGCGTGTAAACTCAATCTGCCATGTTTTTCAGCTTAATCAGTCTCATTTGAGGATGAATGTTCCCAAGGAGGAGATATTGTAATGCCCTGTATTTTCCTAGCGTAATTTAAGTCTTAGTACATGAGTAATCCCATACAAAATTTTTGAAATACTAAGTATATTTAAGTTTAGAGCCTACCATTGCGTAGTAAATTCAATTATCTTTCCAATGGTATAAAGTTCGCCCAAATTCGACACCCAAGCAAAGAGTTAGAGCCATTTTAGTAAGATAGTGTGCCACCTGAGCCATCAATGTGTCGTGGAGCATGACCAAATGGCAATCATCAATTCCATTATTTCTCTACGATATTGGTGCGTCGCACTATAGACCTAGTTCACATTTATCAATTTCCAATGAGACAATATGATTCCATCACATCGCGCCAAGGATCAAAATCACATCCAGCAAGACATCGCGATGGCGCCATATCACACCACCAGTCCAGTTCCCAGTTTTCTATTTTCCAGTGACACGGCATGATAGCACAGCATTGCGCTGGGTGTCAAAATCAGGAATTTTTAGTAATTCTGAGTTTTAAATCTGAGGGAATTAAAGTCTTTTCCTCTCACCCCTGTCGACCTTTAACACAAAATTCACCTTTAATTAACCTAGTTACTTCATTTTTCACCCAATTTTTTCCCAAATTAGACCATTCTCTCCCAAGAGGCAAAAACCCTAGTTCAAGATATCAAGCACAAAGTTCAAGGATTCACCAAAAACTTTAAGAAACTGACAAATTAAGGTATGTTAGGTGTTCATCTATGGGTCCCTTTCACCCATAGAGTTCAAGAATCCATTTTTAAAACTTCAAGATTCATGATTCATGATTTACATGTATGAAATTTGATTGTATTCATGTTTTGAGATTTATTTAGTTTTAAATCCATGATTAATGGGGGATTCCATGAAATTGAATAACATGTATATTGAATTGAGTAATCCCCATGTTATAATCCATGAAATTGTAAGTTTGGGCATTATAATTTCCATGTTTATGTGTTATCCATGATTTAAATTCCAAGTCTCAAGAATTGTTCCTAGTATGAGTTGGTCTACATGATATTCATGATAAACCCTTCAATTTGCATGTTGATTGTTATAACCCTGTTTACCCAAAGTTTTTATGATTTAGTAAAACAAGAATGCCTTTCATGTGTTTGATAAATTGTCTATGAGAATGAAATAATGCCATTATAGCAGGCTAACATGTATTCCCCATTTGTACAAGTTAATACAATACAAGTGTTTGTTAAAATTTCTCTATAGATGAATTATGATAAGTGAACATTTTTATGTTATTCAAGATTATGCTTTGCTTTACTTTTCATATTATCGAGTCTGGGGGTATTTAATACCCGACAATTTAGCTGTGTACTAAGAACCAACGTCAATTACAGAATAGTATCAGTCATGTCCAAATCAGTAGAATCTAGTTAGTTACAGAACTCAGTAGAACTTAGTCGGTTACAGAACTCAGGAAAACTCAGTAAACTCTATAAATTCTAGTCCAGTTCAGTATACTTAGTTCAGTGTCTTTCAGTGATGAGTAGGATTCAGCACCAAGTGAGCCTAGGGATGGGATCTCACCCGTTAGTTGGGACTTGGTCCCTAGAAGTAATCCCTAAGTTCTAGAACTACGTAGCCAGTATAGGTTATGAGATGTCATCCGTTAGATAGGACTAACATACTCAGGGATCACCTACTTACCTCATCTAGCATACCAGTACATTCCAATACTTACGCATACTCTTTCTTTACCTATGATATCTTATAACATAGGTTTGGATGCTCAGGTTCCCGATCACACTTAGACAGATCCAGCCAGCAGTAGCATATTTAGTAGTGAGTCCTCGTCTATTGAGGATAGGCTTTTATTTTAGTATTTCAGTTTATCAGTAGTTCAGTTGTTGGAGTTAGTTGGGGGCTTGTCCCATGAACTCCACTCTTCAGACAGTTCAGTTAAAAGCTTTCAGACTAGACCAGTTTAGATAGTGTTTAGTTTTATGATGTTTTGTCAAATGTTATATCTTTTATCAGTATTTCAGATGTTTTGAACCTTATGGTAATTCAGCCTAATTTCGTATTATATATAGTATTATTATTCCATGTTCACAAGAGATATCAATCTTGTGTTATCTTGTGGTCCTTCGGGATCGTATGCATCATGTAACAACTAAGGGGTCGTCTCGGGTCGTTACAATAAGTTGTTGGATCAACTAATATTGGTATTGGATTCCTTAAAATCTTAAAATTATAAGAAGTCAATTGGACCCGTTCACCAATCAAGTGATATGTTGAAAATATACATCAATAAGATAATCACATGTACGTTTATTGTTAATCTTCAGTTTAACATTCATAAAGTTACTTGCTTAATATAAATTGAGAATAACTTTCTGATTGTGTAATTAAGATAATTCATCTTGATGATGATTGTTTAACATTGAATGCCTTCGATAAATAGCTGAACTATAGCTATTGAGAACAATGCTTCATGTGTTAGTTTGAAATATGATATAGTATATACAAAAGTACTTGTATGCATTAAACCAATAAATTATGATTAATTTCCCCTCAAAGTTAGTTCTTACTCAGGAATCTCACATTGACCATCTAATAGTTTTAATGTCTGGTATTCGATAAATAGATATACCATGATGCATAAAGATGCATTTCTCAAAGATGATGGAGGATGTGTGCTAGTTTTCCCAATATAAGGGGGAGATTATAAACAACTATTAAGTATGTTAGCAATTGCCATCAAATCCACATTCAAAAGATAATTCAAGACAAATGTCGAAAGCATTTGCTGACACAAATTTATTCTCATATTTAAGCTACAAGTGCTCCTACAGTGTGTTCCTAAGGACAAAGTCTATGCATACATGAAACGTGGTAGACCAATCGGTTTTAAATAAAATAATCCTTGAAAGGATAAGGAGCAAATAATTATAATAAGAAGGTAATGTGCTCTTGAAGAGCCTACGACATAACACTTCATGAAACCTTATGAGAGGTTCAGGTACCTGAATAATAATTAAGTAATGATATAAAATGAGAAACCATCGATGATAGCTTTGATACAATATTGATGCAATATTGTCAAAGATTACGAGGATCTTAATTCTACATTTATTTAAGCATGCCGACGTAGAAATATTTATCAAGTGACGTGAAAGGATGCATCTTGGTAAAAATAAAACTTATTTGATTTGCAGTCCAGATACTTGAAGATGTCACTTATGAAATACTAAATATTGTCACTTAACAAAATTTATATGAAAACTTTATTAAGGATTCGGAATGTTTAAAGCATAAAAAAGTTTCTGAAAAACTTTTTTATAATCCTTATATCTTATAAATTTATTGAAACTCTAGGAGAGTTTTAAAAAGCAATAAGTTATTTGCTGAAATGAGAAACATACCGATTCAGATTGGTCCTGAAGTATCATATCTTTGTTCAATTGATTTACTAATGTATCTTGCAAATACTACAAGGTCTGATATAGCCTTTTAGATTTTTTAGCAAGGTGTAGTTCTGCTCCTACTAGGAGACATCGGAATGAAACCAAACAAACATATGATACCTAAAAGGACCATTGATATAGGCTTATATTATTCTAAAGATTGTAGTCTAGATCTTATTGATCATGCTGGTGTTGGGTACTTATCTCACTTACATAATGTTTGGTCTCAAATAGTCTATGTGTTCATATGTGGTGGTCCTGCCATATCTTAGAGATATACAAAGTAGTATATCTAGCCACTTCATTGAACTATGGTGAGATAATAACTATTTATGAATCAAGTGGAGAATGTGTATGGTTAAGGTCCATGATACATCTTATTCGAGAAAAAAGTGGTTTGAAATATGACAATATACCCATAATTTTACTCAAAGATAATGCACCATGCATAGCACATCTTAATGGAGGATTATTAAAAGGAGTTAGAACGAAGCACACTTCATCAAAGTTTTCTATACATATGAGCTACAAAAAGAATGGTGATAGTAACGTGCAACAAATTCGTTTAAGTGACAATGTGAAGTGATGAGATCTCAAATTGTTAAGTACCTGAATAATAATGAAGTGATGAGATCTCAAATTGTTATGCCAATGTGAATCGATACAAAATAAGAAACAATCGATGATATCTTTGATACAGTATTGACATAATATTGTAAAAGATTACAAGGATCAGAATTTTACATTTATTTAAGCATGCTGACGTAGAAACATTTATCAAGTGACATGAAAGGATGAATTTTGGTAAACATAAAGCTTATTTGATTTACAGTCCTGATACTTTGATTTTTGGAATTTTTTTTTATCATCCTTATATCTCATAAATTTATTAAAACTCTAGGAGTGTTTTCAAAAGCAATAAGTTATTTGCTGAAATGAAAATCATACCGAATCAGATTGGTCCTGAAGTATCATATCTTTGTTCATTTGATGTACTAATGTATCTTCCAAATACTAGAAGGTTTGATATATCCTTTGAGATTTGTTAGCAAGGGATAGTTCTACTCCTACTAGGAGACACCGGAATGAAATCAAACACACATACGGTACCTAAAGAGACTAACGGTATAGGCTTATATTATTCTGAAGATTGCAGTCTCAATCTTATTGATCATGCTGGTGTTGGGTACTTATATGACTCACATAAAGTTTGATCTCAAATAGGCTATGTGTAAATATGTGATGGTACTCCCATATCTTGGAGATTTACAAAACAGTTCTAGCCACTTCATCGAACCATGCTGAGATAATATCTATTCATCAAGCAAGCCGAGAATATGTATTATTTTAGGTCCATGATACATCTCATTTAAGAAAAATGTGGTTTGAAATGTGACAATGTACCCATAATTTTATACAGAGATAATGCACCATACATAGCACATCTTAATGGAGGATTCATAAAAGGAGATAGAATGAAGCACACTTTATCAAAGTTTTCTATACACATGAGCTACAAAAAGAATGGTGATAGTACGTGCAACAAATTTGTTCAAGTGACAATGTGACTGATTTACTCACCAAGTCTCTTTAAACTATTAATTTCAAGAAGATGGTGCACAAGATCAGGATGAAAAGGTTAATTGATGATCTCATCCGGGGAAGCAAATGAGCGTTGTACTCTTTTTCTCTTTCAAGGTTTTATCCTACTGGTTTTCCTTGTAAGTTTTTAATGAGGCAACCAAAATGAGTATTATTAGTGATTGTACTCTTTTTTTTTTCACTAGATTTTTTTCTCACTTTGTTTTTTCTTGTAAGGTTTTAACGAAGCACGTTATCTATCAATTGGACATTCAAGGGGGAGTGTTATGAATGCATTTACATTATAGTGAATGTCTATCAAGAATATAGATAAGATCTATCAAGATCTACTTGATATTTACTAGGATATGAAATATCTATCTTTTAGAGACAAACTAGGAGATTATTTCCCTATAAATAAAGAGATTTTGTTCATTGTATCCTCAATCTTATAATATCTCATCCCTCAAGAGAAATAAAGAAGTCTCCTCCCTTCTCTCTTTATTTATTCTTATTATTCTTACTTTATATTTCATAACAAGTTATAAACATGAATCTCTAATATTTTATTAAAATTAAGTCACATAAATACGAATGCCCTTGAGAGACAGAGCCATCCATGCATTACAGAAATCAAGTGATGCAATTAAGTATATGTTTTCCAATTCTTTATAAGAAATTTATATTGAATGAGAAAAACAATTTATGAGAAAAAGTGAATAAGGTTGGCTATTTCAGGTAAGTACTAAGAATCTTTTACTTTGTTCTTGAGAATCCCCAATTCAAGAAATCCAAGAAGTCATCTCCAAAACATCAATAAAGATCCAAGATTCAAGTTCTAGCATCTAGATCATCCAACAAGGTATGTGGGATTTGAACAAGGATAATTCTTTCTTCCTTGTGCCCAAAACTTCATTTTAATTGCAAACTTACTACAATTTATGAGATTTTCGATGAAATAAATGTTAGAGTTTATGCCCATTATCATTATTTGTAGGATTATGAGATTTCCATTGATTTAAAAGTTGAAATTACATGACTTAATCCATATTTGTATGCATTGTGCAGTAATTTCCAGATTTTATGATGAATTATAGGTGTTTACATCATCAAGCATGAATTTTTAGATGTTCTAACATGAGATTATTGAATGGGTCATTATTCCCTAATTAAGATTTCTATTTCAAGATTACTTGTGCTATAAGCGTCCTCAGATAGGATTATTCTCAGATTATTGATAAAGACTTGACCTTTTGGTCCTAAGCTAAGATAAAGAATCCACTTTTTTCATATGGCTTGAGATTTAAAGAAAGAAAAGCATAATTAGTTTTCTTGTAAACCCTTGTGCTATTTTTGAAGTGGATTTCTTAAGATTTTGAGCATAATAATGGGAGTAGTATTTAGCACCGAGATGGGTAGGTTACTAAAGTTTCATACCCAGAACTATATGCCAATGTAAGATTCAGATTATTCCCACTTCTACGTGGATAACTTATATTGTGATCACTTTAGATAGACATTCTATTCCGATGGCAAGGGTATAACAACCCTACCTAATGGGGGCCAGACGTAGGACTCCATGGATACTCACATGGTGTATGTCTATTAGAAGAACCTCCCAACAGATGTTCCTCACTCTTCAATAGTCTATCGATTTAAAGATTTAAGATAAAAGCATATGTTTTGGAAGTTATGGTCTTAAAATTTTAAGCCCTAAGATAAGCTATTTCACAGACTTCAAAACTAAGTGTAATGGATCACAGGATTTACGTTATATGTCTTATCAATTATGATTTTCAGAATTCAGATTACTCAAGCCTGTGTGAGTCATTTATATTTAGCATGCATGATTTTATAAACTGTGATGTTATTGTTTACTTATTGCATGCACCTCTGTATACTCAATATATCCTCAAAGTACTAATCCACATATATGTCTATGTGCTACATTGTCACATAATATAGGTTTAGTTGCTTAATCTCAGCAGTGTGAGTGATCTCAGAGCATCTCAGTTTTAGTTTATTAAAAAATGTTTATCATTTTATTTCAGATAGTCAAGTCAGTTGGGGCCTGTCACCAGTGACTCTCTAGATTCAGATAGTAGAGGCTTGTCGGACTACGAGATTTAGTATTTAAATTATGTTTTAGCACTCAATTTTTTAGCATTTTCTTTATTAGACTTTTGAGATTAGTATGATTCAGATATACCCAGATGATTCAGATAGTTTTCCACATATATTATGATTTTTGATTTATATTTCCCCCCTATTTTGAGGTTTAAATTTAGAAAAGTCAGCCAGGGTTAGCTTTGGACTACTTGTAGTTCAGAGCACTGTATGACATCCCGGGGATCAGATTGGGGAATTACAAACTTTGTATCAAAGCCTAAGGTTTAGAGAGTCCTAGGGAGTCAGACAAGTTGCGTTACCTAGAGTCTTGATTATCGGTGTGAAGCGCGCCACATCTATGAGCAAGAGGCTATAGAGCATTTTAGGAAATCATCTTTTTTTTCATGATCTATCATGCATTAATTGTCTGTATCTGCTTCTAACTCGTGCTTTCACGTGATAGAAAATGCCTTCTCATTGAGTTAATGCCCATAAAAATAATAATCAGCCACCTCATCTCGCAGATCCTTTTAATGAGAATATGTCACATGTAGAGTTTTGGGCTGCCTTTCGGGTGCTAGCCCAAGCTGTGATAGTTAATGTTCATGGAAACCGTTAGGCTGCAGTTCCACCTCAATAGGATGGGGATATATCCGCTTCCAGAATTTAGGATTTTATAAGGATGAATCCGCCAGAATTTTATAGGTTAAAAGTAGGTGAGGACCCACAGTTGTATCTAGATGAGGTAAAGAAGATCACCCAAATTATGCATGTTTCTAAAGAAGAGAGTATTGAATTGGCATCCTATATTCTGAAGGATAATGCATATGATTGGGTAGTGATGTGGAAGAAGAGTAGAGGGAAGAATACAACTCCCATGACTTGGCAGATTTTTTAGGATGCATTTTTAGACAAGTTTTCCCACATGAGATGAGGGAAGCTAAGATAGAAAAGTTCATGAACCTGAGGTAGGGATCAATGAATGTGAAAGATTATTGCCTCAAGTTCAACCAGTTGTCTAAGTATACCCCTGAATAGATAGCTGAACCTAGGTTAAGCATGAGTATGTTTGTGATCGGTGTGTCTAGGTTAGTAGTTAAGGAGTGTAGGGCTGCTATACTTATTCGAGACATGGATCTTCTTAGATTGATGATGCACGCTTAGTAGGTTGAGGCAGAAAAGAGAAAGAAAAGAGAGAAAGTAATTAAGAGGGCTAGAACAGGGCAAGTTGATCATAGTCAGAATAGGTCTGAAGGAGGAAATCATTTGCAGTTTCAGAATCATTCATCTATGCTTGTACCTTCTTTAGCCAGTGCTCTCGCACATAGAAATAGGCAAGAGTAGTGAGGTAAGTCTTCTATGTCCAGATCTAAGTATAGAGTGAGTGGTAGGCCCAACTATCCTCAGTGTACTAAGTGTGGTAAGAGTCATGGAGGTGAATAATTGTGGGGTCAGAAGGGTTGTTATGGGTGTGGCCAGTCGAGCCATAAATTAAAGAGTGCCCGTATACTAGGTGGGGGAGTAGGGATGTTTGTGACTAGTATACTTCGTGTCTTTCATTTTGATGTTTATGTGTTGTTAGGCCCTCGGTCGAGTTTCTATTATGTGATCCCATTAGTTGCAGTAAATTTTGAGATAAATTTTGAAAAGATCCTTGAGCCTTTCTTGGTTTTTATGCCAGTAGGAGAGTCAGTTGTTGCTAAGTAAATCTATAAGAAATTTCCTATCAATGTCTTTCATAAAGTCATGTTAGCAGACCTGATAAAGTTAGATATGGCTGATTTTAATCTTATCCTTGGTATGGATTGGATCCATTCTTGTTATGCTTCTATAGACTGTCGCACCTGTATGGTAAAGTTTCAATTTCTAGATGAGCCAGTCTTTGAGTGGTCAGGTAATTCAGTGTCTCTTAAGAGTCATTTCATATATTACCTTACAGCTAGAAAGTTGATATCCAAAGGTTGCATTTACCACCTAGTTCGAGTTAAGGACACTAAGTTTGAGACTCCAACAATATAGTTCGTCCGAGTGGTTAATAAGTTTCCTGATGTTTTTCCAGAAGATCTCCTAGGGGTACCTCCCAATAGAGAGATAGAATTTGGTATTGACCTTCTCCCAGATACTCAGCCTATTTCTATCTCTCCTTACCATATGGCTCCCGCAGAGCTTAAGGAGTTGAATGAGCAGCTCAAAGATCTTCTAGATAAAGGTTTCATAGGGCCTAGTGTTTCTCCATGGGGTGCTCCCATCCTATTTGTGCAAAGAAAAGATGGTTCTTTGCGTATGTGCATTGACTATCATTAGCTAAATAAGGTCATAGTCAAGAACAAATATCCTCTTCCTAGAGTAGATGACTTATTTGATCAACTCCAAGGTGCAAGTTATTTCTCAAAGATAGACCTTAGATCCGGCTATCATTAGCTAAAAGTAAGGGTATGTGATATTCCAAAGACAGCCTTCAGAACCCATTATGATTATTTTGAGTTTCTAGTCATGTCTTTTGGGCTAACCAATGCCCCGGAAGCTTTCATGGACCTCATAAATTGAGTGTTCAAATAGTATCTAGACATGTTTGTCATAGTATTCACAGATGACATCCTTATGTACTCCTATAGTGAGGATGACCATGTAGATCACCTTAAATTTGTCTTGCAAACTATTAGAGACCATCAATTGTTCACCAAATTCAGCAAGTTTTGTCTAAGATCAATAGCCTTTCTCAGTCATATTGTCTTCACCGATGGCATTAGAGTTGATCCCTAAAAGACAGAAGCCATAAGGAATTAGCCTAGACCTATCTCTCCATTAGACAGTAGGAGTTTCATGGGTCTAGCTAGTTACTACCACTGTTTGTTGAAGTTTTCTCATCTATTACATCCACGATGTATAGATTGACCCAAAAGAAAGTTAAGTTCCTGTGGCCAGATTCTTACGTGAAGAGTTTTGCAGGAGTTAAAGACTCAACTCACTTCAGCCCGAGTTCTAGCATTACCTGATGCTACCGATGGCTTTGTATTTTATTGTGATGCCTCTAAAGTTTTTTTGGGTTATATGTTGATGCAGAGAGGTAAGGTCATAACCTATGCCTCTAGACAGTTAAAGCCTCATGAAAAGAATTACCCAACCCATAATCTGGAATTAGCTGTTGTGGTGTTCACTTTGAAAATATGGAGACATTATTTGTATGGTGTCCATGTTGATGTGTTCATGGATCATAAGAGCCTTCAGTATGTGTTTACTCAGAGGGAGTTAAATCTTCATCAGATAAGGTGGTTGGGGTTGTTGAAGGATTGTGATATGAGTGTGTTGTTTTATCTTGGCAAGGCCAATGTAGTAGTAGATGCCCTTAGAGGTTATCTATGGGTAGTGTTGCTCATGTGGAGAATGATAAGAAAGATTTAGCTTGAGAATTTCATCGTTTGGATAGATAGGGTATTAGGTTGGTTGATTCAGCTGAAGGAAATATTTGGGTTCAGAGTAGTTCTGAATCTTCCCTAGTTTCGGAAGTGAAGGAGAAGCAAGATATCGATTCTAGTTTGGTCGAACTGAAGGAGTTAGTTAAAGACAAAAAGGTAGAGGTTTTCTCCCAAGGGGGAGATGGTTTGTTAAGATATCAGAATAGATTATGTGTGCCTTGGGTTGATGAGTTGACACAGAGAATTATGGCTGAAGCACATGGTGCACGTTATTCTATTCATCCAGAAGCTACCAAGATGTACCGCGACTTGTGGGAAATCTATTGGTGGAGTATAATGAAGAAAGATATAGCAAAATTTGTAGCGAAGTGTGCAACTTGTCAACAGGTTAAGGTGGAGTACCAAAGACCTGGTGGTATGTTGCAAGAGTTTGGTATCCCAGCTTGGAAGTGTGAAGAGGTGATTATGGATTTTGTGAATGGTTTACCCCAATCGTGATGTTATCATGATTTGATTTGGGTTATTGTAGACAGATTGAGTAAGTCATCGTATTTCTTGCCAGTTCATTGATAACGCTCAAATTACACTTCAATTTAGTGCAACGCGGTCGTTGTCAATATATTTACCCAACTTTGGAGTCGGGATCAAATCCACAAGGAACAATGTGAGTGGCAATTAAACTAGTTTGAAACTAAAGCTACAAGTTAAATTCAATCAACTGGCTTAAAAAGAAAGTAAAATGGGGGTTTTAGTTTAATGAGTAATTGTTGGTCACTTTACTTTCAATGTTTGGAATCAAGAGTTTATGGAAAACCAAAATTATATTCACTAGGGCTTCCAGTACATGACAGATGCTAAAAGTGGTTCAAGATTCTCTCAGTGGGTAGGATAACAGGCTATCTTTATCAATGTTATGGTTAAATGTCTCTCGACCTGCTAAAGCGTTTAATTCCCTAATCTTCTTGGACCTAGGGAATTTCTATTTACTGCCCAGATTTTACCTCAGGTTAACCAATCTTGTTACATCGCTGATTATTAAATGAAGTATTTCCGAGTCCCTGTTGATAATTCACTTCCTACTATATATGATTTCTTTCTCAAGCAAATCAAAGCGGGTGTGTCTACTGTTTGCAACCAACAGACATTAATTAAAACTTCAGAATTATCAAGAAATCCTACCACCTTTTGAATCTTGAATACTTACCACCTCATTAAAACCTAACCCTAGATCCCATAACTCAGGTTAATGGAGTTTAGCCACTCATGATGTAACGAATGAAACACATAATTGAACTCATGATTTGGAAGATAAACTTACAGAGATGAATAATAACTAGTGAATCGCAGATTAGATCACAAAGGAAAAATCCCAAAATACTGATAATAATCACTCCAAAGTATTTGCTTTTTCAAGCCAAGAAACTCGAGAGAGAAAATATCAAAATACATCTCTTCAAACTCAAGTGCCAACACACAGAAAAACCCTAAACAATGCTTTTTATACTTAATCCTAAATAAGGAAATAAAATCACAATGTTCAAAAAATCCTTCGGAATAGGTGATGGCATTTGTGACGGCGTGTCAGGGTCCCGACGACTTATCAGGAATGTCGTCAGCACCTCCATCATTCTTGGCATCTTCTGCTTTAACTGAAGGCAAAGCTTGACGACTTATCAGATACATGACGACATATCAGAAATGTCGTCACTTCTTCATTCAAAATTTGATTCTCTGCCTATACTTGACGGCAACTCTGATACCTTATCACAGTTGTGATGACATGTCAGAAATGTTGTCACAGTTTCACTTTAATCCTTCTAACACTACAACACCTTACGTGATTTCTGATAACTTATCACAGGGCTGACGACTTATCAGGAATGTCGTCAACCACTTGACGTGATTTCTGATAACTTATCACAAGGCTGACGACTTAGCAGGAATGTCGTCAGCCACACTTCCAGTTCTTTTTCTTCCATTTAAATTTCCCTTGCATCATGACTTTTATTGTAATATCAAAGTAAAATAATCAAAAACGATAAAAGTTGCTTAAGACTTCGAAATTATTCTCAGTTAAAATGCTTAAATGTGTTAGCATCAGCTCACACATCAACACCCTCAACTTAAAACAATTGCCTGTCCTCAAGTAACTAAAATACAACACTACGATGCTTAACCATGAGACACATAAGATACCTATGACAGTTGATCATCAATTTTAGTTCCAAACACATTACTCTCTCCATTTTTATTCTCTTTAATCCCAGCTGTGTATATCCATGAAGATTAACAATATGACAGAAAGGAATAAAGATATGGCATCAACTTAGCAACAATAACTATGCATATCTACAAATTACACTACCCAAACAAGTAGCCAACTAGAAATTCAACCGATGTGCCCTTAAAACAACGAAGTCCCTCATCACTCATATATGAAATCAAGCATGTAAATTTAGGGACGGTCAAGAGACACTTACTCTCAGAAAGAAATTCCAATCAATACATGTCAAATACGATATGCTTGACCTTATTTTCATTGCCTAAGTTTTCAGACAGTTAAGTTAGGATCACTATAGGTCTTTTCTTTGGCTTTGTAACATAGGCTTGGTGCTGGTATGATACGGAAGGATATTTAAATTGAATAAGACTCCTTGGCACTACACTATTTTTGGGGTATCACTTATCAACCTTTACTTAATTCTCTCCTTTCTTGATCACACATACCCCGGATGGGTGCGGTATTTTTGACAATAATATTTTTTCACAACTTTTCTTTTCTTATTCTTTTTCCATCGCTCCTAGCTTTTTATTCTTTTCTTTCATTCTACATTTCTTTATAATGTCAAGCACCCCTATGGTAGCAACCCTCAACTCAGGCGATTTTCCTCAGTCAAAGTGCACAATGTCTAAGAAGGACCAGTGCCAAAATAGGTTCTTTGTGATACAATGGGAAGGTGATAGGTATAATAAAAAGAATAGGCATCCAGACTCAAAATCAGGATCATGGGATATTATTCACACATGGAAGGTTATTTAGGCTAAAAGTGGACTAATATCAACAACGACCTATGATCCTTTCCTAAGCGCTATCCTACAACCAAGGCAAGACCAACCGAGCAAGTTCTGGATTTAACACACAACGGAAAGTAGGTAGCATCTCACACACACATGCCACAAAGGTACATCACAAGCTACTACCCATTTGGTTCATGCAATTTTTAGCAGTGATTATCATATCCCTAATACTAATGCTATAAAAAGATTCACAATAATCACATATAGATGCTCATCACACAGTTACCAAATGGACAATTGGAGAGGTATTTATCATTCCAAGAAAAATCAACCAAAATATGTCAACTATCCTAGATACTTATTTTCCCCTAGTTAACCCTAACACATCATAAAAAAAACACAATACGCCTAAATATGCCGGCTCTACTAGGAACAAGACTCCGGGAAAAAGAGGCACGACAACAAAAACTCATAGAGGACATCAACACCCACAAGTAGCCCCACCCTCAACTAAAAATCATGCAATGTCCCCAATGCATCAAATAAAAATAAGAGAGTTAGAAACATAGCTGTGGCACCACAGGTGCGAAGATCTGATGTCAATACATAAAACAAATACAAACAGCAAAATACCTTGGGTTGTCTCCCAAGCAGCGCCTGATTTAATGTCGTGGCATGACTCAGTTATCTTGACTACGCAGATTTCATCAAGATACCTTGTTGATAATTATTTATGTCTCCACTTGGGGGATTTGAAACGTCGACCCAACTTTTGATCAATACATCTTTGGGATGTGTTGGGAAAATGTGAGGGTATGACGAAGAATAATCTATCACGCCACTTCGAAGACTTGAACTGCTTGCCTAATTTTGTATCGAACTTTTGTGTGGCTTAATTTCGCAACAGTGAGAATCTTAAATAGCCACTAAATGGACATTGATATTTAAGCTTCTTGACCTTCAAGATTGGGGTTATAGTATACCTTTTATAAGGACAAACTCTAAAATGTAATAATCTTCTTCCTCATTTTCAAAATTCAGCATTTGCTTGGGTGATTCAACTTTCATCATATACACTAAGCATAATGTTTAAAAGTTGTTCAAATAAGGACTAACTCTCAATTATGGATTAGCATGCCTATTAGTATTTTTACCCCAAAATGGACTAGAGTCTTCACAAGGATTGTTCTTGATTTCTTCTTTTAACTCTTGTACCATTTCCTTGTCTTTGGCATCTTCATTCATAAATAGTTTGGTTGGTTGGGAAATCACTGAGGGTTGCTCAACATTAAGCTCATCATCAACATCGGATTCTTGCTCCTTATCTTCACACTCGTCCATTATGTTAAATGATTCCACAGACAAGATACCATCTAAACATAATATGGAAAAGTGTTTTGAATGTTTGACCTTTATATCCATATCCTCTATCATTCTTCTTTCCTCATTATTTGCCCTTATGTCTTGATGTATATCATGTATGATATCATTCGTTGTGTCCACACACTCCAACATTAGTTGAAGCATAGCTTCAATGCTACTCTTTTCGGTGCTTCGTTCTTCCTGTTCTTGACTATAAGACCTATTAAAATCATAAGAAAAACTAAAATTTGGGTTAGCATACTGGGGGGAGGGGGCATTTGGGAAATCATTCCAATGTCCATCTTGACCACCACATAAAGAATAATTATACTCCCAGTAGGATAGAGATGGTGCATACATCTCTCTCCGGAGAGCATATCTACAATCTAGCCAAAAGTGAGGTCTATCATAATATGGACATAGATCATTAAGATACAATTTCCAACCAACAAGCTCATGTTCATTCCAAGACGCCATATTAATAAGTAAACTAAAATAAAAATCTACCTAACACCAAAAATAAAAGAAAACTAAAAATAAATATTTACAAGTTTGAATTCAAGTAAGTAGGCTAAAATTCCAAACTAACTCAATACACCAAATTGTGCCCCATCAACGATGCCATTTTTGATAACACTCACATTACACTTTAATTTAGTGCAAGGCGGTCGTCATCAATATATTCACCCAACTTTAGAGTCGGGATCGAATCCACGAGGAACAATGTGAGTGGTGATTAAAATAGTTTGAAACTAAAGCTACAAGTTAAATTCAAACAACTGGCACAAAAAGAAATTAAAATGGGGATTTTAATTAAATAAGTAATTGTTGGTCACTTTACTTTCAGTGTTTGGAATCAAGAGTTTATGGAAAACTAGAATTATGTTCACTAGGGCTTTCGGTACGTGACAGATGCTAAAAGTGGTTCACGATTCTCACGGTGGGTAGGATAACAAGCTATCTTTATCAATGTTATGGTTAAATGTCTCTCGACCTGCTTAAGCGTTCAATTCCCTTATTTTCTCAAACTTAGGAAATTTCTATTTACTGCCTAGATTTTACCTCAGGTTAACCAACCTTGTTATAATGCTGATTATTAAACAAAGTATTTCTGAGTCCCTATTGATAATTCACTTCCTACTATATTTGATTTCTGTCTCAAGCAAATCAAAGCAGGTGTGTCTACTATTTATAACCAACAGACGTTAATTAAAACTTTAGAATTATCAAAAGATCCTACCACCTTTTGAATCTTGAATACTTAGCACCTTATCAAGACCTAACCCTAGATCCCATAACTTAGGTTAATGGAGTTTAGCCACTCATGATGTAACAAACGAAACACATAATTGAATTCATGATTTGAAAGATAAACTTACAGAGATGAATAATAACTAGTGAATCACAAATTATATCACAAAGGAAAAATCCCAAAATACTGATAATAATCTCTCCAAAGTAATTTCCTTTTCAAGCCAAGAAACTCGAGAGAGAAAATATCAAAATACATATCTTCAAACTCAAGTGCCAATACATAAAAAAACCCTAAACAATGCTTTTTAATCCTAAATATGGAAATAAAATCATAATGTTCAGAAAATTCTTCAAAATAGGTGACGACATTTGTGATGACACGTCAAGGTCCTAAAGACTTATTAGGAATGTTATTAGGACCTCCAGTATTCTTGGCATCTTCTTCTTTAACTGATGACAAAGCTTGACTACTTATCAGATACATGACGACATATCAAAATTGTCATCACTTCTTCATTCAAAATTTGATTCTCTGCCTACACTTGATGGCAACTCTGATGTATCACAGTTGTGACGACATGTCAGAAATGTCATCACAGTTTTTATTTAATTCTTCTAATACTGCAACACCTGACGTGATTTCTAATAACTTATCACAGGGATGAAGACTTATCAGGAATATCGTCAGCTACACTTCCAGTTCTTTTGCATCAATTTTTAGCTCTTTTGCTTCTATTTCCTTAAATTTCCCTTGCATCATGACTTTTACTGCAATATCAAAGTAAAATAATCAAAAATGACAAAAGTTGCTTAAGACTTTGCAATTATTCACAGTTAAAAGCCTTAAATATGTTAGCATCTGCTCACACATCATTCACGTCTTATACAAATGAGGATTATACTAGGTTATATATTCGAGAGTTAGTCAGATTTCATGGAGTTCCCTTTTCTATCATCTTGTATAGGGGTACCCAGTTTACTTTCCAGCTTTGAAAATCCTTTCAGAAAGGTCTTGGTACTCAGGTCCATGTTAGTTTAGATTTTCACCCTCAGATAGATGTCCAAGTAGAGAGGACCACCCAAACTCTAGAAGATATGTTGAGGGCACGTGCTCTTGATTTCAATGGTAGTTGGGATGAGCATTTTCCATTGATTGAGTTCTCTTACAATAACAGTTATCATTCTAGCATTCGGATGGCCCCATTTGAGGCTCTTTATGAGAGGATATATAGTTCACCCATAGGTTGGTTCGAGGTGGGTGAGGTCAATTTGCTTGGGCCTGATGCAATGTTTGAAGCTGTAATACCCAGGGAAATTTTTTGTTGAAATTTTGTGCATAAACGTGTTGGGTTCTATCTTCAAGAATGAATTATAAATTTATCGTGCAGACTGTCTTAGATTATGACCCACCATTACATATAGTATCGAATAAGATTTACAACGATATATGGATCATCCAAAACGGACACCCGAGCGACGAGTTATGAACATTCCGATCGAACCGTGAATAGTAATGAACAGTAAAATGTGTAGGAAAAAGTACTGAGGCCTGGCATATTTTTGGTCCAACTTTAAATAATCATAAATCCTTGTACATAATTATCTGTGTGATCTACTATATATCAGTGGAAAGATCTGCGAGTCCTCTTTCCAATGAAATTAGTTTCATCCAATTTTTCTATCGGAGAAAAAATTTATGGTCGATCTACTTTAGCCTATCAAAAGCAAATTTTTGGGTCAACTTCAAACAATCATAACTACTCGTACACAATGATCTGGGTGAGATACTATATATCAACAGAAATATATGAGAGTCCTAGTTCTAATAAAATTGGTTTCATCCAATTTGAATATCGGAGTAACGTTATGGTCGATCTACTTCAAACTATCAAAACAGTCCACCAAAGGACAGATTCGAGAATTATTTGATTTTTAGGGGCATTTTGGTCATTTTCTCTCACCCAAAATCCATCCAAACCCTATATTAAAGACTATTAGAAGCATTATATGTTATATTTCATCAAATTCCCTCAAAAAGAAAACCCTAAGCTCCTACATCCAACTTCAAGAACCTCCAAAGTTCACCATTAATTCTGCAAATTTATTCAAGATTCTAAGTTTCTAGTTCAATAACTCCAAGAAACATCATTCAAAGGCACAATTAAAATCTCAAAAATGAGTATCGATCTAAAGTTCATCATTCAAGGTATGTGGAGTTTTTCAACAAGAACTCTCTTTCATTCTTGTGCCCAAAAGTAATTTTCTTTACAAAGGCATGATTTTTATTTAATTTTTATGAATTTGAACATGAAACCATATCTTATGATTATTATTATAAAATCTTGATGTTTATGATTTTGAAAGATGAATTTACATGTGTGGAGATATAAAGAACGAATCTTGAATGATATTTATCATGATTTTAATATTTGGATCTTGAATCCCCATTGAAAATTGTGTTTTTTTGAGAAAGTGTGTATTATAAGCACGTTGATGTTCAATACTAGAGATATTTTGAATGATTTAACCTTTTGGTCTTAATGGAGTTGTTTTGAAATTGAGTGTGGAAGAAATCCACAACGTGGTTGATTTCGATTGATGGGAAGCATGATGGCTCCCGATGTATATTTATATATTACTGAAATTGTTTTGTTGTGGATTGTCTTTAAAATAATTTGAGCTAAGTCGGGGAGAAATCTTTAGCACCGAGTGGGAGGTATAAAGCGACCTTACTTCCCTAGAACTACATGCCCCCATAGGAGTAAGCCTGAGGCTGATTTATATAATCATCACTAGTTTGTATAAATTTGATATCGATAGTCATATTCCGATGGCAAGGATAGTACGGATCTCCCCAATGTGGGTTGTATGTTGGACTCCATGTAGCTCGCATGGTTTATGTCGGTTACAGGATCTCCCAGTGTGTGTGTGTTTCCTTGTGTCTATGGTGAATGGTGAAGCAATTTGAAAGTGGAATTGTGAAAATTATTCTTTTGAAAGATTTAAATGATATTTATATTATGAGAATTGATATTCTTGATGAACTGAAAGTGATTGACAAATTATATGATGACTTACATGTGTTATTGTACTTATTTTATCCTCTCATGATTATGATGATTTTCTTTGGGCTATGTGAGTTTTTCATACATCCTGCTTATTTCCCATAAATATTTATGATGATGATGTTTATACAACTACATACACCCCCATATACTCGGTTCCTTTCCATGGTACTAACCCACATCTTTGGATGTGGGCTGTATTTTCTCGGAATGTAGGTTCAGGTGATCCGTTCCAGGTTCGACAGTGATTCTTTGGGCACGCTGTTCTACACCCTCTATTAAGGTGAGTCCTCATGTTTTGAGGATGTGATGTATGATGTTGGTTTCATGGAATCGTTTACATTTGATAACTGAGTATGATACAGTTGGGGCATGTCTCAATGGCTCGCTGGTTTTGTTGGAAATCTTAGAGGCTTGTTAGACTAGTGATATGCCCAAATTACAGCTCTCGTTAGAAAGTGTATGCAGTCGTTGTGAAATATAGAACCCAACTAGGTTGGGTGTCGAATCCCACAGGGAATACTTGGTCACTAAGTGTTGTAATTATTAGTAGACTGTTGGTCGAAAATTCCACAGAAAAGGGGGGATTTTATTATGCGTGAACTAATAATATCAAAATAACGAATGGAATGATTTCTTTAGTAAGATTTAATCACAGAGAATGATAAGTTAGGGTTATGTCCACCTTGTAAGTTCTACTTCTCTATTAACTATGAGTAACACGGAATTTAGACATGCATGCACTTATAGAGAATCGTATTCTAATTCTAAATCCAAGTGTTTCTCAACCATCAAGGATTTATTTCACTTTAGCTCTCTTGAGCCTAAAGTGTATACTAATGGTACGAACTCTCCAAGAAGTTAATCCGGTTAAGGCATTAACGTGTAAATAGGGGTTGAAAGCCCTATTTCCTTGTCACACTCTCTTTTCCAAACATGTAACTTTTCTCTCGAACAAGTTAATGCTATAATGGTGTATTCCCTATATTTGCAACCGTAAGAATTCAATCAAAACGAAGAGAGTAGTGATATAAGTAGCATAACACCTCAATAATTCACAAACTCATAGTTAATAGATAGTATCTTACGAGGTTTTCATAAACCTAACAGAGAAGTTTAGCTACTCATGGATACAACGGAAATCAAAGTATACATAATCATCATACCACAACCTCGAACAATCATGGCGATGGAAGGGATTTTAGCGTCAAATAGAGGTTGACGTTTTTCTCTCTCTAGCCGTTCCCAAGTGTAAGCTGTGTTTCTCTGTTCTAAAACTTATTACAGAATCTAAAAACTGAATAATGATTGAATAATGATTAATGATAATGAATGCTGAAAAATTCAGCAATAGGGTTTTTATAATATCCTTGTCTACTAAGTTACTGCTGCACCCCTAAGTATTTAGAAATACTGATTTTGCCCGGGACAAATTCTCCATGCGTCACATTCAGTCCACAAGCTTCCAAAAGTTGCCTTCCCTCTTATGTGAAGTTTTCCTTTGCTGTCCAAAGGTCCACAAAGTACTGAAATCTTCACCATTAATACCTGAAAAACATGCTAATCACATAGGTTAGCTCACTTAAAGGAAAATGGACTAAAAGTGCAGGAATTATATATTTTATCCTCCAAACTTAGCTAAAATATGGGTAAATTATGGTTCTTAGGGGTATAAATACGCCCAACATCACCACCCCACACTTAAAGCTTTGTTCGTCCTTGAACAAAATATTACGTCCATTCAAACACCTAACTAGAATTTCACAATAGCAACACAAAATGTTCAACAAGACATGCACGACAATTATTAACAAAGAGTAGGTTTCTTGATCATTACTAGAAACAATTCAACCTCCAACATAGACTCGTGATGATGGTTAATTCGTATCCACAAGTTAAGCCACAAACAATCATATAACACTACCCAAAAATCATCAACCATGTGTGTCTCACACAAGATATCACCCATGATCACTCACAGTTTTGCATTTTTCTAAACATGGGTATAAGACTCTCCTTGCTCTCACTCTCACAAAGAATTTTTATGTTGCAACTGATGACCATAGGCTTGCCCTTAGTGTAATGCTCCACTAATATCAGAATGCTAAGCTTAGGATCAAATAGGTCTTTACATGGTTGTAATGTAGGCTAAGGGATAGGTAGGACTATTTTGGCCAGAAATAGTGACTATGTTCTCTAAGTGCTTTAATACACTACATTTTGCCATTTACACTAGCTTTTAACAACCCCTCTTCCTTCTTTTCATCTACCAACCCCTTTTCATCCAATTAGTTATTCACTCAGAAACACAAAGATGAATACAACTCTCTTATTTATATATTTTTTTTCTTTTCTATTATTTTTTTTTTATATATATATATATATATATTTATAAGCATCCCTATGATACCCACTCTTTTTCACCTTATTTTCAAGTACCAATACACTCTGTGGCATTACTTTTACCATTTTTCTCTTATTTTGCCACACTTCTTACTCACTTGGTTCTACAATTTAAAGCGCTTAGGAGTTTGGATCAAATTATGGTCTTGAAAAAAAATGGATTAGGCTACATATGAGGCTGTCAAAGAAAATAGCTAAAGGCTCAAAGGGGGTTTACTAGGATAATGTACAAGGGTAGGTAAAAAGAAGGTAAACAATTACAGGCTGCCAAAGAAATGCCTAAATCATCTCCTAAACTCATACTCTTTATTTCGTTTTACACACACACCAGGCAAGTTCTAGCATCAGTCACAACACAGAATATACTATATCCTCACACACACAAGGTACATGGTCAACTTAATTGGGAGCATTATAGATTCTGGACCCAACAGATGAATGAATTACCCCGCAATTATCACACACTGAGTCACACGTAGAGCCTAAATGTCTCAATAGTAATGATTTAGCACAAACTCTTGTTATACTACCTTGCCATCTACAGAACAATTTCATGCAAAATCTAAAAAATCTAATTACGACTAATTAACACAAACAAGAATAAATGTAGGCAAAGAAGTACACTACAGCATACAAGTACCAGCACCCCACACTTAGACGGGACACACTGCCCTCAGTGAAAATAAATAAGGAAAACCTGATTAGTCGGACTCCCCTTCTATGTCTGGGGTCATACCCCCTGCGTCGGAATCATCATCGGAGTTGTCATCCTCAGAGTTGTCCTCCACATCTGAGTCTGGCAGTCGGTGATCTTCGTCAGTTGGCACATCATCATCGAGAGGTTCCTTAAAATATACTCCCACTCCATACATAGCCCGCACATGCTCATTCATCGTGTAGTCATAATCCAACTGTTGAAGCTTTGCATCAGTCAGAATACGACCCCCACTCATCATGGTAAACCTAGTCATGCCATATAGATGGCGAAAGAAACTTTCATCTCGAGCATGTCTTTCTGCAGTGGTAAGGTTGATGTCATGACCAGATTTAGGTTTTTTAACTTTTGTGAGATCAACCTTCTTCGGGTTGTGTGGAAGCTTATGATCTGCAGGTTCCTCTTCAATGTGCTCCTTCCTTAATATCGCAGTCAACAAATTGCCAAAGCTAAAGTGGGACCTCTTGTGCAACCTTCATTTACGCATTGACGATCGTATAACTACACCAATGTTGATGGGAATATTCGTCATCAAAGCGTACACCAAGCATACTCGATCACGTGTGATCTTTGTGTACTATGTCCCAGGAATCAAGCAAGAGTTGACTATCCTCAACCATATATGAGCTTCTCTGTTTAAGGAAGCATACGGGAAGGTATTGTACCGACCGGTATCCTTATAACGAATCCACCGGGCCATGGACCTTGTTCCGCATAGTATGTGTCTGATTTCCCTGTAGGGAGGTCTGTGATAAGGCTCCTTGAGAGGTGATGGATCCACAGGTGTAAGACCCAGAAAAGAGTTGAAGAACTCTGCATTCAGTTGCAAGACTTGGCCCCGAATCTTCACTTCACTTCCGGTAGTCTTTGGGGACCAATTCGCATAAAACTCGCGTGTTAGATCAAGATTGCATTCCCCCATATCTCTGAAAATGAAATCAAGGTTTAGTGCCATGATTTTATCCAAAATAAGGGGTTCTCTCTTTGCTAGACTCTCCTTTTGCATCAAATCCACGTGAACATATTTCTTTACTTTGTTGTTCTTGTACCACTCCTTTTCTTCCTCCTCTAGGACCGACTTTATCCGGAAAATACGTCGAGGCACTTGCAGAGAGGATGACTCAGCTTGCTCTTTTCTTCCCCTTTTCTGACCTTTTTGTGAGGTGGACACTTTTTCTTTTCCTTGTCGTCCTTTTGGTGCCATTCTACCTGAGATCACAATAGAGTCATGTTAGCTTCATCTCGGAAGATTCAATCAAAAAACAAATAGTAATGGCACCACCCCACACTTAATTTGTTAGTACAGACTAATTAAGTGAGTGATGTCGATTACTAAGACTTCATCAACATACATTTAGGCGATATGTTCCAACAACATGTTTAGCACAGTCATACTTTCATGTAATCTTAACTATCCTTTCTAACTTTATTTCATTGGATTAATGCACTTTTTGAACAAGACTACCACGTAGAGATCGTATCAAGTTATTGCATACAAATAATCACATCATCTTATGAATGAGTTATTCAAACATTCAAGCTTTCACCTTTCGAGATTACGCATTAACTTCACAATTTCGATTCCATAAAAATATGACAATGTATAACAATCAAACACAAGTCGAAACAAAGTCAAGAACGCCCAGACTTATCCTCTCAACTAGATGTAACAAACCAACCATATTCTTATCACCAAACACCACTTCAAAATCTAATAAATCATTATAAACGTAGCATTTCAACAACTACGGAATATAAAAGAATAACTTACTTGGTGATGGTTCAGAAAGATAAGCTTGCAAGATTAGATGAGCAAAAAGAAAAACTTTGAGAGAATTTGGATGCTTGGGCGGCACCTATCTTAAACAAACAATGGAATTGTGTTCTAAGATTGGGGATCTATTTAAAGACTAAGCCTTGGGTCGGGTTTGATCCATGTACAATCGGATTAGGAGGCAAAAAGGCATAAGTAGGCGGCGCCTATTGCTTTGCCTATGCTTAGCATAGGTGGCGCCTTTGTCAATGCCTAGTTGTGCATAGGCGGCGCCTTTGTCAATGCCTAGTTGGGCATAGGCGGCGCCTTTGTCAATGCCTAGTTGAGATAGTGAGCATAGGCAATGGCATAGGCGGCACCTATGGTATTGCCTAGATTTACATAGGCGGCGCCTATGGTATTGCCTAGATTTGCATAGGCGGCGCCTATAGCATTGCCTATATTTGCATAGGCAATGCCTTGTCCGTTGCCTATGTGAGGCAGTGAGCATAGGCAATGGTATAGGCCTTGCCTTGTCCATTGCCTAGATTAGCATAGGCATTGCCTTGTTCGTTCCCTAGATTGGCATAGGCAATGCCTAGCCTATAGCCTTTGCTCTATCATTCCTAACTTACCACCTTTAGCATGGCTCACTTTCAACTCAAAATTTGGGACTAATTCCCCTTCTTTGTATGTCTTGCACCTACACTTAATCAAAAACAACAAAAATGATTAGAAAGATGGGTTGCCTCCCATCAAGCGCCTTTGTTTTGGTCCTGGCTCGACTCTTCTTTTTTGATTTTTATTTAACAAAAACAAAATCCTAAAGAAATAAAATGATAAATAAAATGATGGGTTGCCTCTAAGGTAGCGCTTGATGTATTGTCGCGGCACGACATATTTATCTCGATTACGTAGACTTCATCGAGATAGATGGACCATCATTTTCTGAATGGATTTAGATGACGGTGATGCTTAATAGTGGGTACACAACCTTCCTCGAGCTGAATCTTGTGCATGCCCATCCCAGGAGGGATACCAATTATATCAGCAATAGTCTAACCGATGGCTCTCTTGTACCTCTTCAAAACAGAGATGAGAGCCGCTACTTGCTGCTCACCTAAATCAGATGCAACAATAACCGGAAGTGTATTTCCATTTCCTAAGAACGCATACTTTAGATGACTGGACAACTCCTTCAATTCTAGCATTGATGGCTCTTCAATGGATGGTGTCGCTGGTGATGAAGGTCGATTCTTAAGATAAAGGTCCAGCTTCTTAGGGGCATGAGAATAGGACCCCATTCCTATTAGAGCACAAACAATTTCTTCATACTCTTCAACATCCTCACGCTCAAAATTCATAAGCACAGCAGCCAATGGCTCAATAATAAGCTGCTTCTCTACAGATAAGTCTTTCTCATCCTCATAACAAACATCAGCTACAAAGAACACATTCATAAATTTGGGCTGCTTCATTGATTTGCATACATCAAAACGGTCCACGTCGTCATTCATCCGAAATAAAATCTCATTAGCTCGTAAATCAATAAGCACACTTCCTATTGCGAGGAAAGAACAACCCAAGATTATGGGAACTTTAAAATCCACCTCGCAATCCAAAATAACAAAGTCTGCAGGCAAAATAAAGGTAGAAACCTTCACCAATACATCATATAATATACCAACAGGTCGTTTTACCCACCTATCTGCCGTCACGAGCCTCATATTGGTTGGTGTAGGATCGCCCAACCCTAACTTTCTATAAATAGATAGCGGCATCAAATTGATGCTAGCTCCCAAATCGCACAATGCCTTAGCAAAATCCAAAGATCCAACAGTGCAAGGAATGGTGAAAGCACCAGGATCTGCCTTCTTCTGAACTAACGATCTTGTAGCGATTGCACTGCAATGATGAACATTATCTGCCAGCTCATAGCTTGCTGCCTGCTTCTTTGTCAAAAGGTCCTTCATGAATTTCGTGTACCCAGGCATCTGTTCCAATGCCTCCACCAAAGGAACATTAATAGTCAGCTGCTTCAACATGGTCATGAATTTACTGAACCTGGTGTTATCAGCTTTCTTCTTCAGTCTCTGAGGAAAAAGTGGTGGTGGAAGAGAAAGAGTTTTCTCCACCACTTCCTTTTTATCTTTCTTCCAATTATCAATCTTTTCCGGCTGGTGACGTCTAGGTGTAGTGTCATGAACGTTATCATTCTGATTTTCCGCTTCTACAGAATCATCACAATCTGCTTCAATAACATTCTCTTCTGTATTATCAACTACTTGCTTGCCTTTGGATGGATTTTCCAACACTTTACCACTCCGAATAGTAATAGCCATACATGATCCATCATTCCTTGGATTTTGCACAGTGTCACTAGGTAAAGTGCCAGCCTTTCTTTGATTGAATGCTGCTGAAGGTTGACTCAGTTGTTGTTCCAGCTATTTTATTGCAGTGGAATGCGAGTCAACCAATTGATTTATTGAGGACAAATCATTCTTTACTTCAGTTACTCCCATGTTGGTTGCCTCCACTCCTTTCAACAGCTTAGCCATCGTATCTTCCATGGACATCTTCCCAGAGCCAAACGCCGCAGCCTCATGATTTCTAGGAGGAACGTACAAACCACTCCTGTCAGTCTTATTCTTCCAACTCCCTTGATCACGGTCCTTGTAGCTAGATTTATCATAATAGTTTTGACCTTGGTTTTCTTGGGCATTGCCTCGGAAACCCCCCCTGATTATTTAAGTAATTTGCTTCCTCCTCAGAATCGGAGTCATCTCTTCCCTGTGATACGAAAACCTTGACTTTTTTGGTCTTCCCTGATAATAAATGCTTGGTAAGAAGATCCATCAGCATTTTCATATGCGCCATATCCTGGTCACGTTCCTCTTCTCTTCGCCTTTGTTCTGCAGTCATGCCAATAGATAGGTAGAGCTTGCTACCTCAGAATCCCTGGTATGCCAAGCTCTACTCTGCTTTGTCATACGATCTAGCATATCACTTGCCTCAATAAAAGTAAGGTCTATGAATGACCCACCTACAGCATTATCAACCACTGGCTTTGTCACCGAGTTCAAAGCCCTGTATAATATTTCCATCAAGTGGATATTGGTCATCTGATGATTTGGGCACCGCATAAGCTTCTTCTTGAACATCTCCCATGTTTCGTGGAGAGATTTAGTTGGAAGCTATCGAAAATTGCTGATCTCATCTCTCAATTGTGCTCTCTTGGATGGCGGAAAAAATCTTTCTAGGAAAGCGTCTTTCAATTGCCTCCAATTAGTAATAGAATCAGGAGTTAGCCCATTTAACCATTGAGTTGCCTCTCCAGATAGAGACAATGGAAATAAGTGCAACCGAATCGCATTCTGTCCAACCCCTGGATTGTCAAACGCCTTGCATGTTGAGATAAAATTGATCAGATGCATATTCGGATCATCTCCTGCAAGTCCACCAAATAACCTTGTGAGTTGCAATAGCTGAATCATGGTGCTAGTGATATTGAACTTGGCTCCGGGAGCCAAGGGCGGAGGAATAATATCCCCTGTGGCACCATCTCCATCTAAATCATCATCATCATCATCAAAAAGAACCTGTACAGCTCGACGTTCAGGTCTTATTCTAGCTTGACGATCTCTCCTGTTCATAGGTGCTGCCACCTTATCTATATGCGTTGGATTTAGTAACTCATCATCACCCAGGTCCTCTTAATCAGGATTTGTTGCCCGACCTGGGTTATCAATATTCTGTTGATGCACTTTAGCAGCTGCCAATGCAGCTAATCTATCCTGCTCCTGTTGAGCAGCCCTTCTTTCAATCTCTCGTTGTGCATCCATTCTGCCAATAAGTTGTGGTTCAGGATATATGGGTAATAATGGCTGACCAGAACTTCGTGTATTTGGCATGCACTTTACCAAACCTGAACAAAACAAAAACAATAAACAAAAAGTAAAATTATAGAATCTTTGACCAAAGGGTCTATTAACTATCATAAACTTAGTTGACAACCGTATTCCCCGGCAACGGTGCCAAAATTTGATAAGCCCAAATTACAGCTCTTGTTAGAAAGTGTAAGCGGTCGTTGTCAAATATAGAACCCAACTAGGTTGGGTGTCGAATCCCATAGGGAATACTTGGTCACTAAGTGTTGTAATTATTAGTACACTGTTGGTCGAAAATTCCACGGAAAAGGGGGGATTTTATAATGCGTGAAGTAATAATATCAAAATAACAAATGGAATGATTTGTTTAGTAAGATTTAATCACAGAGAATGATAAGTTAGGGTTATGTCCACCTTGTAAGTTCTACTTCTCTATTAACTATGAGTAACATGGAATTTAGACATGCATGCACTTATAGAGAATCGTATTCTAATTCTAAATCCAAGTTTTTCTCAACCATCAAGGATTTATTTCACTTTAGCTCTCTCGAGCCTAAAGTGTATACTAATGGTATGAACTCTCCAAGAAGTTAATCCGGTTAAGGCATTAACGTGTAAATAGAGGTTGGAAGCCCTATTTCCTTGTCACACTCTCTTTTCCAAACATGTAACTTTTATCTCGAACAAGTTAATGCTATAATGGCGTATTCCCTATGTTTGCAACCATAAGAATTCAATCAAAACGAAGAGATTAGTGATATAAGTAGCATAACACCTCAATAATTCACAAACTCATAGTTAATAGATAGTATCTTACGAGGTTTTCATAACCCTAACGGAGAAGTTTAGCTACTCATGGATACAACGGAAATCAAAGTAGACATAATCATCATACACAACCTCGAACAATCTTGGCGATGGAAGGGATTTTAGCGTCAAATAGAGGTTGACGTTTTTCTCTCTCTAGCCGTTCCCAAGTGTAAGCCGTGTTTCTCTGTTCTAAAACTTATTACAGAATCTGAAAACTGAATAATGACTGAATAATGATTAATGATAATGAATGCTGAAAAATTCAGCAATAGGGTTTTTATAATATCCTTGTCTACTAAGTTACTGCTGCACCCCTAAGTATTTAGAAATACTGATTTTGCCCGGGACAAATTCTCCATGCGTCACATTCAGTCCACAAGCTTCCAAAAGCTGCCTTCCCTCTTATGTGAAGTTTTCCTTTGCTGTCCAAAGTTCCACAAAGTGCTGAAATCTTCACCATTAATACCTGAAAAACATGCTAATCACATAGGTTAGCTCACTTAAAGGAAAATGGACTAAAAGTGCAGAAATTATATATTTTATCCTCCAAACTTAGCTAAAATATGGGTAAATTATGGTTCTTAGGGGTATACATACGCCCAACATCAACTAGTATAGATGTTGGGAGTTGACTAATAAGTCATATTTTGTTATCTTTCTAAAATTATTTTATTCTTGGATGACGATTACTCTATTGATATTTGAGGGTTATTTATGGAAACCCCTTTGATTTGTGTTGAACTGAATGAAAATGGCTCAAAGGGTTAGCTTGGGGCTAGTCGTAGCCTCAAGCACCGTGTGATGCTCCGAGACCCATTTTTTGGGGCGTTACAAACATGGTATCAGAGCATAAGGTTTTAAGGTATCCTAGGGAGTCTGACAAGCCGTATTAAGTAGAGTTTTGATCATCAGTGTGTAGCGCACCACATCTATGAGTAAGAAGCTACAAGACGTTTTAGGAAAAAATGTAATTCTTTCTTTCAGAAGTCTATCATGCTTAAAGTATCTCTCTCTGCTATTGATTCGTGCTCTCCTCTTTCAGAAATATTCCTCCACATCAAGTGTGAAGAAATAATGATGGTCAGCAACCTCAACCCGCTGACCCATTGAATGAAAACGTGTGTCTTGCTGAATTTCGGGCAGCCTTTCAAGCGTTGGCCTAAGCTGTTACTGCAAATATTTAGGCCAACTCGGCCCCAGCTCCACAGCAGTAGGGAGGTTATTTAGTTGCTGTCAGGATTCGTGACTTCATGCGGATGAATCCGTTGGAATTCTATGGGTCCAAGTCTGATGAGTATCCACAGTTGTTTTTAGAGGAGGTGTGGAAGATTACTCAGGTGATGCATGTATCTGAGGAACATAGTGTGAAGTTGGCTGCATATAGGTTGAAAGAACTTGCTTATAACTGAGTTGTTTCTTGCAGGAAAGGTAGAGGTGAGGGAGCTGTCCCTACAACTTGGCAAGAGTTCTAGGATGCATTCCTGGATAATTTTTTCCCTTTGGAGATGAGGGAGGCGAAGGTGGAAGAATTTATGAACCTATGATAGGGCTCTATGACTGTTAGGGAGTACTATCTAAAGTTCAATCAGTTGCTAAGTATGCTCCTGACTTCGTGGCTGATAATCGGGCTAGTATGAGTAAGTTTGTGACTAGAGTGTCAAGTTATATTGTTAAGGAGTGTAGGTTTGCTATGCTAAATAGTGAGATGAATCTTTCTAGGCTGATGAATCATGCCCAACAGATTAAGGCAGACAAGATTAAGGAGAGAGATGGAATGAAAGAGAATAAGAGAGCTAGGTTTGAGCAGCACGGACAGGGTCAGACTAGATCGCAAAAAGGGAGTTGCCCTCAGTATTAGGATTGTTCGTTTATGCCAACACTGTTATCTTCTAGTGCACCCGTGCCTAAAGGTAGGTTGGAGCAAGGTAGTAGGTCATATGCATCCAGTTCCCAATACAGTGCTGGCAGTAAGCCAAATCATCCCCTATTTCCTAAGTGTGGTAGGGCCCATTTGGGTGAGTGTTGGGGTAAGAAGAGGGTTTGTTTCCTATGTGGTGACATGGGTCACAGAGTTAGAGATTGTCCATAGGATGGACAAGGGCATCGTGACTATCGCCCTCAGACCCAGACTCAGACTGTTAGTACTCTAGTTCCAGCGACTCGCCCAACCCCATCTCAGGGCGCCTCTTCTAGCAATTCTGGCGGGCAGCGCTAGAATAGATTCTATGCTTTACCATCCCACCAGGATTAAGAGGACTCTCCCGATGTTGTTACTGGTATGCTTCATATATTTCAGTTTGATGTGTATGCTTTGTTGGATCCTGGATCCAGTTTCTCATATGTTACACCTTTGATTGCTGTGAATTTTGAAATGAGTCCTGAGATTATTCCTGAGCCTATCCTAGTTTCTACCCCAGTGGGTGATTTGATTGTTGCCCAGAAAGTGTATAAAAAGTGTCTTGTTACCGTTATTCATAGAGTCCTGTTGGCTGATCTGATTGAGTTAGACATGGTAGATTTTGATGTGATTCTGGGTATGGACTGGCTGTATTCTTCTTATGCCTCTATTAATTGTCCGACTTGAGTGGTCAAGTTTCAGTTTTCGGGTGCATCCGTGTTTGAGTAGTCTGGGAATTCTGTGTCACCCAAGAGTCATTTTATCTCTTACCTCAAAGCTAGAAAGCTTATTTCCAAGGGTTTATTTACCATTTGGTTAGATTTAAAGACACTAAGTATGAGACTCTAACTCTCCAGTCTGTTAACATCGTCAATGAGTTTTCTGATGTCTTTTCGGATGATCTCCCAGGGATACCCCCTAATAGAGAGATAGAGTTTGGGATTGATCTTCTTCCTGATACTCAGCCCATTTCTATTCCTCCTTACCATATGGCCCCTGCAGAACATAAAGAGTTGAAAGAGCAACTCAAAGATCTGCTAGATAAGGGTTTCATAAGGCCCAGTTTCTTCTTGGAGTTCTCCTGTGTTGTTTGTGAGAAAGCTAGATGGCTCTTTGCATATATGGATTGATTACCACCAACTGAATAAAGTCATCATAAAAAATAAGTACCCTCTTCCGAGAATAGATGATTTGTTTGGCCAATTGCAAGGTGCAAGTTATTTCTCAAAGATAGACCTTCGTTCCGGCTATCATCAACTCAAAGTTAGGGAGTGTGACATCCCAAAAATCGCTTTCCAAACTTGTTATGGCCATTTTGAGTTTCTGGTTATGTCTTTTGGGTTAACTAATGCCCCAACAACTTTCATGGACCTCATAAATCGAGTGTTCAGACTATATCTGGATATGTTTGGCATAGTGTTCATTGATGATATACTAGTGTACTCCCGTAGTGAGAATGAACATTCTGATCATCTCCGAACTGTCTTGCAAACCCTTAGAGATCACAAGTTGTTTGCCAAGTTCAGTAAGTGTGAATTTTGGCTAAGGTCAGTTGCTTTTTGGGGTCATATCATTTGTTTCGAGGGTATTAGAGTTGATCCCCAAAAGACCGAAGCTATTAAAAATTGGCCTAGACCTATTTCTTCGACTGATATCCAAAGTTTCTCGGGTTTAGCTAGCTATTACCGCTGTTTTATTGAGGTTTTCTCCTCTATAGCATCTCCTATGACTCGGTTGGCCCAAAAGAAAGTGAAGTTCTTGTGGTCCGAATCTTATGAGAAGAGTTTTCAGGAGTTGAAGACTCGACTCACTTCACCCCCTATTTTGACTTTGCCTGATGGTGTTGATGGTTTTGTTGTGTACTATGATACTTCGAGAGTTGGGTTAGGTTGCGTATTGATGCAGAAGGGTAAGGTGATAGCTTATGCTTCTAGACAGTTGAAACCCTATAAGAAAAATTACCCCACCCATGACTTTAAGGTGGCTTCTGTTGTGTTGGCTTTGAAAATCTGGAGACACTATTTGTATGGTGTCTATGTTGATGTTTTCACTGATCATAAGAGTCTGCAGTATGTGTTTACCAAGGGAGAATTGAATCTTAGGCAGAGGCGATGGTTTGAATTGTTAAAGGACTATGATATGAGTGTGTTGTACCATCTGAGCAAGGCCAATGTTGTGGCGGATGCCCTAAGTAGAGTGTCCATAGGTAGTGTTGCGCATCTGGTAGAAGGTAAGAAAGAGTTGCCTCGTGATGTACATTGTTTGGATATACTGGGGGTTAGGTTGTTTGACTCATCTAAAGGTAGTATAGGGGTTCAGAGTAGTTCCGAATCCTCCTTGGTTTCGGAAGTGAAGGAAAAGTAATACTTAGATGCTAGTTTGGTCAGACTGAAGGAGTCAGTCAAGGACCAAAAAGTAGAGGTTTTCTCCCAAGAGGGAGATGGTGTATTGAGATTGCAGGGTAGACTGTGTGTCCCGAATATTAATGATCTGAGATAGAGGATTATGGCTGAAGCGCACGTGGTGCGATATTCTATTCATCCTGGTGCCACCAAGATGTACCGAGACTTGCTGGAAATCTATTAGTGGAGTGGCATGAAGAAAGATATAACAACATTTGTAGCTAAGTGTGCAACATACCAACAGATTAAGGTTGAAACCAAAGATCTGGTGGTATGATGCAAGAGTTTAGTATTCCCACCTGGAAGTAGGAAGAGATAACTATAGACTTCGTGATTGGTTTACCTCCTTCCCAATGCCATTATGATTCCATTTGGGTTGTGGTTGATAGGTTGACTAAGTCTGCTCATTCCTTGCCTGTTCATACTTCATATACTGCCGAGGATTATGCTAGATTGTATATCCGAGTGCTAGTCAGACTTTATGGAGTTCCCTTATCTATCATTTCGGATAGGGGTACTCAGTTCACTTCATAATTTTGGAAACCTTTTCTGAAGGGTCTTGGTACCCAAGTGCTTTTGAGTTCTGCTTTTCATCTGCAGACCGATGGTCAGGCTGAGTAGACCATCCAGACCTTAGAGGATATGTTGAGAGCTTGTGCACTTGACTTTAAGGGAAGTTGGGATGATCACTTACCGTTGATAGAGTTTGCTTACAATAACAGTTTCCACTTTAGTATTGGCATGGCTCCGTTTGAAGCCTTATATAGGAGAAAGTATAGATCACCTATAGGTTAGTTCGAGGTGGGTGAAGTGGCTGTGAGTGGTCCTGATTCGGTATTTGAGGCTATGGAAAAAGTTAAGTTGATTAGGGAAAGGTTCAAAACTACGCAGAGTCGTCAGAAGTCTATGCGGATGTTAGAAGAAGAGACCTTGAGTTTGAAGTTGGTAACCTAGTGTATCTGAAAATTTCACCCATGAGGGGGGTGAAGAGATTCGGAAAGAAGGGGAAGCTTAGTCCCCATTATGTTGGTCCTTACAAAATTCTTAGCCGTGTTGGTAAGGTAGCTTATGAGGTCGAGTTGCCTTCCGAGTTGTCCTCTGTTCATCCAATATTCCATGTCTCCATGCTTAGAAAGCATATTAGCGATGCTGTGGCAGTGGATTCCTCTGTGAGTGCTGACATTCAAGAAAATCTTTCGTTTGATGAGATTCCTGTTGAGATTCTTGATTTCAGTGTCCGAAGACTAAGTAACAAAGAAGTTCCCTTGGTCAAGGTGTTGTGGTGAAACCAATCTGTTGAGGGTGCAACTTGGGAAGCTGAGGCGGATATACGATCCAAGCACCCTCACCTATTTTTCGTGAACTCCGATCAAGCCGAAGGTATCGTTCTTTCCTAAATCATGCACTTTTGATAAAAGTTGCAGTAGTTCAGCTATCATTTATTAGGTGTTCAGCTGTAGTTTCTTGAATTTATGCATTCTATGTTGCATTCGGAGTGAGAAACAATGTGGTGATGAGTCTAATGAATAGTTTCAGTTGTATTCTATATTCCCTATCTAATCTTGGCATGTCTAGCGTCATTCGAGGATGAATGTTTCCAAGGGGGGGATGATGTAATACCCTGGGAAATTTTTCATTGAAATTTTATGCGTAAACGTGTTGGGTTCTATCTTCTGGAATGAATTATAAATTTATCGTGCGGAATATCTTAGATTATGACACACCATTACGTATAGTATCTAATAAGATTTCCAACGATATATGGATCATCCAAAACGGACACCCGAGCGACGAGTTATGAACATTCCGATCGAACAGTGAATAGTAATGAATAGTAAGATGTGCAGGAAAAATTACTGAGGCCTGGCATATTTTTGCTCCAACTTTAAACGATCATAACTCCTTGTACATAATGATCTGGGTGATCTACTATATATCAACGGAAAGGTCTGCGAGTCCTCTTTCAAATGAAATTGGTTTCATCCAATTTGTCTATCGGATAAAAAGTTATGGTCGATCTACTTCAGCCTATCAAAAGCGAATTCTTGGGTCAACTTCAAATGATCATAACTCCTCGTACACAATGATCTGGGTGAGATACTATATATCAACGGAATGATATGAGAGTCCTCTTTCTAATGAAATTGGTTTCATCCAATTTGGATATCGGAGTAAAACGTTATCGTTGATCTACTTCAAACTATCAAAATAGTCCACCAAAGGACAGATTCAAGAATTATTTGATTTTTAGGGGCGTTTTGGTCATTTTTCCTCACCCAAAATCCATTCAAAGCCTATATTAAAGCCTATTAGAAGCATTATATATTATATTTCATCAAATTCCCTCAAAAAGAAACCCTAAGCTCCTACATCCAACTTCAAGAACCTCCAAAGTTCACCATTAATTCTGCAAATTTATTCAAGATTCCAAGTTCCTAGTTCAAGAACTCCAAGAACCATCATTCAAAGGCATGATTAATATCTCAAAAATGTGTATCGATCTAAAGATCATCATTCAAGGTATGTGGGGTTTTTCAACAAGAACTCTCTTTCGTTCTTGTGACCAAAAGTAATTTTCCTTACAAAGGCATGATTTTTATTTGATTTTTATGAATTTGAAGCATGAACCCATATCTTATGATGATTATTATGAAATCTTGATGTTTATGATTTTGAAAGATGAATTTACATGTGTGGAGATATAAAGCATGAATCTTGAACGATATTTATCATGATTTTGATATTTGGGTCGTGAATCCCCATTGGAAATTGTGTTTTTTTTAGCAAGTGTATGTTATAAGCACGTTGATGTTCAATATTTGAGATATTTTGAATGATTTGACCTTTTTGTCTGAATGGAGTTGTTTTGAAATCGAGTGCGAAAGAAATCCACAATGTGGTTGATTTTGATAGATGAGAAGCATGATGGCTCCCGATGTATATTTATATATTACTGAAATTGTTTTATTGTGGATTATATTTGAAATGATCTGAGCTAAGTCTGGGAAAAATCTTTAGCACCGAGTGGGAGGTATAAAGCGACCTTACTTCCTTAGAACTATGTGCCCCCGTAGGAGTGAGCCTGAGGCTGATTTATATAGTGATCACTACTTTGTGTAGATTTGATATCAATAGTCCTACTCCGATGGCAAGGATAGGACGACTCTCCCCAACATGGGTTATACGTTGGACTCCATGTAGCTCACATGGTTTATGTCAGTTACATGATCTCCTAGTGTATGTGTGTTTCCTTGTGTCTATGGTGAATGGTGAAGTGATTTGAAAATGGAATTGTGAAAGTTATTCTTTTGAAAGATTTAAATGATATTTACATTATGAGAATTGATATTCTTGATGAACTAAATGTGATTGAAAAATTATATGATGACTCACACGTGTTATTGTACTTATTTCATCCTCTCATGATTATGATGATTTTCTTTGGGCTATGTGAGTCTTTCATACATCCTGCATATTTCTTATAAATAATATGATGATGATGTTTATACAACTACATACACCCCCATATACTTGGGTCCTTTCCATGGTACTGACCCACATCTTTGGATGTGGGCTGCATTTTCTCGGAATGTAGGTTTAGGTGCTCAGTTCCAGGTTCGACAGTGATTCTTGGGGCATGCTGTTCTACACCCTCTATTGTGGTGAGTCCTCATGTTCTGAGGACATGATGTTTGATGTTGGTTTCATGGAATCGTTTATATTTGATAACTAAGAATGAGTCAGTTGGGGCATGTCTCAATGGCTCGCTGGTTTTATTGATTTTCTTAGAGGCTTGTAAGACTAGTATAGATGTTGGGAGTTGACTAATAAGTCGTATTTTGTTATCTTTCTGAAATTCTTTTATTCTTGGATGATGATTACTCTGTTGATATTTGAGGGTTATTTATGGAAACCCCGTTGATTTGTGTTGAACTGAATGAAAATGGCTTAAAGGGTTAGCTTGGGGTTACTCGTAGCCTCAAGCACTGTGTGACGCTCCGGGACCCATTTTCTGGGGCGTTACAGAAGCTTTGGAAAAAATTAAATTGATTAGAGAAAGATTGAAAATAGCCCAGAGTCATCAGAAATCCTATGCAGATGTGAAAAGAAGGGACATTGAGTTTAAGGTTGGTGATTTAGTGTATCTGAAGATTTCGCCCATGAAAGGGGTGAAGAGATTTGGCAAGAAGGGGAAACTTATTCCCTGGCATGTCGGCCCTTTTACAATTCTGAGTCGTGTTAGGAGAGTAGCTTATGACTTTTCAGCTGTTCATCCTGTATTCCATGTCTCTATGCTTAAGAAGAGTATCAGTGACTCCACTATTGTAGTTCTTTTTGAAAGCTCAGATATTCAGCACAGTCTTTCTTATGAAGAGATTCCAGTCGAGATTTTAGTTCATTAGATTCATAGACTTAGGAAGAATGAAGTTCCATTGGTCAAAGTTCTTTGGCAGAATCAGTCTGTTGAGGGTGCCTACTGGGAAGCAAAAGCAGATATGCGAGCCAAGTACCCTCACATCTTCTCTACAAACTCAGATGTAGCCAAAGGTAATACTCTTCCTTAATTCGGTTCTTTTCTAATCATGCATTCAACTATATAGTTGTCCTCATGTAAGTTCATGCTCTCACAGATTACTCAGAAGCTTAGAATAATTTAGATTCAGGCTCGTAGTTTATTTCAGTTGTGCATGCTATCTTATATTCTTCGATATCTAAGAAATTTCAGCTTAACTAGCCACATTTGAGGATGAATATTTCCAAAGGGGAGATATTGTAATGCCCCACAATTTTTCCTAGCTTAAATTCATCCCTAGAGTGTTAAGGGATAGCTTCCAAAACAAATACTATTTATTTGGTGTGGAATTCCTTAGATTTGAACTTTCCATTGCTTAGGAAATTGAATTAGCTTTCCAATGATATAAGATTCACCTAAATCTGATAACTGGTTAAGAAATGGTTATTTTAAGTTCCTGTCACAAAACATCATCTTTGAGACCCTTAGCGCATCGTGTATCAGTGTAAATTTTCAATTGTCCCATTCCAGTGGCCCTACGTGATATTGGCACATCGCGAAAAAGGTCAATTTCCTGTTTGTCAATTTCCATAGGTCAAGCACGATAATGGCGCATCGCACCATGTGCCAAATGGCATTCCAAAAGGGCACCACGATGTCTCCGCATCGCAGAGTCTACCTAGTTTCCATTCATCGATTTCCAGTGAGCCACCATGATAGTGGCGTGTCGCGGTGGCCACCCAGATCCGAAAAATGTATGTTTTCTAGTTTTGTATAAAAGTTTAAAGAGGGTATTTTGGTAAATCCCCAACCCTCAATCCATCCAAAAATAAAAGATTAATCATATTTGAAAGAACTTTATGCTTTATTCATCATTCTCTCTAAAACAAAACCTTAAGGCTCATACTTCTTCTCCAAGAAACCCAAAATTTCCTCTATCAATTCTCCAAATAAATACAAGAATTGAGAATCCCCAATTCAAGAACTCAAATAAGTCATCTCCAAAACATCAATAAAGATCCAAGATTCAAGTTCTAGCATGTACATCATCCAACAAGGTATGTAGGATTTGAACAAGGATAATTCTTTAATCCTTGTGCCCAAAACATTATTTTAATTACAAACTTACTACAATTTATGAGATTTTCCATGAAATTAAAGTTAGGGTTTATGACCATTATCATTATTTGCAAGATTATGAGATTTCCATTGATTTAGAAGTTGAAATTACATGACTTAATTCTTATTCGTATGCATTGTGCAGTAATTTCCAGATTTTATGATGAATTATAAGTGTTTACATTATCAAGCATGAATTTTTAGATGTTTTAACATAATATTACTATATGGGTCATTATACCCTAATTAAGATTTCTATTTCAAGATTATTTGTGCTATAAGCACCCTCAGATAAGATTATTCTCAAATTATTGATAAAGATTTGACCTTTTGGTCCTAAGCTAAGATAAAGAATCCACTTTGTTCATATGACTTGAGATTTAAAGAAACAAAAGCATAATTGATTTTTTTGTAAACCCTTGTGCTATTTTTGAAGTGGATTTCTTAAGATTTTGAGCATAATAATGGGAGTAGTATTAAGCACCGAGATGGGTAGGTTACTACGATTTCATACCCCAGAACTACGTGCCAACAAAGAATTTAGATTATTCCCACTTCTACGTGGAAGACTCAGATTGTAATCACTTTAGATAAAAGTTCTATTCCAATAGGAAGGGTAGAACAACCATACCTAACCGGGGCCAGACGTAGGAATCTATGGATGCTCACATAGTGTAGTTAGTTAGAAGAACCTCCCAATAGATGTCTCTCACTCTTCAACAGTCTATTGATTTAAAGATATAAGATAAAAGCATATGTTTTGGAAGTTATGGTATTAAGATTTTAATCCCTAAGATAAGATATTTTACAAACTTCAGAACTAAGTGTAATGTCTCACAAGATTTACGTTATATGTCTTATCAATTATGATTATGATTTTTAGAATTCAGATTACTCAAGCCTGTGTGAGTCATTTATATTTAGCATGCATGATTTTATAAATTGTGATGATATTGTATACTTATTTCATGCACCCTCATATACTCAGTACATCCTCAAAGTATTGACCCACATATATGTCTATGTACTACATTGTCTCATAATGTAGGTTCACTTGCTCAATCTCAGCAACGTGAGTGATCTCCGAGCATCTCTTCTACATTTCTGCAGTTGGTGAGTCCTCATAGTTCGGGGACTTAGTTTTTCACACTTTCAGTTTATTAACAGATGTTTCTCATTCTATTTTGCACAGTTGAGTCAGCTGGGGCCTGTCCCAGTGACTCTCTAGATTCAGATAGTAGAAGCTTGTCGGACTACCAGATTTAGTATTTAGATTTTATTTTAGCACTCAGATTTTTAACATTTGCTTTATGAGACTTTTGAGATTAGTATGATTCAGATATACCCAGATGATTCAGATGGTTTTCCACATATATTATGATTTTTCATTTATATTTTCCTATATTTTGAGGTTTAGATTTAGAAAAGGCAGTCAGGGTTAGCTCAGGACTACTTGTAGTTCAGAGCACCGTGTAGCATCACGGGGATCAAATTTTAGGGTGTTACATCCAGATATTAGAGAAATCGAAGATGATTTACCTGTAAGATGGAACTTATTCATCAATATTATAAGTAACATTGTACTAATCTTGTAGTAGATAATCGAGAACCCATTCCTTTCAAAGAAGAAATTCGACCCAGATTCATGCCATGATGTTGAAGCTTCTACAATGGTTGTACATGTTCCACTTTACTAATTTTGTTTTACAGTATCTTTCTAGTTCATTTAACCTTTTGGGAACGGGTCAACAGCTTTTGTTGGTTGACTGTATTTTTTACATATTTTGCATTAATAAATGTGGTTCATTTAGGCCTTTTGATTAAAAAACAACATGACATAGAAGTGATAAGAACTCAATCAAATTAAGTTGTTCAATGCTAAATATTTTATCATATCTTAATTCATTATGGGTAAAGATTTGTTTCAAGTAAGATTTGACATAAAAAATTCTTTAAGTTACATAGTTTAAATGACTCAAGTGTTCATGAAAATAGCTGACTAAATACAAGTGCTTAAATTTTTGAAGGAAAAATCTTGTGAGAGATGCGCATTAGTGATATACATGAGTAATTGTCACGACCTAAATTAGAGTATGTGATGGCACCTATCACGTCCTCCGATACAGATAAGCCTATCTCACCCCAAACTCAATGAAATATCATGGAACAAAGAAACCACAAATGTCTTACGACACAATTGTTTCCCTATTTCACCATAAAACCATAGCAAAGGTGGTTTCACCATTAGTTCAAACACCTATATAGTTTTATAGAGGTCAAAGAAATGAAAGACCTACATAGTTTGGTCACAAAAGTAAATAGACCAACCCAAGAAATCCCTACCTCTATATTTAAAACAAATCCAACATAAAAATGGATATCATCATATGCAAAGAGGTAGTAGAGAAAGGAAACAAGAATATGAGACTCATCCAAGATTTCACCATATACAAGAGTACCAACTTGCTCAAGAGAGCTAGCAAGAAAATCACTACAAGTTGGAACATCCAAGGATGGAATAATGAAATTTATATACACATTATCCTTCCTTTCAAGACAAATTCCCACGGGAAGTGAGTTTACAAATGGAGTCATGCCACTAAAGGTATTGAGGAATCGATTAGAAACTAATTAAATCCAGAACCAATGGTCTTCCCGATAATTTTTGTTCCATATATTCATGATATCAAGCACTCTCCTAAGAGTCTCATTCGATGCTTCAAATTGTCTAACCCTATGAAGGTGACAAGAAGTCTTGAACATCCATGGACTCTTCCAAGTCACAACTCGTTTGTCATCTTAACCAAAAAATACATCATAAGTGCTATATTCTATTTCTTTCTTGGGGTCAAATTGAAAGATATTCCATGAAAATAGATTAAGCAAATGTAACGACTTGAAAATTTAATGAAATATGTGAAATTTGTAATTTTGTTTGATTTGACTATTTTACCCCTCTTCGTAGTTGCATTGTGGTATTTTTGGAGTGTGGGAGTGATTGACATGGTTCCTTATGCATTTTGGTGTCTTTGTGCAATATTGTGGTTTTTGGTGGCTTTGAGAGCCTTATTATGGACTTATGTGGATATTTTTTTAACCATACGACGGATGACTGAACAGAATGTGCCAGTAGATCCATAACACCAATTTTAGAGTGGTAACATAGTTGATGTGATTTCGTGGCTTTTTAATCTCATTTTGAACCTTGATTTGGAAAGTTATGATTTTGGATTTCAAAGGTCAACTCTATGAAAATGACATTTTTTCAAAATTATGATATCAGCATTGACTCCAAAGCATCGAATTTAGTATGTTTGCGAATATCAGACTCTGAATGAATTCCAAACACCCTATCAAATTCTATTTTGGACTTAATAATTTGGTGCACCAAGTTGCACCAAATAAAGAGTAAATCACACACCTATAATGAGGTTTATGCCTTATTGTGCGGGCAACTTGGTGCAGTATAAAAATATTACCTGATTTTGCTCATTCTTTCACCTTGTCTGAGTTAAATCTTAAAATAGTGTGAGAGCTTAAAATTGAAGTTTGTGGGAGCTTGAGAACCTAGATTAACATCTATTTCTTGATTCTATTATAGATTTAAGGTGAGATTTCATCCTTTTCTACTCTAATTCTTTGATTAATTTCTCAAAACCCCAAAAATCTTAGTGTTTGATTTTAAAAACCCTAATTTCACTCCTTTTCACTTGACTAATGTTTTAATCCTGTAATTAGTATTTTTCATCAATTTAACCTTCAAAATAACTTCGATTCTTGATCTTAACATGGATTTCAAAGATTTTATCTAGTAAATCTTAAAAATAATTTTTCTTCAATTTGAACCTTATTTTTTTCTCAATTTAACTTGGGTTTTAATCTGTAGATTTCTAAAAATATGAAGAACACGTTTGTGAACTAAAGTTATAATTTTGCCCTTGTTTTTTGAACACCCCTTTCAGGAGTCCATTTTAACTCCAAATCAAAAGTAGGAAGTATGGAATCATTAGTTTTGTTTTGAGGCATCGATTCTATATTTCTTGGTTGTAGTTGATTTCGGGATCGTTCGTAAGAAGTAGGGCTTTATGGTTGAAGTGTTGTAGACCATTTTTGGCATTTGAGGTAGGTTATGGATTATCTCTTTCAAACTGAGTTGGTTAGTAAATGATGGTACAAAATTTATTTTAAGGGTGGGGACTAATGATGAAAAATGGTTATCTATGTGTTGTGCCGTGTGAGGGCCTATATATGATGTAATTGTTGAAATTCAGATATTATGTGATATGTATGACCGTGTGGGGTCCTATATAATGTTGATAGCCTTGAATACATATGAATAGTTGTATTATATTGTTGTAAATGCCTATTGTGGTATCTTTAGTGTATTGTGATATATATTCATACTTTTGACATAAGAAAATATGTAAAAATTCATGGATGAATAGAAATAATAAGTGGATACTGGTTCACGTGGTTATGAAAATGTATCATAGTGGTTGGTTGTGGAAATATATCATGCTGTTGGTTGTGGAAATATTCATTATGATTGGTTGTGAGTATTACATCCTCATATCATACCCATTCATGAAACAAATAGTACCATTGTGGCAACACCTAAGAAACACTGACAAGACCTTTTTATAAAGCCCTCCCCGAAGGATGTGTTGGGGATGAGATAATGCAAAACCTTATAAAATATTTTTTGAGGGTTGTTCCAAAAAAATATATGCTATATGGATTGTTTATGGATTGACAAACCCCCCATGGGTCTTACACCAAAAGGCTTGCCTCCGTTGGTCTATACGAGGATTATGCAATGATCCCGGAGGTTGTGTGATGATCTTATGAATCATCATCATTATCATATACATTGAACTTATTTTATTGTTTTTATGTCTTTCTTATATTACCATATTGACTTGTCATCTATCTATTTGTTCTATATCTTGACATGTTAATGCCTAATTGTTCTTCCTTTACTTGTACTTGATGATATTTATTATACATGTTCCTCTTTTGTTCTACTTGTATGAGTCATTGTGTATATTTGTATCCTTCTCTGGTGTGTTGTTGAATTATGTATGGATATTGTAGAACTGTTAGTGCAAGCGGTGTGGGCTGCCATTGTGGGATATTTTCTGATTGCAGGTGACATGCCCTTAGTGTATATTTTGTATGTTTTATTTACTACTTTGCTTGGTTGGCGTATGATACCTATTGAGTAAAAGTGAATCTTATTCATGCTTACTGTGCCCCTTTGATGTAGGTCCTAGCTCGAGTGTGCCTTAGATTGCTTGACTCGGGCTATTGTTGGAGCTTTGAAGGTAATGGTTAGCCTCTAGGCATCCGAATGTCTTCTATTACTTTTCAGAGACAATATTTTTATATTTGGATATTTATGTATTTCATTTAGATTCAAATTGTACTAGATGCGTTCTTATACTATTGACACCAGGTTTTGGGAGTTATGGCTGCATTGCACATTTACTATACTTATGTGGTTCATCTTCATTCTAGAAGCCCTATATTGGGGGTATTTCTATCTTTTTCACTTTGTGTATCTATTTGGGTGATAGGCTTACTCGTCAAGGTTCAAAATGATGAGTGCCATCACGAATCTTGCATTTTGGGTCATGACAGCAAACCCTATATACCTCAGTGACGCTCTTATCTTCACACAACATATTCCACTCAAACACATGAGTATCATCATATGCAAAAAATAATATAGAGAAGTGTTACATAAGTCAACTTCATCTAATGTATTCTCATGAAAAGGTTCACTCATTGATTCCAGCACATTAAATCCTTGACCAAAAATGGGAATACATAAATATAAAAGGGATAATTGTATCACATTTCTCACCTTCATTTTAAACACCACCCCTTCCAATAAATGTACTATCATCTTTCAAGAAGAAAGTTTTGCCATCTAAAAGTGTGTCATCACACCATAGTGGTCTTTTGAACAAATTGTAGCCTTCAAGAGTGGCTACACTTCCAACATTATAAGACAGACCACTATGTTCATCGTTCACATTAATCATGTCATCAATGAATAAAATATTATCCCTAAGTTTATACTTCACCTCAAGATCCTTATGACAAATATAAGAAATAAAATCAACACCTAGGGAGTGATCATATCTAAGAAAAGATTCTACATGACCAGCTATATCATTACTATCACTAAATTGAGGTTCATTTATCACATCATACAACTCCTTAATTAGTTTCAACTTTACAAGCAAATTGGTCATCATCACAATTAACTATAATGACCCAAGACTACCCCCTAATCATCATACGGTGCTTGGAACCACAAGTGATTTCAAGCTAACCCATGAACTGGCATATTGTTAAGCAACTGAATTATAACATAATAAATAGCTGTTATGCTGTGCGCAAACATAATCATACTGAAAATCTAAAATAGATACAATACAACTAAAGTTTTATAATCTGATAAATCTGAAGGATAAAATTAAAATTACATGACTGACTCTGACTGACATCTATGAAGCCTCTACTATACTGACTATAGATAGAAAGGACATGCCTCCAACTACCACTAATCAATATACATGCAATTAAATGAATTGTATATGTAATAAAACTGTCTGGAGTTCAAGAAGTAAGTGAACTCATTACCTACTAACTGGAATCTACAACTATCTGATCGTGATGTGTAGGATACAACTGGTACCTACATTATGAAACAATTTAGCCACACAGATGTATATGTAAATCAGTACTTATGGAATGTACTAAGTATGCAGGGGTGAATGGAATAAGTAAAACCGATTTCATACGTAATCATAAAACATGCATGCTAAGTGTAAGTAGACTCACTAATAGGATGAAATAAACTGAAGATTGAAATATCTTAAAGCATGAGTGTCAAACATTGTCTGATAAGAGGGTAAATCTTTACACTTAGTTTCTGTGAAACTTTACTTTAATGATATAAGTATAACTAAAGCTGGGATATAATGAAACATGGATACTGTATGAACACTGGGTCTGAAACTTCGTGATAGAGACTGACATAGATTGAGGATCTGAATATACAATTATACTAAGCATGAATGGATAAACATACTAAATTATCTGATTAATTGAATAACTGATAGCTGAATATTGGGTATGGAAGACCGAACTGTACTTATTTAGAGTATTATGCATATGAGGAAGGGAATGACTGAGTAACATAAGATAATTGAGCATGAATTCGTGAAAACTATATTATCTGAGAATGCAAGACCAAGCGTATAACATGATTTTGAAATAGTCTATAAACTGAGGTACTGAAATACTAATAACTGAATAACTAATAACAATACGCTATGGTCAAGCTAACCTGAAACTAAACTGAGTTACTAATCTAATTACTAGTATGAGACGGTAAATAAGATGGTAACTGAGACTGTAAGTAAGACAGTAATTGAGACTATAACTGAGACTGTAACTAAGACTGTAATTAAGATTGTACTAGAACTGAATACTGAGTAACTGATAGCTGCGATTATTGATAACTGAGTTACTGATAATTGGGTGACTGTTTCTGACAGTCCTGATTCTGTTGAACTAAACTGAGTTCTATACTGAGCTATGTGACTATTTCTAACAATCCTGATTTTATAAAACTGAACGGAGTTCCATCCTGAGTCTGAAGCTGAAACTATAACTTTGGGAGTGTTCATCTAACCGACATGCCCCTCTCTGAACTAATTAGGATCCAACCTGTACCCCAGTTGGAAGGGTATCAATTCCGTGCTGTGGGTACAAACACTGGCTATGTGGATCCACTGAATGTCATCCCGAAGGAATAAGGGTCACCCTATACTAGCAGGTTCCCTAATAATAATGGTGTTACCCTCAACTGGTAGGTAAATACCTTATCAACCCTCAAATGGTAGGTTGATATCTCAATCTACGCTGGCTATGTAGTTCTGGAACTAAGGGAATGCTACTAAAGGTCACACCCTCTACTGACAGGTGAGCCCTTATCCCTAGGGTTGCTCGGTGCTGAATCCTACTCCCAACTGAATAGACACTAAATTAAACACTAGAATGTTCTAGGCTTAATTGAACTGTTATTGATCTTGTTGACTGACTGAACTGGACTGAGTTCATTGAGTTCTGTAACTGAATGAGTACTACTATTCGTGACATTACTGAGACTATTCTATAGCTACTGTAATTCTAGTTAAACAACTAGATTTTGTGTATTGAATAACCCCAGGACTCGATAGCATTGAAAGTAAAACATGGCATGATCATAATAGTATAATAATAGCAGCTTGTTAACAATGCTTTCATTTAGACATTTTGTCAAACACTTGAGAGGCATGAACTTGTACATGAATGGGACCACATGATAACATCTCATGATCATGAACTTGAACGTAGGAATATCTTAAACATGGGAGCACAACATGATTACATAACAAAGATAATGAATTGGGGAATTCACATGTAATTCGCTTGAAATAACAATGGGCATTTCATCAAAACATGTAAAGTTCATAGCTTGAACGTAAAAATGTCTTAAACATGAGTGAACAATAGAATTACATGGCAAAGTTCATAGCTTGGGGATTCATCTTGAAATTGACTTAACATGATATGGGAATTTCATCAAACATATGGAAGGCATGAATTTAAAACATGATAATATTGCTAAATATCATGAATTTAGGATATATCATGGTATTTACTTGAATAATGCATGGGAAACTTAAATTCATAGCATGGGGAATTCAAAATCTTGCATGGAATCATACATGGGCTGAATTAAATTGAAACGCCATGAAAACATGAGTTTCAATCTTTCTTGAACATACAAAATACCATAATAATGGAAAATTCATTCTTTAATTAAAAGAAAAGGGTTTTGGGGCTCCATGGGTGAAAGAGGACCCATGGATGAATTCCCACATACCTCAAAGCTTTAATCTTGAAGGAGAAACATAATCATGAAAGCATTCTTGAATTAGGAAACTTGAGTTCTTTCTTTTCTTGAAGAAAAATTGATGAAGTTATTGGTGTTCTTGAGGAGGCTAGGGTTTTTCTTTGAGAGAAAAGATGAATAATTGAGTGTATATTGCTTTGGGGGGGCTGAAATTAAGTGTTATGGGAGGATATTGGTGAGGGAAAGTGACCAAAGTACCCCTAGACCCTTTAGAAACTAAAATAGCGTGTGAAACAGTCCCGTAATGTGTTGTCCTTCTCATCACATTGCTAATTAGGTCGACAACCGACACGTTGCATTCCAATCACATCGGCTTACCGCCTCACACGAAAAATGCCATAACATTTTGCCGGGGTATCGGATTTAGACAAAATTGGTATCGTATGAAAGTTAATTCAATTATCTATAATGTGATAGGTACTGATCTGTAAATTTCTTCGTATATAAAATGTTATACATATTTAAAGTAGACCCTTGTAGAATCGAATGCCAAACTTTGGACGAATCAAAGGGTCTAAGCTCATCTTTGTTCTTAGTGATTCTTATGAATAATTTTCACCTCAAAATCAAATCAAACATGAGGATAAAGATCATGAACCTAATATTTGCATGGGAATCATTTAGATCATAGCTTATACATGTAAGAACGATAGTTCAAAGACTAGTTCGAAAATACGGGGTATTACATTAACACTAGTTGGTACATGATAACCACAATTGGACCCAAATAGTATTTGACTATCCCTATTATGTGACAATACACTTTCACTCAAGTCATAAGTTCCAACACTAGGTGGACTCAAATCGATCTTATTAGAAGAATCAATCTGGTTATCTATGATCAACTAGTGTTCGGACACCCATAAAAATGACATTATTTTCATGCAATAAGGTGTTATTATCGAAATTACAAGGCAAAAGCTCCTTAAGCTCGTAACATAAAAGCTATCATATCCAACTAGAATTTGACTATTTCTATTACATAACAATATATTTACTCAAGTCATAGTGCTAACACTAGATGGACTCAAATTAATCTTTCTAGAAGAATCAATGTGATCATCTATAGAATCAACTAGTGTTTGGGCACTCATAACAATGAAATTATCATAATGCAGCAATGTGTCATCACTACCATCACAAGGCAAAGAATCATTAAGCCCACACATATACAATCCATCACTTACACTCAATGGGATACTAACTATGCAAGAATCTTCTACTTTCAACAAAGCGTAAGGTTTAGCTTTGTTACCGTGTAGATCATATAAAGTATTGCATTCAACTTGCTTTTCCATATTGTTACACACTTTCTCCTTAGAGAAGCTTAATAAAAATTCAAGATTCTTCATTACTCGAAGTGCCTCACTATAACACCCCAATACTACCCCTTGGATGTCACACGATGCTCAGTACCACAAGTGATCCCAAGCTAACCTTGTACTGGCATAACTCATGAGCAACTGAATAAAATACTTAAAACATGAAGTAATAAGCGGAAGAAAAGTCATTAGTTGAAAATCTTAAAAAAAAACTATTAAAATGATTACAATTCTGGTTATACAAAACAAACTGAAAATGAATACATCAACTATATTGACTTGATATGAAGCCTCTACAATATTGATTATAAGTACCTGGGGCATGACCCCAACTATCCCGAATAAACACAATTGAATAAAGAAAATAAGATGGTACTCGAACTATGATTGACTCGAGACCTCGAATCAAAAGGACTCATCACCTGCTGCCTGGAAGCTACACACCATCTTATTTTTATGTGTGGGCTACAACTAGTAACAACATTATGAGACAATGTAGCATATAGACATATATGTGGATCAGTACTTCTGGAATGTACTTAGTATGTGGCGGTGAATGCAGAAGTAAAACAATAACTCAATATATTCATATACTTTCAAATAATGCATTCTAAGTGTAAGTGACTCACCTTGAGCTTGAATAAAACTGAAAGCTAAAAATCATAAATCATGAATAGTAAAGCATACTGTATAAATTTTGTGAGCCATAACACTTAGTTCTAAATGTTGTACTTTTACTCTTTATTTTGGGAGGTTCCTCTAACCGACATAAACCATGTGAGCTATCATGGAGTCCAACGTCTTACCGACGTTGCGGAGAGCTACCCTTGCCATAAGAAAAGAACCTAAGCTAGAGTAATCACTATATTGAACCCACTATGGGAATTAAAACTTATGGTGACACATATTTTTGGGGCATGTGACCTTGGACTCATACACAACTCGGTGCTAAATACTACTACCATATTTCTTATATGCTGGCTCTTTAGAAAATCCACCTTAAACAGTATAAGGGTTCATAATCAAAACTAGTTATGCTTCTCTTTACTTTAAACTGTAATCAAGATAAATAAATGTGGATTCCATCTCTTAGCTGAGGATCAAAAGATCAATTCTTGTTTAAAATTTTGAGATAAGCTTATCAAAGTAAACTTAAAAGCATAATCTTCTTGAAGTCTCAATACTCAAACTTAGGGCTTAAAATCCATGTACTTAAACTTTAAGAATTTCATAACAAAACTTTATTCTCAATAATCATCTTAAAATCTTTCAACAATATCCAATCAAGTTAATGAAACTCCATTCATAAAATAATTATTCAAGTCAAAGCATAAATATATGAGAATGAATATGTACTTCAATACTTAAATAACTTTATAAATCCATAAACTCAAACAAGATAATTTGGGTATAAACCCTAATTGAAAACCATGTAGATCTTAACTTTAAAACAAGTTTTGGTCACAAGGATAAAATAGTATCCTTGTTCATAACCCCATATAGGCTTGATTTGATGTAGAAAGCTTGACTTTGAAACCCTTGGAGATGATCTTGAAAGCTTTTCTTGAGATTCTTGTAATAGGGAATATAATTCTTGTTTTTTCTTAAAGAGCTTATAATGGAGTTTTGATGTTCTTGGATGGAGGTTAGGGTTTGTTCTTGAGAGAGGGAGGCTTTCTTGGAGAGGAATTATGGATAAAGAGGCAAATAATGCTCCTTGGGGACTTTAATTATGTGTTATGGATAAATTTGGGTGAGGGAAAATGACCAAAGTGAGCCTAGACCCTTAAGAAGTTGAAGCAGCGTGTGAGAAAGCTCCACGTCGCGTCAGAAATCACTTTGGGAAAGCAACGCGTCACGTCACATATCACATCAAGAAACCATCGCTCCGCATCCCGATCGCGTTGGATTGTTGGCTCTCTTGAAAAATGCCATAACATTTCACTCGGGTATCGGATTAAGGCAAAATTGGTATCATTGGAAATCTTACTCAATTATCTATCATTGTGAGTTTTTTAAGCTGAAAAATTGTACGTATATAAAAATTTATACACATTCAAAGTCGATCTTTGTAGAATTGAATATAAAGATTTGACCGAATCAAAGGCTCTTTGCTCAACTCCGCTATAAGTGATTCCTCTGAACATCTTTTACCTCATAAGAACTTCTCAGACTAGGATAATAATCATGAAACTTATATTCATATGAGAATCATTTGGATTAGAGCTTATATGCGTAGGAACGATGGTTAGAATTCTAGCGCAAAAATACAGGGTGTTACATTATCTCCCCCTTGGAATCATTCATCCTCGAAAGATACTGACTTGGATGAAATACTAAGGAAAGGCTGAGATGAGGTACGGAACACTTACAAACTAAATCATGACTTAATATGTTAATCTGAAACTAATGCATGATGCATGAACTGATTTGAATTCGTAATTTTCATGGATGCAAACATTTTACCTCATGGAAGGGCCATACTCGTGAAACTTTGGGTAGTAATACTAAATGGAAAGTTGGAAATCTATAGGAGTTTATCTTCTTGATTGTTAAATAGAATTATTGGCTACACTGATTAAATCATAATTTCTTTACCCTAATGATCAACACATGAATGATTAATCACCTGAATAAACTAAATCTAAACAATACTAACTTGATTCTTGGACAATCCTTTTTTATATATACCATCCTTAACTCTCTGTAGCTTCAATAGTCATCGTCAAAGATTTAGACTCTTCTTTGTAAACATACCTACCTCACTAAACACATAATCGTAACCTACCAAGATTACACTTCTTTACTTATATTTGTCCCAAACCATAAGAATCAAAATCATACATAAAAGACTCAACACCATCTATCCATAACTTTTTAACTTAGCTATTAAGAACACCATGTATTATATAGCTAGCCTTCTTCCACTTAGCTACTCAAGGGCACTACTAATTGCACACAACACTTAATAACCTTAGAAAATAATGAAACCCATATCACCTTGGGTACACCACTATATCATACTTACAACATCATACTTAATTATGAATAAATGAACTTAAACTCTTGCATTCACTATTTCAACACTATTGATTCACCTCCACATAACTAGCATCACTAACCAAGCAATCATTGCATCCACCTTGATGACCATCCACTATTCAAACTTAGTGTCTAGTGCTAGGCATTATTAACAACCCAACCTCACATACTATTCTCACTTGGAAGCTACAAAATAAGACATCAAGAAACACTAGTCCACTAAAGCCTCATAAAAACAATAATTGGTCATGATCGTATGGTCTATCTTATTATAATACATTAGCACCTCCTCCTTTTACACATTACGTGTATTTAACGTTCTACACACTTAAATTACTTTCATAGTTCTATAAGCTTAAGCTAAACTCCTTTTGGAACCTTAGGGGAAGTCTAAATTAACAATACCCAACCACCAATACTTCATAAATATCTTATACTTTTCTAACACAATAAATACCATCAATAACTCCTTTCCTACTTCAAGCAAACCATAATTCACGTTAACTAATAACTCTTTATCTACCTTTCACTAGAAAAAAATACTATATCTATTACTCTCAAGCTGACACACAAGGACGTATCACCTTAACACAAACTCGATAACATGTATAAGTTAATCTATATACTTTCGATCAATGGCCATACCCACCTTTCTTGTCACTACACTTCTAAAATCACACTTCCAACTATAAGAAGGTTTTACTACTTATAAATCGTAACACTATAGGGTGTAATATCCCTTGAATAGAAGTTGTATTCAATTATCTTGGTTCATACTATCTCCTCTTCTGAGCACTACCTATATTGAAAGATTAATAAGGAATCTGAACACATTACATACTCGGTCATAACTGCACAAATCATATGGAAGAGGACATAACTTTCAACTTGAGAAACTTTAACATACTAGCGAGCTCCTCTCAAGCCCCTTGTGTGACTTCTAAAGTTACTGACAGTAAATCTGAGAGCATCATCTTAGGAGGAATTGGAATCTAGTACTCATGTTATCTAAAAAATTCATAGATGGAGAATTATGGAGTAACACACGAATCGAAAGAAGTTTCTGAGAGAATAACTTTACAACATTATCTAGAGTATGAAAGAAAGGAAAAGTTTCTTAAATGCCATGTAGCCTCTTGAAGAAAAGCACAGACATCTTTGTGTCGTTCCATATGACTCTACTAGACACATCTTCAAAGACACCCTAGGACACTTGAAGCTCTAATACAAAGTTTGTAACACCCCGAGACTACCCACTGGATGTCACACGGTGCTTAGGACCACCAGTGATCCTAAGCTAACCCTTGTACTGGCATAACTCATGAGAAACTGAGTAAAATATATAAAACTTGAAGTAATAAGCGGAAGAAAAGTCTTTAGCTAAACCTCTTCAAAATAAAACTATTAAAATGATTACAACTCTGGTTATACAAAACAAAACTAAAAAAAAATACATAAACTCTATTGACTGTCTATGAAGCCTCTACAATATTGATTATAGATAGCTGGGACATGAACCCCTACTATCCTGAATCAATATAACTGAATAAAGAAAAAATATGTTACTCAAACTATGATTGACTTGATCCCTCAAATCAAAAGGACTCATCACCTGCTAGTTGGAAGTGGCATACCCTCTGATTTTGATGTGTGGGATACAACTGGTACGTACATTATGAGACAATGTAGCACATAGACATGGATGTGGATCAATACTTTTGAATTTACTGAGTATGTGGGGGTAAATGAATAAGTAAAATAATAACTTAATATATTCATAAACTTTCAAATGATGCATGCTAAGTGTAAGTGACTCACCTCGAGCTTGAATAAAACTGAAAGCTGAAAATCATAAATCATGAATAATAAAGCATACTATATAAATCTTGTGAGCAGTAACACTTAGTTCTAAAAACTGTACTTTTACTTTTTCTTTTGGGAGGCTCCTCGAACCGACATAAACCATGTGAGTTATCATGGAGTCCAACATGTTACCCACATTGGGGAGAGCTGTTCTACCCTTGCCATCGCTATGGGTATTAAAACCTATGGTGGCATGTAGTTCTGGGGCATGTGACCCTGATTTCATACCCAACTTGGTACTAAATACTACTCCCATATTACTTATATGCTCTCTCTTTAGAAAATCTTCCTTAAAATAGTATAAGGGATCATAATGAAAACCATTTAACTTCTCTTTGATTTAAACTGTAACCAAGATAAATAAATGTGGATTCCATTTCTTAGCTAAGGATCAAAAGATCAATTCTTGCTTTAAATCTTGAAATAAGCTTATCAAAGAATACTTAAAAGCATAATCTTCTTAAATTCTCCATACTAAAACTTAGGGCTTAAACCTATGTACTTAAAATTTTTGACTTTCACAACAAGAATTCATTCTCGATAATAATCTTAAATTCTTTCAACAATATCAAATCAAGATAATGAAAATCCATTCATAATATAAATCTTCAAGTCAAAGAATAAATATATGAGAATGAATATGCACTTCAATACTTAAATCACTTTATAAATCCATAAACTCAAACAAGATAATTTGAGTATAAACCCTAATTGCAAATCATGTAAATCTATACTTTAAAATAAGTTTTAGTCATAATGATGAAAGAGTATCCTTGTTCATAACCCCATATACGCTTGATTTGATGTAGAAAGTTTGACTTTGAAACACTTGGAGATGATCTTGAAAGCTTTTCTTGAGATTCTTGTATTAGGAAACTTAATTCTTGTTTTTTGTTAAAGAGATTTTAATGGAGTTTTGAAGTTCTTGGATGAAGGTTAGGGTTTATTCTTGAGAGAGGGAGGTTTTCTTGAGGGAATTATGGATAAAGAGGCAAATAATGCTCCTTGGGGACTAATTATGTGTTATGGACGGATTTGAGTGAGGGAAAATGACCTAAGTGACCCTAGACCCTTAAGAAGTCGAAATAGCATGTGAGAATGCTCCATGTCGAATAAAAAATCACGTTGGGAGAGCAACACTCCGCGTCACATATCACATCGAGCAATCGATGCACCATATCCCTATCGTGTTGTCTTACTTCCTCTCACTAAAAATGCCATAACATTTCACTCGGATATCGGATTAAGGCGAAATTGGTATCGCTAGAAAGCTAACTCAATTATCTATCATTTTTTTGTATTGAGCTGAAAAATTTCATGTATATATAAAGTTATACACATTCATAGTCGACTCTTATAGAATTGAATACAATAATTTAGCTGAATCAAAGGCTCTTTTCTCAATGTCTCTCTAAGTGATTCCTATAAACATCTTTTACCTAGAAAGCACTTCACACACTACGATAATATCATGAAACTTATACTCACATGGGAATTATTTTGATTAGAGATTATACGTGTAGGAATGACATTTAGAATTCTACCACGAAAATATGGGTTGTTCATTATTTCCCCCTTGGAATCTTTCATCCTCAAATGATACTTACTTGGCTGAAATACTAAGGAAAGGCTGAGATGAGGTTTAGAACACTTACAATCTGAATAATGACTTAATATCTGAATCTGAAACTAATGCATGATGCTTCAACGCTTTAAAACGAGCTAGAAGGCTTCTCTTAAAGCAGAAAAATAGGAGTTCTAGTAGTTTCAACTATTTGATTCGAATGACTGCCCTCACTTCTTTTCCTAACTACAATATGCCCAAAAAAAAGAAAAAGAAAAAGAAAGTGCAACATATAAAAGAGCGATGGCACAAATTATTAGTGAACTGAATTCATAATTTGCATGAATGCGAACATTTTACCTCATGGAAGGGCCTACTTGTGAAATTTTGGGTAGTAAGACTAAATGGAAAGTTGGAAATCTATAGGAGCTTATCGGCTTTAATTGGTAAGATGAATTGCCGCCTATAGTGACTAAATCACAATTTCTTTGCATTGATGGTGTACACATAAATGCTCACTCACCTGAATAAATTATATCTAAACAATACTAACTTCATTCTTCAAAAATCCTTTTATATATACCATCCTTAACTTTCTCGAACTTCAATAATCATCGTCAAAGACTTACACTCTTTTATGCAAACACGCCTACCTCAGTAAACACATGATCATAGTCTACAAGATCACACTTCTATACTTATATTTATCCCAAACCATAATAATCAAAATGCTACTTAAAAGACTAAACACCATCTATCCATAACTCCTTAACTTAGTTATTAAGAACACCATGTACTATATAGCTAGCCTTTTTCGACTTAGCAACTCAAGTGTACTACTAACCACACACAACACTTAATAATATTAGAAAATAATGCAACCCCATATCACCTTGGGCACACCTCTTCATCATACTTACAATATCATGCTTAATTATGAATAAATGAACTTAAACTCTTGTATTCACTATTTCAAGCCAATTGGTTCACCTCCACATAGCTACCATAAAAAAACAAGCAATCATTACATCCACCTTGATGACCATCCACTGTTCAAACTTAGTGTCGAGTGCTAGGCATGATTAACAACACAACCTCGCATACTATTCTCACTTGGAAGCTATAAAATAAGACATCAAGAAACACTAGTCCACTAACGGCTCATAAAAACAATAATTGGTCATGATTGTATGGTCTATCTTATTTTATCACACTAGTATAACTTCCCGCTCTATGCATGGATAATTCTAATGATAAGTATTCATGAAAGTAGTATCCATGAAAAATCATAAAAGCATAATGACTCTTTCCACAATAAGTTTTGTATTATTATTGAGAAAATAATTTTTTTTTATTGTGATAAACTGTCACCGTTTATATAACTACATTTGAAAATATTAATCATATCATCCATAAACAACACTCATACAACACCAAACCACTACATAAGGTGCAGCAGTAAGATAGATCTTAACCATTTTTTTCTTTTAATGCGCAGGATAAAAATCACTCGTACTAATCATCTTTGAATATCTTGACAACATGAATATTGACCTGTCAAGCTCATTAAAGAAACAATTCATCATTCTACAAACTAAAAATATGTACTATATTCTAATAAACTCTCTAGAGCACCCTAGACAAAAATAATCAAAATCACGAAAATATCATAAAATGAAATCTTGATAAACTTAAGCATTTACTGTAAAAATCAAGTTATTGTAGACTCAGCTTCATAAAATAGGAAGATCAACATCAACTATACAACTCAAATATTTACTGTAACGAATCACATTATTGTAGACTGAGCTTCATAAAATAATCTTTTGCAGAAGAAGAAGAGACTTCTTTTATGACAAACAATATATATATATATATATATATATATATATATAAATAAGGAAACATAAAAATAATTTTCGTCAATGAATAATTTCATATACACAGATTTCATTGAATTTCATATACATAGATTTCATTGATATTTATAGTCTATAGCTATCTAAACCTACCTTAGCAAATGACAAAATTTCATTTAGATCTGAAACAATTACACCTTAAACTCATGAACATGATCAAATTTCAATATTACAACTTCCTTTGGTCTTCTTATCCACTACACAGAGTAATATGTATCAAAGGATATCCTTAATAGAACAGGTTTAAAAACAATTCAAAAATTATGAAAACTTGAACCTCAAAATTTATTTTGCCATATCTTCTTCCAAAAGGAAAAAAGGTTTAGATATGACCAAATCGTTGGAGTTTGGGATATGCTCTATTTGGGAAGAGTCACTTAATTAAAGCAGCACCCATCTAAGAGTTCTAGAGAAAATTCTGTATATCAATTTAAATAAATAAATCAATAAATGAAAACAAATGCTAAGTCTGCATTGTATACATGTTAATTCAAAAGCTACAATCATAAATAATATATCCACAATTACAAAGAACCAAAAAGTAAAAACACCTAATAACATAAGCTACTTGAAGTGCTTGGACATAAGAATAGACAAATAGGCATTTTGTCCATTATAGAATTTGGAAGCTTATATGAAAGATGTTTATGTAATATTCAGAGAAACTAGCATCACTAACCAAACAATCATTACATCCACCCTCATGAACATCCACTGTTCAAACATAGTGTCTAGTGCTAGGAATGATTAACAACCCAACCTCACATACTATTCTCACTTGAAAGCTATAAAATAAGACATCAAGAAAAACTAGTCCACTAAAGACTCAGAAAAATAATTATTGATCATGATCGTATGGTCTATCTTATTATAATATACTAGTATAAGTACCCGAACTATGTGTGGACAATTCTAATGATAAGTATTCATGAAAATAGTATTCATGAAAAACCGTAAGGACAATGAATCTTTACGCAATTAGTTTTGTATTATTGTTGGGCAAATAATTTTTTTTGTTGTGATAAACTGCCACCATCTATATAACTATATTTGATAATAATAATCATCTCATTCGTAACAAACACTCATACAATACCAAACCAATACATAAGGTGCGTCAGAAAGATAGATCATAACCATTTTTATCTTTTAATGCGCAGGATAAAAATAACTCTTACAACTCATCTTTGAATATCTTGACAACATGAATATTGACCTGTAAAGCTCATTATAGGAACAATTCATCATTCAACAAATTGGAAATATGTACTATATTCTAATAAACTCTCTAGTGCACCCTAGACAAAATAAAGTCAAAATCACAAAAATATCATAAAATGAAATCTTGATAAACTCAAACATTTACTATAATAATCAAGTTATTATAGACTGAGCTCCATGAAAGAGGAAGATTAACATCTACTATACAACTCAAACATTTACCATAATGAATCACATTATTGCAGACTGAGCTTTATAAAATAATCTTTTGCGGAAGGTGAAGAGACTTATTTTATCACAAATAAGATATATATACATATTAATAAGGCAAAATAAAAGTCATTTTCGTCAATGATAACTTCATATACACGATTACATTGATATTCACAGTCTATAGTTATCTAAACCAATCTTAGCAAATGGCAAAATTTCAGTCAGATTTGAAACATTTACACCTTAAACTAATGAACATGATCAAATTCCAATATTATAATTTCCTTTGATCTTTTTATCCACTACTCAAAGTAATATGTATCAAAGGATATCCTTAATGCAATAGGTTTAAAAATAATTTCAAAATTTTGAAAACTTGAACTTTAAAATTCATTTTGCCATGTCTTCTACTGAAAAAAAATGTTTAGATATGACCAAATCATTGGAGTTTGGGATATGCTCTATCTGGCAAGAGTCATTTAATTAAAGAAGTACCCATCTAAGAGTTCTAGAGAAAATTCTGTATAGTATTTTAAATAAATAAATCAATAAATAAAAATGAATACTAAGTTTGCATCACATACATATTAATTCAAAATCTACAATTATAAATAATATATCCACAATTACAAAGAACAAAAAAGTTAAAACACCTAATAACATAAGCTACTTGAAGTGCTTGGACATAAGAATAGGCAAATAGGTATTATGGCCCTTATAGAATTTTGAAACTTATATGAGAGAGGTTTATGTAATATTAAGAAAAAACTAGCATCACTAACCAAGAAATCATTACAGCCACCTTGATGACCATCCACTGTTTAAACATAGTGACTAGTGCTAGGCATGATTAACAACCCAACCTCACATACTATTCTCACTTGGAAGCAATAAAATAAGATATCAAGAAACACTAGTCCACTAAAACCACATAAAAAAAATTATTGGTCATGATCGTATAGTCTATCTTATTATAATACACTAGTATAAGTACTCGTACTATGCGCAGATAATTCTAATGATAAGTATTTATGAAAATAGTATCCATGAAAAATCGTAAAGACAAAATGTCTCTTTCCATAATTAATTTTGTATTATTATTGAGAAAATAATTTTTTTCTTGTGATAAACTCTCACCATTTATATAACTGCATTTGACAAGATTAATCATATCATCCATAACAAACACTCATACAACTACAAACCACTACAAAATATGCAACAGAAAGATAGATCATAACCATTTTTATCTTTTAATGCACAGGATAAAAATGACTCTTACAACTCATCTTTGAATATCTTGACAACATGAATATTGACTTGTAAAACTCATTATAGAAACAATTCATTATTCTACAAACTGAAATTCTGTACTATATTCTAATAAACACTATAGAGCACCCTAGACTAAAAAAAATCAAAATCATGAAAATATCATAAAATTAAATCTTGATAAACTCAAGCATTTACTGTAATAATCAAGTTATTGTAGACTGAGCTCCATGAAATAAGAAGATTAATATCTACTATACAACTCAAACATTTACCGTAATGAATCACATTATTGTAGACTGAGATCCATAAAATAATCTTTTGGGAAGGAAAAGATACTTCTTTTATGACAAATAGGGTATATATATACATATAAATAAGGCAACATAAAAATCATTTTCGTTAATAAATAACTTCATATATACAGATTTCATTGATATTCAAGTCTATAGTTATCTAAACTATCCTTAGCAAATGACAAAATTTCATTCAGATCTGAAACAATTACACCTTAAAATCGTGAACATGATGAAATTTTAGTGTAACAACTTCCTTCGATCTTCTTATCTACAACTCAGAGTAATATGTGTCAAAGGATATCCTTAATACAATAGGTTTAAAAACTATTCAAAAATTTTGAAAACTTGAACCTCAAAATTCATTTTGCCATGTCTTCTACTGAAATGAAAAAAGGTTTAGATATGACCAAATTGTTGGAGTTTGGGATATGCTCTATCCGGCAAGAGTCACTTCATTAAAGAAGTATCTATCTAAGAGTTCTAGAGAAAATACTGTATAGTAATTTAAATAAATAAATCAATAAAAGAAAATGAATGCTAAGTTTGCATCGTATACATGTTAATTTAAAAGCTACAATTATAAATAATATATCCACAATTAAAAAGAACAAAAAAATTAAAACACCTAATAACATAAGCTACTTGAAGTGCTTAAACATAAGAATAGACAAATAGGTTTATGGCCATTATAGAACTTTTCAACTTATATGAGAGAGGTTTATATAATATTAATAGAAACTAGCATCATTAACCAAGCAATCATTAAATCCACCTTGATGACTATCCACTGTTCAATCATAGTGTCTAGTGCTAGGCATGATTAATAGCCCAACCTCACAAACTATTCTAACTTGGAAGCAATAAAATAAAATATCAAGAAATACTAGTCCACTAAAGCCTCATAAAAATAGTTATTGATCTTGATCGTATGGACTATCTTATTATAATACACTAGTATAAGTACCCGCGCTATGCACGAATAATTCTAATAATAAGTATTCATGAAAAATTGTAAAGACATAATGATTCTTTCCACAACTGGTTTTGTATTATTATTGAGAAAATAATTTTTTTTCTTGCGATAAACTGTCACCGTCTATATAACTGCATTTGTCATTATTAATCATATCATCCATAATAAACACTCATACAACACCAAACCACTACATAAGGTGCAACAACAAGATAGATCATTACCATTTTTATCTTTTAATGCAGAGGATAAAAATCACTCCTACAACTCATCTTTGAATATCTTGACAACATGAATATTGACCTGTAAAGCTCATTATAGGAATAATTCATCATTCTACAAATTAAAAATCTGTACTATATTCTAAACAAATCTCTAGAGCACCCTAGATAAAATAAAGTCAAAATCACGAAAATATCATAAAATGAAATCTTGATAAACTCAACCATTTACCGTAACAATCAAGTTATTGTAGACTTAGATCTATGAAATAGGAAGATTAACATCAACTATACAATCAAACATTTACCGTAATGAATCACATTATTATAGACGGAGCTCCATAAAATAATCTTTTACAAAAGTAGAAGAGACTTCTTTTATGACAAATAAGATATATATGCATATAAACAAGGCAACATAAAAATCATTTTCGTCAATGATTAACTTTATATACAAAAATTTCATTGATATTCACAGTATATAGTTATCTAAACCAACCTTAGCAAATGGCAAAATTTCATTTTGATCTGAAATAATTAAACCTGAAACTCATGAATATGATTAAATTCCAATATTACAACTTCCTTAGATCTTCTTATCCACTACACAGAGTAATTTGTATCAAAGAATATACTTAATACAATAGGTTTAAAAACAATTCAAAAATATTTAAAACTTGAACCTCAAAATTTATTTTCTCATGTCTTGTACTGAAAAAAAAAATGATTTAGATATGACCAAATCGTTGGAGTTTGGGATATGCTGTATTTGTCAAGAGTTACTTAATTAAAGAAGTACCCATCTAAGAGTTCTAGTAAAAAAATTGTACAGTAATTTAAATAAATAAATCAATAAATAAAAATGAATGCTAAGTCTGCATCGTATGCATGTTAATTCAAAAGCTATAATTATAAATAATATATCTACAATTACAAAGAACAAAAAATTTAAAACACCTAATAACATAAGCTACTTGAAGTGCTTGGACAAAAGAATAGGCAAATATGTTTATGGACATTATAGAATTTTGAAACTTATATGAGAGAGGTCCATGTAATATTAAGAGAAATAACTAAAAATGTCTTCTCGAATCATGTGTCTTCCTCTGCCTTGTAAGAAGAAAAGGATCAGACAAAATTTTATTACGATAGGCAATTGGATATCTAATAAACACAACCTCTTTCATCTAAGAATATGACTTGAGAGTAAAAGATCTTTTCGATACACAAATACAATGATTAAAGAGTTTAATGTGAAAAAACACGATTTTTAGAAAAAGAAAAACAGGCAAGGTCTGTTTCTTTAATGGACACAATATTTGGACTTCTGCATGAATGTTTTAAGCTAGTTGAACAATGTGTTCCTGCATGGATTCTTTATCTATTATTTGGAAGATTATAATTTATGATACTATTTAGTAAGTAATTTCAAGAAAATAAAAGAGAGAGAGGTATGTACCAAAAGATTGAACTTTACTTGATTTGCCTTTGTGAATATCTAAAGACACTCTGAAGAGTTCTTGTTACACTGTCAAGTATGTTTTATACTACTTCCTCTATCCAGCACCCAAAGATTTCTCCAAGTAGGTAAATTTTTCTTAATCAAATCACTGAATTTCTTGAAATATAGTTGTATGTTCTGCGTTACATTCTCTCCGTATGTTAGTATTGTTGTTGATGACTACAAAAATTGAAAGTTGCATTATGAAAGTATCTTATGTTTAAATGTGAAAAATGTACATATGAAAGAAAGTTAACAGACTAACAAATATACAATCGGCCTTAATCCAATAATAATTATGAATCACATGAAAATAATTTCAAAATTTTATCATCTGAAGTTCTAATATACAACTTGGTTAGTTTAGTTGAAATGAGATACGGAAATCAACATCCAACTTGAAGCTAAATTCTTACAAATTTAGGATCTAAATTACTCAATATACAATTATATCAACACCAAATCATTATTGAGGATATAAAATTTAGCCTTGTAATAAACTATCACTGTCTATATAATGTATTTGACAACATTAATTGTATCATCCATAACTAATGCTCCTACAACACCAGACCACTACATAAAGTGCAGCAGCAAGATAGATCATAACCATCTTTTATATATTAATGCACCGGATAAAAATCACTCTTACAACTTATCTTTGAATATCTTGAGAACAAGAATATAGACCTGTAAAGCTCATTATACAAAAAATTTAGGCATAATACATAAATAGGACCTTTAACTTGATATCGAATTATAACTATGACCATTAACTTTACTGGTGCACAAGTAGGCTCTTTAAGTATACAAAAGCTGAACAAAATAAACTCCAATCCTACCTAAAAAAATGCATCTATACACTCAAAATCACACACGTCGGAGTTAGAATTGTAGTGTTTTTAGGTTCAACTTTTATATAGTCAAAGAGCCTACTTGTGTACCGGCAAAGTTAAAGGACATGATTATAATTTGGTGTCAAGTTAAAGGTCCTGTTTATGTATTATGCTAAAAATTTATCATTTTGAAAAATAAAAATATGTACTATATTCCAATAAACTCTCAAGAACACCCTACAAAAAAAATCAAAATCAGAAAAATATCATAAAATGAAATCTTGCTAAATTAGTCAATGAATGAGGAAGATCAATATCTATTGTAAGAACCCAATCATTTAATATAAGGAATCACGTTATTGTAGACGACTGGGCTCCATAAAATAATCTTTTTCAAAAGAACAAAATACTTCTTTTAAGAAAAATAAGATATGGATACGTCTAAATAAGGCAACATACATTTTCATCAATGTATAACTTTATTTACATAGATTTCATTGATATTCATAGTCTATAGTTATCTAAACCAGCCTTAGAAAATGGCAAAATGCCATTAAGATCTAAAATAATTACACTTTTAAGCTCGTGAACATAATCAAATTTCGATATTACAACTTCATTCGATCTTCTTATACACTACACAGAGTAATATGTATCAAAGGATATCCTTAATACAATATTTTAAAAAACATTCAAAAATTGTGACAACTTAAACCCCGAAATTCATTTTCCCATATTTTCTACTGAGAAATAAAAAATTTAAGATACAACCAAATCGTTGGAGTTTGAGGTACGCTCTATGTGGAAAGAGTCACTTAATTAAAGAAGTACCCATCTAAGAGTTGTAGAAAAAAGTCTGCATAATAATTCAAATAACTAAATCAATAAATGAAAATGAATGCTAAGTCTACATCGTACGCAGACTTAGCACAAAAGCGACAATTATAAAAAAAATATAATCACAAATACAAATAACAGAAAAGTTAAAGCACCTAATAACAAAAGCTATAACTTAAAAGAGGTGAAAATTATGGAATGAACTATTTACATGAAGGCTTGGACATAAGAATAAGAAAAAAGGCATTATGGCCATTAGAGAATTTTGAATCTTATATGACAGAGGTTCATGTAATATTAAGATTAATTTCTAAAAATATCTTCTCGAATCATGTGTCTTCCTCTGCCCTACAAGAAGAAAAGAATCAATTTTTGGAATTCTTCATGAATTTTTTAAGCTTGCTGAATAATGTGTTCATGTATGGATTCTTTATCCATTCCTTGGAAGATTATAATTTATGATGCTATTAAGGAAATAATTTCAAGAGAATAAAAGTGGCAGAGAGATATGTACTTGAAGATTGAACTTGACTTGTCTTGTATTTCGTCATTCTTTTTGTGAGTAATTTATGATTCTAAAGAGTTCTTGTTGCACGTGCAAGTTTGATACTATCTCCTCTATCCAGCACCCCAAGATTTCTCCAAGTAGGTAATTTTTTCTTAATCAAATCAGCAAATTCCTTGAAATATAGTAGTATATTTTGCATTACGTTCTACCTTTATGTTATTATTAATGTTGTTGATTGCAAAGATTGAATGATGCATTGATGGAAAATGTATATATGAAAGAAAGTTAACAAACTAAAAAATATACAATTGGCCTTAATCCAACACAAATTATGAATCACATGAAAATAATTTCAAAATTTTATTATCTTGAAGTGGCTAATATATAACTTAGTTAGTTTAGTTGAAATGTGATTCAGAAATCAACATCCGACTTGAAGTAGAATTCTAAAACAATTAGGATCTAAATTACTCAATAGACAGTTGTATCAACACAAACTCAAACGTAATGACAAAATAAAACTTCAAGTCTCTAATCAAAATTAATGTATTGAAAGCGTGTTATTTGATGTTAATTACTGTTTCGTATCAATTACTGTATCGATTTTAAGAACAAATAGAATAGAAAGGTATTCTTATGTATGGAACTACCAAAACTTAGAAGAGAGAATCCAAAAACCATAAGTAAGAATATTTTTGATAACCAACCCAATTTTTTTCACCATGACCCCTCAGTGCATTGTTTAATATATCGTCAATGGCTTCTGTTAATTATAACACCCAATTTCAACATAAATTATGTAAAAAAGTATATGAACATCTAGATGGTTTAATAAAAACAAAAACAACTGAAATATAAGGAAAATAACTATTTGTTTGCAATGGATTATGTATTTGACCTCTGCAAACGATACAAACTGCATCACATTGAAAGAAAAGATCTACAAAAAGAGGACTCACAAGTATTTTTTGTTGCAATATCCATTTCGTTTTACCTTTCATTATTTCCATCTTTTGACCACTTTGCTAGAGGCAATAATTCATTTTCTTCTTGAATTTGTACTTCTTTCTCTGTCAATATATTCTATTATTATATCTCATCAGTTTTCCATGTAAAAACCTTTTTATCTGCCAAGAAAAAAAGATAAAAATAGAGAGAATGAAAACAATTCATCAAATGAAGAAGCCATTAATTCTTTTAGATAATCATTTTAAATTAAAATTCAAAGCATAACTACTTTCCTATATAGTAGTTTTTTTAAAAAAAAAAGAAAAAGAATTACGTGGGTTAGTTTGAATTTAAAAGCAAATGTGTTTGAAAAGGGTGAATTAGTTGTCCTAATTACTTGGTTAATTAAAATATGTCAATTGGTTTTCCGAATTATTATTTATTTTTAAGTGTAAAAAGTTAAAATTAAAAATCTGATATTATCAAGTCAATATTTTAATAATTAACTTGAAAATTTTGTATAATAACTAATATCATAACTAACTAATTTTTTGGTCTAGATCCCAAATGGCTAACTCATATGATGCCACACGTGGCTTCATGTGGACTCTTTGTCCTCTCCTATTAATAATATATATTAGCACCTCCTCTTTCTACACATTATGAGTTTTTACCCTTCTACACACCTAAATTACATTCATAGCTCTATAAGTTTCAGCTAAACTCCTTTTGCAACCTCAAGGAAAGTCTAAATTAACAATACTCAACCATACTTCATGAATATCCTAGACTTTTCTAACATAATAAATATCATCAATAACTCCTTTCCTAATTCAAGAACACAATTCACCTTAACTAATAACTCTTTCTCTACCTTCCACTAGAAAAATAATACTATATTCATTACCCCTAAGAAGACACACAAGAACGTATTACCTTAACACAAGTTCATCTATATACTTTCGATCAATCGTCATTCCCATCTTTCTTGTCACTACACTTCTAAACCCACACTTCCAACTATAAGAATGTTCTACTACTTATATATCATAACACAATAGGATACAATATCTCTCGAATGTAAACTCTATTCAATAATCTAGGTTCGTACTATCCCCTCTTATGAGAACTATCTATGTTGAAGGGTCAATGAAGAATCTGAACACATAACATATTCTATCATAATTGCATAACTCATAATGATGAGGACATAACTTTCAACTTGAGCAACTTATAATATACTAGCGAGCTCCTCTCAAGCCCTTTGTGTCACTTCTAAAGTTATTGATAGTAAATCTGAGAGCATCGTCTTGGGACGAATTGGAATCTAGTACTCATGTTATCTCGGAATGTCATAGATGGAGAATTATGGAGCAACACACGAATCGACAAAAGTTTCTGAGAGAATAACTTTACAGGACCTTGTACTCACTAATGGCATCAAAACCCTTGGTGGCACGTAGTTTTGGGGAATGTGACCTTGTACTCATACCCAACTCGGTGCTAACTACTACTCCTTATTACTTATATGTTCTCTCTCTAGGAAATCCTCCTTAAAATAGTATAAGCGTTCATAATGAAAAACATTTATTCTTCTCTTTGCTTTAAACTGTAATCAAGATAAATAAATGTGGATTCCATCTCTCAGCTGAGGATCAAAAGATCAATTCTTTCTTTAAATCTTGAAATAAGCTTATAAAAGAATACTTAAAAGCATAATCTTCTTGTAGTCTCAATACTCAAACTTAGGGCTTAAAACCCATGTACTTAAAATTTCAGAATTTCATAACAAGACTTCATTCTCAATAATCATCTTAAAATCTTTCAACAATATCAAATCATGATTATGAAACTCCATTCATAATATAAATCTTCAATAGAAATCATAAATATATGAGGATGAATATGCACTTCAATACTTAAATCACTTTGTAAATCCATAAACTCAAACAAGATAATTTGGGTATAAACCCTAATTACAAATCATGTAAATCTTAACTTTAAAAAAAGTTTTCGGCACAAAGATGAAAGAGTATACATGTTAATAACCCCACACAGGCTTTATTTGATGTAGCAAGCTTGACTTTGAAACCCTTAGAGATGATCTTCAAAGCTTTTCTTGAGATTCTTGTTTTTGCGAACTTAATTTTTGTTTTTTCTTGAAGAAATTGTAATGGAGTTTTGAAGTTCTTGGATGGAGGTTAAGGTTTGTTCTTGAGAGAGGAAGGATTTCTTGGAGAGGAAATATGGATAAAAGGGAAAATAATGCTCCTTGGGGACTTTAATTATGTGTTATGGACGGATTGGGGTTTGGAAAAATGACCAAACTGACCCTAGACCCTTAAGAAGTTGAAACAACGTGTGAGAAAGATCCACATCACATCAGAAATCTCGTTGGGAGAGCAATGTGTTGCGTCACATATCACGTCGAGATACTAGCACGCCGTGTCCCAATCGCGTTGTCTTACTTTCACTCACGAAAAATGTCATAACATTTCACTCGGGTATCGGATTAAGGTGAAATTGGTAGCCTTGGAAAGATAACTCAATTGTCTATCATTTTGTGGGTATTGATCTGACAAATTCCACATATATAAAAATTTATACACATTCAAAGTTTACTCTTGTAGAATTGAATACAAACATTTAGCCGAATCAAAGGCTCTTTGCTCAACTTAACTCGAAGTGATTCCTATGAACATCTTTCACCTCAAAAGCACTTCACACACTAGGATAATGATCATAAAACTTATATTCACATGGGAATCATTTGGATTAGAGCTTATACACATAGGAACGACGGTTAGAATTCTAGCGTGAAAATATGTGGTGTTACACTTACTAGGCTTGTTTCCAAGGATACCTGCACAATAATTGAAAAAACTAGAAAAGGAAGAGATGTTACAAAAGCTAGTATAAGGTTTTTAAAACCCTCTTACATCACTCCATAGAACCTCTCCTTTTTTCTCTCTAGAGTTTTCACATACCATACTCTGACTTCTCTCAATCTTTTGTCTCTCAATTTTATTAGAGTTTGGATTAGTGGCAAGGATCCTTATGAAGGATTTGGATATCCTTCAAATCTATATTCCAATTTGGAGGAAAAGGAGCAGATTTTTTATGGTCATGTTCAACTCCTTTGCACCAACCTCACAAGGACTAGATTGCTTTGCCTCCATAGGCAACTTTGTGGGCTCAACTTCATGATGCATAATTTGCCTCTTTTGAAATATTGACTTAGTATTTTCTAGAAGTCGAGATTAATCATTAAATTTTTCATCCCATATTCCAAATTTTTCATCTAACTCTTTCCTCAATAAAGTATAATCTTTCCTCAACTCGGTAATGATTTTACTTGCATCGACTTTATTAAGGCATGTTGGAGAAAATAGAAGTTGTCCTTTGAGATCCATGATGTAATAGTATCAATCTTTCATATATGGAAGACCATGACTTTAAAACCATAGAATTTCCTAACACATTTGACAATCATCCTAGGTCACTACATCACACTAAACCTCATTTTGATAAGTCACAAGTGAAATAGATACCTTAACTCTCCTACCAACCAAAAATCTCATTTGAGTAATAAAAGAATTTTGTTTTGGAAAGAAAGACATCCCGATCATGTTAACCATTAAGGGGGTTATAGAGTGGATAACACTATAATAATCCATCATAATTTCAAGCTCCATTCTCTCATAAATGATTATTTTTATTTCAAGGACTCGTATTTTTAGAAAATGCATATTTTGCAACAATTAGTTCACTTTACTCTCATGGACTATTGATCTTTGCATCCTACTTGCAAAACTCAACAAATAACTTAGTAGCAAAGTTCCTCACATGTTCATATGTGGAAACTCTCAACTCACTGATACGTCCAAATTACACCTCTTTTATGAGAAAGTAAGCGGTCATTGTCAAATATATAACCCAACTAGGTTGGGGTCGAATCCCATAGGGAATATAGTGCTAATTAAGTTGTATGCAGATTAGTTGACTTTTAATCTCATTTCCATAAAATAAATAGGGAGATTTGATTCAGTTCACAAATTAGTGGTTTCAGTTTAATAAGATGAAATATATGTAGTAGTATTCGAATTCTGAGAAATAGCAAGATAGGGTTATGTCCACCTTGTAGTTTTCAATACTTATTAACTATGGACTTTACGAATTCATACATGCATCGTGCTTACAAAGAAAAATATTGTATTTAATAACATAATCCTAGTGTTTCTCAACCACCAAGGACTAATGCACTTTAGTTTTCTCGAATCAAAAGAGTTTACCAAAAACAATACGAAATCTCCAAGTAGTTAATCCGATTAGGGCATTAACGTATGACATAGGGGTTGGAAATCCTATTTTCCTGTCATTACTCTCTTTTCCAAACATCAACCTTTCTTTCGAACAAATTGTGTTTTAAGGCATATCTTCTATGTTTGCAACCACAAGAATTCAAGATAAGCGAAGAGAGTATGATGTAAACAAATCAATGCATAATGAATTCAAAAACCCAAAGTAATAGATTGTCTACTACAAGGCTTCCATAAACCTAACTAATAAACTTAGCTACTCATGTGTAAAATGAAAATCATCATAAATATATTCATCATACCAAAAACTAGAAGATGATCTTGGTGTGCGAATAGTGAAAACAAGAGAGAAAACATTTTTCTCTCTCTTTAGGATAAGCCGCCACTCTCCTCTCTCAAAATAATACAGAATAATCAATTCTCCATAAAAATTCAGCATTAAGCCTTTTAATAATCTTTTCTCTCATATTTAACTTTTAAGTCCCTGAACTAATTATAAATGATAAACTAGTCTTGGACATACTTTCTAGGCGCCACATTTGGTCCAAACTGTTACTCTCTCTTGTGTCAAATGCCATCCATATTCCATAGTCCCATTATATCTTCATCTACTTCATTAATACCTAAAATCATGCTAATCACATTGGTTAGCTCAATTACATAGAAGTAGAGTAAAAACAAAAGAAACTAGGCACTTTGTTCTCTAAACTTAGCTAAAATATGGATAAGTTATGGTGCTTAGGCGTATAAATACAGCCAATATCACTACCCCACACTTAAAGCTTTGCTCGTCCTCGAACAACATATCCATTTATTAATACTACACAAGCCTTAGCACCTACAAAGGAAAACAAGATGCTCAAATAGGATCACACAACAATTATGAACAAGAAGTAGATTCCGGAATCATTACTAGAGACAACCTACCCTCAAGAATAGACTCATTAAGTTGGAAATTTCATGCATACCATTTAAGAAAAGAAATCATATAAATTTCCCAACCTTCATCAACCATGTGCCTTCACAACAAGAAAGTTACCCATAATCACTCATAATTATGCAATTTCTAACAAAATGGGTACAAGAATCAAGTTGCTCTCACTCTCACAAAGAATTCTAAAATTAAAACTGATGACCATATGCTTGCCCTTAGTGTAATACTCCACTAATATCAGAATGCTATGATTACGATCAAATAAGTCTTTTATGGGTTGTAATGCAAGCTAAAGGATTGGTAGGAACTATTTTGACCAGAAATAGTGACTATCTTCCCTAAGCGCTTTAATACACTACATTATGCAATTAATACCAATCTTTAACAACCAATTCCCACTTCTGCAATCTTAAAAGATTTGCTTTTCACCCCAACTTGTTAAGCTCAATTAATAACACTATAGTGGGAGTATGCAACCCTTTCAAATATATTTTCTTACACCCTTTTCACGTTACGCACCCCTATAATAGCCACCCTCAACTTAAGCGATTTGCCTTAGTTGAGGTGCATAGTGTCCAAGAAAGACCAGGGCCAAAACAGGTTCATTGTAACATGTCTGGGATAAAATTTAGAACTTTTTTAACAATTTTTGCTACTCCCAACCACATCAATTTCACACGCCAATAACTAGACTTTGGGGCATCAATTTCACCTTTTTTCTCTTATTGTCAAACTCCTAATTCAAATTGATTTTACATTAAAGCACTTAGGAGCTTTTGGATCAAATTACGGTCTATTAAAGAACGAAATAGGCTACATACGAGGCTACCAAAAAAAAAGCTAAAAGCACAACGGGTCTAGCTAAGATAATGTACAAAGGTAGGTCAAAAGAAGGTATGAACAATGGCTATCAAAGAAATGCCTAAATCATCTCCCAAACTCACAATCTTTATTTTGCTTTGTACACACACCAGGCAAGTTCTAGCATCAGTTGCAATGAGGAATATATAATAGTCTTACACGCATGGTCAACTCAATTAAGAGCATTATAGATTCTCGACCCAATAATTTAATGAATTCAAATAATACCAATAATCACAACAAGAGTCACAACTAGAGCCTAGGTGTTTCAAATGTAATGATCCATCACATACTTATGTTATAAAATCATGTGATCCATAAGAATAGTTACATGCAATTAAATGACTAATTTTCTCTTAAGACAGTCGTCATCCATCCATCATCAAGAAAAGCACCTAATTATGACTAAATAGAATATACATCTAACAAGAAATAAAATAAACAAAATAACTAATCCTATCACAGAAGAATGCTAAGGAGAAGGTACTATTTTCTTACAAAACAAGTAGCTAAGTAACCAGCCACCCCACACTGAGGCTAAGCACTATCCCCAATGCAAATAACAAGATAAAGAACCTAGCTAGTAGTACTCCTCATGCTCATTAGGAGTCATGTCAGGTGCATTACGATCATCATCAGAGCTATTTTTTCCGTATCTATCATATCATCCACGTCAGGCACATATAATGAAACTAGCTATAATTAAGATGAGGGTGGTGAAGTCACCACCCCACACTTAATTTGTTAGTATTAACCAATTAAGTGTTGTTGTCACGTACTCAAACTTCGCCGACATACACTTTGACATGGTGCATCAACATTAGTCACAACACAATTCACTCACTTCAATTCCCCCAATTCTATTTCAATGAAGCACTTTTTTTTAACAAAATCATGCTTTACACTTTCAACCATATCAAAATATATAAAACACCATCACTTTCACAACATCGCCATGGCGAGTGTTTAATTCATAATCCTTAAGAAATCAATTAGCTATAACATAGAGTCACAATAACTAAGGATTAAGAAAGTAAAACTTACCTTGAAAATGAAAGATTAGTGAAGGACAAAGAGAATGGTGGGAGATCAATATTGTTGGATTAAGGGTGAAATAAGGATGAATTTGGGAATTTAGGGTGTGGATTCTTTTAAAAGGGTGAAATTCGAATTGGATTGACCCAATTAGAAGTCGGGCACTAAACTAAATTGGGAAAGGTAAGCAACACACAAGAGAAGGCAAATGTTTAAGTGTGCGCCGCATAAGGTATCACATACATTAAGGTGTGCAGCGCATTGGGGATCACACAAGTGAGGCAATGGGCATCTGCGTTTAAGTATGCGTCGCAGATGTTATCACCCAAGGGTAAGTGTGCATCGCACAAGGTATCGCACAAATTAGGTTGTGCGTTACATTGGTTATCGCACAAGTGAAATAGTGAGGTTGTGAGGTTGGGTGTGCGACGCACAAGCCATCGCCAAAGTTAACGTATGTGACACATAAGTTATAATATACGTGAGGGTGATCTTAGGCTATGTCTTAGGCGACGCCTTTTCCATGGCCTATGTAACCTTGGGCACCACATACCTCGTAGTACACTTAAACTTAGATGCCATGCACCTTATTCTTTATATAAAACATTGAGAAAGGTTCGTACCTTGGGGGCTTCTCCCTCGCACCCCTATCAAGGTCAGTAGTGGCCCGATCCCTACTCTACCACCATGAACCTCCTTGTAAGTCACAAAATAAAGTCGCACTGCAAAATTTTTTAGGTTGGATTCACATAAATTGGGGCACGACTCTAACATGAATCATACTTAAGCCTTACACATTTGACCACTCCAACTTACCTGCAATGTTCCCATTACTCCTAAACTTACCACCATTGACATAGCTCAATTCCAAACCAAAATTGGTATGAATCTCCTCCTTAGTACTTCATGCATCTACACTTAATCAAAAACAACAAAAATGATTAGAAGGATGGGTTGCTTCCCAACAAGAGCCGTAGTTTCGATCGTGGATCGACTCTTGTTTTTACATTTTTGTTTAACATGATAAAATGAAAATAAAATCATGGGTTGCCTCTCATACAACGCCTGATTTAATATTGCGGCACGACTAGATTATCTTAACTACTCAGACTTTATCAAGATACATCGATGATACCATTTGTACCTTATTTGTTGGATTAAGACAATGCTTTATTCCTAGTCCAACTACTTTGAAGTCTCTCACATCCTTGCTTGCAAGTTCAACTAAACCAGCTATGGTCTCCATAGTAGACCTATCCTTTACTGGTGCATCTCGCTCATCTTCATAGAATACATCAACAATTGAGAAGACACTCATCTCCTTTTGTTGTTTTATAGACCGCCATACTTCAAAACTAACTTCTTTCTCGTTGAGCCTAAATTTTAGCTCATTCAGCTCCATGTCAACTAACACTCTCCCAGTTGCTAAGAACGGCCTACCCAAAATTATGGGTACTTCAAAGTCCACTTCGCAATCAAGAATCAAAAAGTTGGCAGGAAATATAAAATCCACAACTTTTATAAGTACATCATGTAGAATCCCAATTAGTCTTTTTACCAATCTATCCACCATTGGAAGCCGCATATTGGTGGGCTTAGGATCTCCCAAACCCAATTTCTTGAAACTATCAATGGCATAACATTTATACTTTCCCCAAGATCACAAAGGGACTTTTATAACTTTAGCAATCCAATCGTACATGGAATAGCAAATACTCACGAATCAACTTTCTTCTGGACAATAGATCTTGTAGAAATAGCACTACAATGATGAAGATTATCTACTGTTTCATAACTCACAGTCCTTTTCTTCATCAACAGGTCTTTCATAAACTTAGCATATCCGGTTATCTGTTCCAGTGCTTCAACTAAGGACACATTCATTGTCAACTGCTTCAACATAGCCATGAATTTTCTAAACTTTCCATCATCTTCTTTCTTCTTTAATCATTATGGAAATAGGGTTGGTGGCCTTGATATTTCAGTTGGAGCAACTTTTACCTCCTTTCTTATGTCTTGCGCTACATCACTAACATGCTTCGGCTTAGGTGGTTGTTCCCCTTTCTCACTCTTCTTTTTTTATCTTCCCAACTCCATAGGCACCACTAAATATTCATCAACCATCTCCCAATCAATTTCGATTGCATTAGTATGAGAGGATGCTCGCAATCCTAAACTAGACAACATCTTACGACTCTTAGTGGTAATGGCCATACTTGATCTATCAGTCCTCGGATTCTGAACTGTAGTACTCGGTAGAGTCCCATTCTATCTTTGGTTAAATGCTATGGATAATTGGCTCATCTGCTGCTTCAGTTGTTTAATAGCAATGGAGTAAGAATTTACTAGTTGACTCATGGAATATATGTGACTCTTCATAGTAGTTACCCCAGAATTGGTCGCCTCACTCCCTTTAATAGTTTCTCCATCATGCCCTCCATGGATATTTTGCCTGAACTAGTGGCAGCATTATCACAGCTTCCAGGAGGTACATACAGTCCACTCCTGCCATTTTTATTCTTACAATCTCCTAGATGGTTCCAACCTTGGTTTTCTTGACCACCGATATGGAAACCCCCTGGTTATGCAAGTAGTTAACCTTTTCCTCGATGTTTGATTCATCTCTCTTATTGTGGGACCCCAAAACTTTTACCTTTTCTACATTCCCTGGTAGCAAATATTTCATGAGTAAATCTATCTGGTTTTTCATATGATCCATATCCTGATCATGCTTCTCTTCTCTCCTACGCTGCTCTGCTGATATTACACTAGACCCAATATTGCTTGCTGCCACAAAATCTCTGTGTGCCAAGCTCTACTTGTCTTAGTCATTCTTTCTAAGATGTTCGCAGCCTCAGTAAAGGTGAGCTCCATAAAAACACCTCCTGCAGCATTATCAACTATTATTAGCTTTATAAGTGAGTTCAAATCTCTGTAGAATATGTCCATCAAGTGTTCATAAGTTATCTTATGGTTTGGGCATTGAGTCAACTTTTTTTTAAATATAGCCCAAGTCTCATGCAAAGCTTCATTAGCCAATTGCCTAAAGTTGCTGATCTCATCCCTCAACTATAATATTCTGGAGGGCGGAAAGAACCTTTCTAGGAAAGCTCCTTTCAATTGCCTCTAGTTTGTTATATAATCAGGAGTCAGCTCATTCAACCATATAGTTGCCTCTCCAGATAGAGATAGTGGGAACAATCTTAAATGAATAGAATTTTTTCCCACTCCAGGATTATCAAATGACTTACAAATACTGATGAAATTCACCAAATATAGATTTGGATCATCACCAGTTAATCTACCAAAGAGTCCTTTCAGATTCAGTAGTTGGATCATAGTACTGGTGATGTTGAATTTCACCCCAGGAGCTAATGGAGGGAGAATGATTGCCCCTGTAGATACATTTCCATCTAAATCATCCTCATCATTGTTAATATCAAACTGTGCAACTTGGCGGTCTGCTCTTTCTATGAATGGACGATTTTAATTTACAAGTGCAACTGCCCTTACTGCACGCCTCCTATTAGCTAGGTCAATTAAATCTTCATCTCCTAGGTCCTCTTCATCTAGATTAGGTACCCGACCTGGGTTATCTACATTCTGTAGATTTAATTTAGCCTTAGCCAAAGTGGCTAATCTTTCAGCTTTTTGTTGGTTAACTATTCTTTCAATGAGATGACGTTCAGGATTGAAAGGTAATAATGGTTCTCCTGAACTTCTGGTTTATGGCATAAACAACAATGAGCCTATAATGAACAAAAACAACAAATAAACATAAAATCAGAAAACTTGACTAATAGTCAACTAAAATGCATAAACTCAATCGACAACCGTATTCCCCAGCAACGGCGCCAAAATTTGATACGCCCAAATTACACCTCTATTACGAGAGAGTAAGCGGTCGTTGTCAAATATATAATCCAACTAGGTTAGGGTCGAATCCCACGGGGAATATGGTGCTAATTAAGTTGTATGCAGATTAGTTGACTTTTAATTGTTCATTTTCGTAAAATAAATAGGGGGATTTGATTCAGTTCACAAATTAATGGTTTCAGTTTAACAAGATGAAATATGTGTTGTAGTATTCGAATTCAGAGAAATAACAAGCTAGGGTTATGTCCACCTTGTAGTTTTCAATACTTTTTAACTATGGGCTTTACAAATTCATACATGCATCGTGCTTACAAAGAAAAATATTGTATTTAATAACATAATCCTAGTGTTTCTCAACCATCAAGGACTAATTCACTTTAGTTCTCTCGAATCAAAAGAGTTTACCAAAAACAATACGAAATCTCCAAGTAGTTAATCCGGTTAGGGCATTAACGTATGAAATATGGGTTGGAAATCCTATTTTCTTGTCATTACTCTCTTTTCCAAATATCAACCTTTCTTTTGAACAAGTTGTGTTCTAAGGCATATCCTCTATGTTTTCAACCATGAGAATTCAAGATAAGCGAAGAGAGTATGACGTAAACAAATCAATGCATAATGAATTCAAAAACCCAAAGTAATAGATTGTATGCTACAAGGCTTCCATAAACCTAACTAATAAACTTAGCTACTCATGGGTAAAAGCATCATAAATAGATTCATCATACCAAAAACTAGAAGATGATCTTGGTGTGTGAATAGTAAAAACAAGAGAGAAAACATTTTTCTCTCTCTTCAGGCTAAGCCGCCACTCTCCTCTCTCAAAATAATACAGAATAATCAATTCTCCATAAAAATGCAGCATTAAGTCTGTTAATAATCCTTTCTCTCATATTTGCCTTTTAAGTCCCTGAACTAATTATAAATGGCAAACTAGTCTTGGACATAGTTTCTAGGTGCCACATTTGGTCCAGAATGCTATTCTCTCTTGTGTCAAATGCCATCCACATTTCTTAGTCCCATTATATCTTCATCTACTTCATTAATACCTGAAATCATGTTAATCACATCGGTTAGCTTAATTACATAGAAGTAGAGTAAAACCATAAGAAACTAGGCACTTTGTTCTCTAAAGTTAGCTAAAATATGGATAAGTTATGGTGCTTAGGCGTATAAATACACCCAAGATCACTCACCTAAAGTGTCTTTCCCAAGTTAATACAGAACTTTCTTTGTCCAATCAATTCACAAAGTTACTTATTCTTTATGGAAGAATGAAGTTTTGTTTAAAGAAGAACGAATGACTCAATTAAAACGAATAGACTTGAATCAAGAAATTATCAATGAAATAAAACTAGAAAATCTAACAAAGAAAAGCACAAGAAAAAAATTGGACTCAAAGAACTTGATAATATGTAGTAGGGTAATCTACTAATTGAAATCAAGTAATGCAGCCAAAGAAAAAAGGAAAAAATAATTAATGGAATTAATTTATCCAGAATTGGACTAAAAAAATTAGTTGGGAAGAAATTTGGTTAAAATCTATGAAGAAAATGCTTCAAAAAGTGGAGAAAACTGGAGGAAACTTTCAAGAGTTATATCATGTGGTCCCTCTGTACTACCTTTGGTCCTAGTCTTTACCCTTTTGGTCTTTTTCTTTGTACAAACAAGTACACTACATTTTATTTTTCTACCTTTTGGATTACATAATACCTTTTAAATAATTCTTCTTCAACAAGACATGAATTTAATGAAGAACACCAATAACATTGATGAACTTTAAAATTTTATATTTATTCGTTTTAACTCCAAATTCCATAAAATTTGATATTTATGTTCCTTTCGATATGGAGATCAAATTTCAATACTTTTAAACCCTCAATTCCAACCCAATCAAATCATACTTTTAGATCCATATTCCTTTTCTTCAAACTATAAAGAACACCATTAACAAGATGAACTCCAAAATTGACACTTTTTTCGTTTTACCTCTAAATTTAACGAAATTTGAGATTCAAGGTCCCCTTGCTATAGAGATCAAACCCAAATGCTTTTCAAACTCTAAATTTGACCTAAAATTTTTAGATTTTAAAATCCACTCAGTTTATGAAAAATACTATGAAGATGATGAATTTTCAAAATTGACCCTAAAGGATTTCAGCTCTGTTTGCTCTCAACTTTTAGATTTAAGCTTCTTTTGATATTGAAAACAAATCCCAATACAAATTAACCATCAATTCCACCTAGAGCTTCAAATCCACTTCATCTTCCTCAAGCTTTTTTAAGCTAAAAAATGGTGAAAATTTTAGTTCACATTCAAACAAGTTGAACCTTTAGATCTAGACCCTATATCACTAGAGAATCACAACTCTAGTGATAAAAACACAAACAAAACTCAAATTGATATTTTTTTAAAATTCTCTCAAAAATATTTTTACCTTTTTTCTTTTACAAATTTTCATATTTAGAAACCTAGGATAGAGATCATTAAAAAAGATTCCCTAGCCTAAGTGTTGATACCAAGATGATAACAATCTCAATTGAGTGACTAAAATTGATATTGAAAAGATAAAAAAATCAAAAATACAAAATAAAGATAGTGGAGAAATAAGAGATAAAAATTAGAAGAAATTGAGATAGAAGTAGAACAAAGAAAGGCTAATTGAATTAATTAGTCAAGGAAGAAGAGAACATGATTTCAATTAGAATAGAGAACTTCAATTTGAGTCCATAAATGAGTAACTCTTGTGAAAATCAAGGTCAAAAAATTTAATCAATAATGAGAATCGACCAATCAATAATCTCACTACCACTATGACTACACTAAAGGGATTCCACCCAACACTCTCAAGGAGTTCAATTTTCTATTCATCAAAGCCTAAGAATGAAAAATGGATAAAACAACTATTTATACTTATTGTATTTACACAAATAACCTATTATCAAAATATTCTAAAAGCGGATATTTAGAAAATAACCCATAAGGGCCCTTCTTGATTGTCCAAATGACATCTTGATCACTGTAATACCCTGTACTTTTTCTATCTCAATTTAGCTCCTAGTATATCAAGGATCAACTTCAAAAGTGTATAACTCTTGATACGTGTAGAATTTTCCATCTCTAGACCCACTAATGTGTAGATAATTGAATAGGCTGTCCAACGATACTAATTTTGCCTTAATCCAATATGCGGTTGAGAAGTTATGACATTTTTAGTGAAAAATAGTAGAGCATTGCGATAAGCACCGCATCGTAGTGAAAGGACGATTCGCAATTGTCCGATTTCCAGTGAAGCACCACGATTATCCCACATTATGGTGAAGTCCAAAATACCATTTGTCCCTTTCCAGTAGCTTACCGAGATTAGCCAGTATCGCACCAAAAATCCCAAAGGGATGGACTCCATGTCACGGTGGAATGCAAAATGGCACTCTTCCTTTTCTAGTGATGCTACACAATTACGCCGCGTCGCACCAGAGGCCAAAATGACACTCATCCTTTTTCCAGGAAGCTACCATGATGGCACTACTTCGCGCTGAGGCCCAAAATCGGGATTCCAGTTCTGAGTTAATTTTTTCAAAGGAAAATTTAGCCTTTTTTCAAGCCCCCAAATCATGTAAAATACAAGATTAATCCTTTTATAAGCTTTATATGCTCTTATTTCATCAAATTTCTCTCAAAGAAACCCTAGAACATCAAATCTTAATCCCCAAGAAATTCAAATTCCATCATTCTTTTTCCAAGATAACCCCAAGTTCAAGATTCCCAATTCAAGAAATTCAAGAAACAATCTTCAAGAGAACAAATAGAAATTCAAGTTCAAGCTTCTTTATCAATTTCATCAATTAAGGTATATAGGGTTTTTCAACACGGATAATTCTTTCATCCTTGTTCTCAAAATTAGATTGAAAGCTAAATTTTTATATGAATTTACATGAGTTTCAAATTAGGGTTCATACCCCAATATTGCTAGTTGATAATTATGCGATTTCAAGTGATTTAGATGTTGAATTGCATTTCTATTTTCGTACTTTTATGTGTATTGCAGTAATTTCCAGATTTAGAATTGAATTATCAATGCTTTAATTATTTGTCATAAACTTTATGATGATTTGGCATGAACTTGATGCATGGGTTACTAAGACCTAGTTTGAATGTTGATATTTCAAGGATAGTTATGCTTTAAGCACACTATGATTAGTTTATTTTTTAGATTTTTGATAAAGATTTGATCTTTTGATCCCCAGTTAAGATATGGAATCCACTTTACAGTTTTATTACAGTTTACAAAAAATAGATTAGCTTTGCTTACTGTTTGAAACAAATAGATGCATAATTGGTTTTCATTATAAACCTTTATGCTAGTTTTTAAAGTGGATTTTATACAAAATGAGCATAAATATTAAAGGAAGTAGTATTTAGCACCAAGTTGGGTATATTTTTATGCACCAAAACTATGAGCCAACGTAGGTTCAGAATATCAGATTATTCCTATTTCTATATGGATGACAGATACAGATGTGATCTCTTAGATTAGGTTATACTCCTTGTCAAGAGTATGACACCTCTCCCCAATGCGAGGTTTTTCCATAAGGAAACTAGAAATTGGACATTATGATAGCTCACATAGTGTATGTTGGTTAAAAGAACCTCCCTTGTAAAATAGTTGTTAAAAGAATTTCCTAATAGAAAAGACTAAAAAAAAGAGTAATCTTAATAGAACAACTTTTAGAGACTAGGTCTAAAGGCTCACATCTTTGTTCAGATATTACCTTACAAATAGACATTAGCAATGAGATTTTAGCTTTCAGTTTTCAGATATAAAAGTAAGTCCTTTATACACTTAGACAGTATGATTTAAAGATAGAATTCAAGTACAACTTTTAGCACTAAGTGTTATGATTCACTAGATTTATACAACATTCTTTATTACACATGATTATGATTTCCAGCTTTCAGTTATTCAAGCTTATGTGAGTAATCTACACTTAGCATGCATTCTTTTGCAAATTTACAAAGACGCTGAGATATTTATTTACTTATGCATTCACCCCCATATACTCAGTACAATCCAGAAGTACTAATCCACATATACGTCTATGTGCTACATTGTCTCATAATGTAGGTTCAGGTGCTCAGTGTTAGTAATGTGAGTGATTTTGGGCATCTCTATCTACATCCTGATAGTTGGTGAGTCCTCCTAGTTTGGGACCTAGTTATTCATTGTTCCAGCTTAATAGAGTAGTTGATTTATTGTTTTCAGACAGTTTGAGTCAGCTAGGGGTTTGTCCCAGTGGTTCTCTAGTTGCTAGTAGTAGAGGTTTGTCAGACTAATAGCTATGATTCAAATTTCTAATATTGATTGTCTAAAATTTTAAGTCAAGTATTTTCAGATATTATGCTCAAATAATTTCAGTTTAGTTTAGACAAAAGTTTGCATTTTAGCTTTGATTTATATCTATATTTCCTCTATTATGAGCTTCAGAATTAGTAGAAGGCTGATAGGGTTAGCTTAAGGCTACTCATAGTCTTGAGCACCATGTGATATCTAGAGATCTATTTTTGGGGCTTTACAAACTTGGTATCAGAGCCTAAGATTATAAGAGTCCTAGGGAATCAGACAAGCCGCGTTACGGAGAGCCTCGATCATGGGTGCGAAGCGTACCATATTTATGAGAAAGAGGCTACTAGATATTTTAGGAAATTATCTATTTCTTTCATGATTTATCATGATTAAAGTATCTCTATCTTCTTTTAACTCAGATCTTACATGAAAGTTAAATATGCCTCCTCACCGAGATAATGCACGCAGAAATGATAACCAGCAGCCGCAGCCTGCTTACTCTCTAAATGAGAATGTATCTTATGCTGAAATTTGGGATGCCTTCCAAGCGTTGACCCTAGATGTGACTGCCAATGTTTAGGGAGACAATTAGGTGACAGTTCTACTTCAACAAAATGGGGTTTAGCAGCAGCCAAAATTTGTGACTTCATGAGAATAAATCCGCCTGAGTTCCTTGTGTCAAATTATAATACCCCGAAAAATTCAAACCAATATTAGAGCCATTTACCAAGCTCATTCATAGTAAATCATGTTTATTTTATAGTTTTATGAGTAAGTTAGATATATATATTAAGGCTTCAAATAACTCCCAGCTATCAGACGAATCAAAACATTCCTTACCGATTAAATTCTTGAGAAGAATATTGCAATAGTCAACTTCAAATGAGCGTATCTCTCATTATACTTTGAATTTTTGAGCTCATAACCTATCAACAGATAGATAATTGAGTTATCTTTCCAATAATACCAATTTAGCCTAAATCCAATATAGGAGAAAAGAGTTATCCCCATTTTATTCTAGCATGTCAAGCTGGAAAATGGTGACGATGTTTCTGATGGGCTATCACATTTTTGACAACCTTTTTGACGACGTCGTCAAATTTTGATGACATTTCTGATGACTTCGTCAACCCTGGGCAGAAAATCAAGAAGTTGGACCCCTTTTGTGATGACCATTCGTGACGACCTATACAGATCTAACGGCCTATCACGAATGGCGTCAAGTATATTTTTCCAGCAATTCAAGGATATTTTGGTCATTTCCTTCACCTCCCATGACTTATAACCCTAAAGAGGAATAATTTTTCCCATTTTCTTCAGTTAAGCATACAAAAAACCCTCTCTTATACTCTAAACCACAATATTAGGGTTTCTATCAAACTCATCTCTCAAAAGCAAGATTTAAGCCATTTTCCAAGATAATCAAGAATTAAGTTTCCCAATCCAAGAACTCTCCAGCAAATCATCAAGGTTTCTTTATAAGGTATGTGTGTGTTCATTCATGGACTCCTTTCATCCATGAAGTTCAAGAACCCTTTTCTAAAACTATATATTATGGTTTTTATGTTATGAATGGATTGTTGATCATGTTTATGTGTTGAATAATGCCAACATAGAATCTTTATGTGTTATTATGAATCTATGACATTATATGAGTTGAAAACATGTAAGTTTGATTATTTATGATGAGTAATTGTATGATATACACCTATGCCTAAGTTGTACATGTAAGGTGTTTGAGAAAATACCTAAGAGACTAGAAATCATGCATTACAGCTAAATTGTGACTGAGTGAATGATTCACGATATGCCCCCATATTCCAATGATTTTCATGTTGATATTGTGTCTTGTAAATGTTGTTGGGAAGTTCATGAACTAGTCTTATGAGATTATGCCATGCTTACTTGCAAATCCTACTTATGTACAAAATGTATGATATCTATACACTTCATGGAATTCCCCAATTTATGATATTATGGGTTGTTGATGTTGGTCACGTACTCAAGTCAGTCATGTGTGTTAGTTTCCTTCCATCGAGTCCTGGGGTATTCATAACCGAAAAATATAGCTGTGTGCCTAGAGCCATGTCATGTTATCATGATACTATCAGTTAAGCCATGATCTATAGAATTCAGTCAGCCATGTGACTCAGAAAAACTCAGAAATCTTAGTAGTCTTAGTAGTTCAATAATCTCAGTGATCTCAGTACTTAGTCTATAACTTTAGTATTCACAGTCAATCTCAGTGACTTCAGTACTCTCAATCATTCCTTAGAACTCAGTACATTTTGTTAGTTATTAAAATTCAGTAAACTCAGTTTAGCTCTGCTAAACAATACCATTAGTATCAGTTCAGCTAATTAGTTTAGTTCAGTTATTCAGTTTATCTCTGTTATTCAGTTTAGTGTATTTCAGATGGGAGTAGGATTCAGCACCGAGTGAGCCTAGGGATAGGGACTTACCCACTAGAATAGAACTTAGATCCCTAGAAGTAATCTGTAAGTTCCAGAACTATGTTACCAGCATAGGTATGAGATGTCACCCATTAGATAGGACTGATATTCTCAAGGGTCTCCCGTTAGCACATTTATATGTATAGGACTGATCCCAGGAGTCACCCGCTAGATTAGGACTGGCTCCACAACAGATGTCTTTACTGGTGGTTCTGTATAACACCCTTCCAGTTAGGGCAGAGATTATACCCATTAGCTTGGGGCATGTCGGTTAGATGAATACATCCTACAGTTTTAGTTAGAGATTCAAGACTGTCAGATACAGTTAACTCAGTTTAATAGTATAGATTCAGTACTGTTAGAGACAATCAGTCCTTATCATTCTATCCTAGCTTATGATTTATAGGCCTATGTTCCAAGTTATAGAGTTGTATCAATGTTGTGACTCTTTATTGAGATGTCTTGTTTAGATCATGCCCAAAATTCTTTGCTCCCTAATGTTGTTAGAATTTCTTAGAAGAGTTTTGAGGAAATATGCTATTTGAGTATGAGCAGTCAGTATGGTCCAGTCCATATAGCCTGTAACTCTAGTTTAGCAATCAAACAGATAAGCTCCTATAGATTTCCAACTTTCCATCTAGTCTTACTACCCAAAGTTTCACGAGTAAGGCCATTTCATGGGGTAAAATATTTGTATTCATGCAAATTACGAATTCAGATTAGTTCATGCACCAGGCATCAGTTTTAGATTCAGATATTTAGTCATGATTCAGTTCATAAGTGTTCAGTGAATGATCTTAGTTTTTCAAGTATTCCAGCTCAGATAGCGTAATACCTAGTTATGATCTTAGTCTCGTTAGCTTATGATTCCTGCTTAAATAATTTATCCCTTCAAAGTTCTATATGTAAAATTGTATCTTGAATACTTCAATCGAATTCTAAATTCTCAGCATGAATCAGCTCCTTATAGTAAGTAAAGGAAAGTCGACTCAGAAATCAGTTTCATAATAGAAGTTTTGAATGTTTCAGCTCAGTTATATACTTTCTTGGAAGACATATTATGTACAAGTTATTCAGTACCTCTAAGGCTTTGACAAGTTCTTATCCATCATTCGAGGCCGAACGATTCCAAGGTGGAGATAATGTAATACCCTGTATTTTCACGCTAGAATTCTAACCATCATTCCTATGTGTGTAAGCTCTAATACAAATGATTCCCATGTGAATATAAGTTCATGATCTTTATCCTAGTTTAAAAAGTATTCTTGATATGAAAGATGTTTATAGAATTCACTTATAACAAAGTTGAGCTAAGAGCCTTTGATTCTTTCAAAGTTTAGTATTTGATTCTACAAGGGTCTACTTTGAACGTGTATACCTTTTATCTATATAGAATTTGGCAGCTCAAATCCATTTAATTGTAGATAATTGAATCAGATTTCCAACGATACCAATTTTGTCTTAATTCGATACCCGAGCAAAAGGTTATAGCCATTTTCGTGAGAAAGGAAGTGAGGTCTCACGATTAGCGTGCGACACGCGCTCCATCGCACGCACCCATTTTTTAGTTTCTGTCTCCATATTTTTAAGGGAAAATAAGTCCTTTCCTCCACCCTAAATCATCCATAACACATAATTAAATCCACAAGGAGCATTATTTGCCTCCTTTATTCATAATTCCTCTCCAAGAATAGAACCCTAATCTCCATCCAAGAACTTCAAGACTCCATTACAATCTCTTCAAGAAAAAACCAAGAACTAAGTTCTCTAATCCAAGAATTTCAAGAAAAGCTTCCAAGATCATCTCCAAGGGTTTCAAATTCAAGTTTTCTACATCAAATCAAGCGTATTAAGGTATGTGGGGTTATTGACAAGGATACTTCTTTCATCCTTGTGTCCAAAGCTAGTTTTAAATATGAATTTACACAAGTTTCAATTTAGGGTTCATACCCAATTATAATTATTTGAAGATTATGATGTTACAAGTGATTTAAATGTTGATTTGTATGTCTATTTCACATTTTTACGCATGTGATACGATTTTACAGATTTCCAATTAAGTTTTTAAGCATGATATGGTTAGTTTGATTTCATTACTTTGGATATTGTTGAAATATTTCAAGAAGTATTTTGAGCATGACATTTTACTATGAAATTGCATGAGTTTAAAGCATGGGTTTTTACGCCCTAAGTCTAAGTATTGATACTTCAAGAAGACTATGATTGTAAGCCTCTTTTATAAGTTTTTTACCAAGAGTTATGAAAGAAATTGTTCTTTTGATCCTAAGCTGAGATAAGAAATCCACATTGTTCATATAGTTTGAGATTTTAAGAAAAAGAAGCATAATTGGTTTTCATAATAAACCCTTGTGTTGCTTTAAAGTGGATTTCCTAAAGTTCTGAGTGATAAGTATGGGAGTAGTATTTAGCACTGAGTTGGGTATAATTCCAAGGGTCTCATACCCCAGAACTACACGCCACCGTAGGTTTATGATTTTACCATAGTGGGCTAAGATAGTGATCACTTAAGATAAGAAGTTTTATTTCGATGGAAAGGGTAGAATAGCTCTCCCCAATGTGGGTAAGATGTTGGACTCCATGAAAGATAACATGGTTTATGTATGTTATAAGAAACTCCCAATAAAAAGAGAAAAGTACATCTTTTAGAACTAAGTGTTATGACTCATAAATATTATCTGTGCTTTACATACTTATGCTTTATTATTTTGCAGTACATGTTTTATTCAAGTCAAGATGGGTCATTTACACTTAGCATGCATTATTTTAAAGTTTATGAATATATTCAGTTATTGTTTCACTTATGAATTCTCCCACACATGATCAGTACATTCCAAAAGTATTGATCCATATATACGTCTATGTGCTATATTGTCTCATAATGTAGGTACCATTTGTAGCGCACACATCATAATTAGACAGCTTGCAGCTTCTAGTCACTAGATGATGGTTTCTTTTGATTGAAGGAATCGAGTCAACTTTAGTTTGAGTAGTATCTTGTTTTTTTTATTCAGTCATATTGATTTGGGATAGTTGGGGGCCATGTCCCAACTAACTATTATCAATACTAGTAGAGGCTTTATAGACAGTCAGTAAGTTGATGTATTGGATTCAAGTCTTGTTTTATATAATCAGAGTTGTAATTGTTTCAATATAGTTTTGTATTATGCTCAGAAAAGATTTATCTTCTACATTATTCTTTCAGACTTATTTATTTTATTCAGTTGCTCATGGGTTATGCCAATATAAGGGTGAGCTTGGTATCACTTTTGGTCCTAAGCACCGTGTGATGAGTAGGGGTTAGTCTTGAGTCGTTACAATTCACAATCCATATACTTTTATAATCTCACTCTCAAGTATCAGATATGCTTTCCTGGCCTCCTCCCTGGATAGGACCATACACTTTCATAATCTCAATCTCTTATTTTAATAAACCTTGTTGGGTAATAATCACGACCAAGGAGTTTTTAAAGTACTTCATTCTTATTGTCGTCTAATGGTATAACTGAGGGTTTTATAAAGTGCTTCATTCTCCTTGGCGGCTAATGATCACAATCCAGGGTATTAAAAGGTGTCTTATTTTCTTTCAAAAAATTAGTGTTTCTCAAGGGTACCAGTTTTCATGAATATGAATGAATGAGATGAAGATGCATGCTCATAACCAAGTCAGTATGAAGATAACGAGTCAATTTAGTAACGGTACAAATGAGCTCAAATCTCCTCATATGATAATAGTCAAGATATAGGCAATCGCAGAGTACCACTGGAGTAAAAGTCATGTAATACCTCAATAATATCAATGCTAACCCCTCTCTCGAGCGTCACAATAATGATAAGGGCAATAAATATTTTAATAAGTCTTATAATATCAACTCAAGCCTCCACTCAAATATCTCGATAATAATAAGTCAATTAATGCAAAAAAGGGGTCAATAATATCAATTCAAGCACCTACTTGGGCATCACAATAATAATAATAATCTCTCAAGTCAATACTAATATTCACTTAAGCCCTCACACGAACAACACAAACATAATTAACAATACACAAAATATTATATCAATACTTATCCAATCCTAGATTTTTTTGTAAAATGAGTCTCTTTTTTCCCAAAGATGACATCGTTACACTAAAAAACTAAAGACAAACTGCTCTAGTTAACAATATGCTCTATTAAGAGATATTAAACTCCGATAATTACATCAACTATTACAAGTCAATATATATTCTAAGTATTTTACTAACCCTCAATCAATCCATCAATTAACAATAATAATGTAATTATTCCTAAAATATCACTAAGCCCTGATCATTACAATAAATTCTAATAAACATGACTCAAACTCTAAAATAGGTGTCCACTGTCAATTATTCAAGGTCAATAATTCAACTACCTACAATCTACAACAAACATAATTATAAGTCGCTCGAATAACATAAATCATTATATGACTATAATCTGTCAAATGACTCCGTAACCATTGAGATGATCATAATTTCATATAAGCGGGACTCCTAATCCTAGAAGATGTCATAAACACAAGAAAATAAGCATGTAACACATAAATACCTCACAAAAGTTAAGGTACATCTCAACTTGCCTTTAAAAAAGTCTGCAAGTCAAAATGCAATCTGAAGCATCAACCAGAAGCTCTACTCTCTTGAATCATCAGCAGTCATGTCTAATCTAATCAAATATGACATCTACTAGCCAAAACGAGACTATGATAATTATATCAATACATTTTAGTTTGGAATCTAAAATCACCTCAAAAATCAATTTAAAAAATACAAGGGTAAAATTGAGATTTTATTTAAGGATCATGTTCTCCATATCAAAAGGAGTATAAATATGAAAATCCAACTAAAAATGAGTAAAAATCAGACTTGAAATCAAAGAAAAACTCAACTTATGCTTTGTCAGGTAATACTCCCATAATCGTGTTTAAAATTAAACATTTTCAAGACAGATTTATAAAGAAATTAATGAAAAATGCTATATACCAGGTTTAGTAACATACCCACATTAGAATTCACAAAAATCCATTTGAAAATTATATACACCGAGCTCTCAAAGTCTATTAATGGTAAAATTGGGGTTTTGGATGAGAATGAGGATTAAATTCTGTCCAGGCCCTATTTAGCCTTCACAATCATGGTCACTTGTGCAACTAAAGTGGCTCAACATGAAATGAATTGTTGCAATCATCTAGGGTGCATTGAAATCACGATGAGTAACCGATTGGACCTGATCTACTAACCTCTTGTGAATGTGGCCACACGCCTCGTGTTTGTGATGACCATTACTTTTTAACCTTAACAATTGTGAGCCATACTCTGAGCTTGATATGAACAAAGAAACCCTTCTCCGTAAATGCAAGGGTTTCTCTGAATGCCAACAAAAATAATTAGTTTCACCAGCCAGTAGAAACCAAGTGTGGAATATCTGTAAGTGGACCCTCAAGATTAGTTTGGGACCCCACAGAAACAATGCCTCTAGGATAATTTTGATGTTTTGGACTCACTGGAATCATCATATTTTTAAAAGTGGTTGGTTATAATGAATTAGCTACCGAAACTCCTTTTTAATCTAATTTAGCTTGTTTGCATTTAAGAGGTCAAAATAAAAAATAAAGGATCGGGTCCAAAACTAATCATGCTACTAACCTATCGAGATTTTGGATCTAATGGAACTATCAAAATCACCATTCAATTCTTGAATCACAAAATATTGACAAAAGTCAAACTAATCACTTTAAGGCTACTCCAAAACCAAAAACTCATAAAAATCCATCTCAAGAACATCGGTGTCCATACAAATCATCCTCATAAGTCATAAATGATGTAAAGAAACTATGAATTAGGAAAAAATGTAAGTCACAACGAGAGTTATTATAGTATTCACGTTCTTCCTCGAACATACAAGTAATAAAAGCATCAACATAGATAAAGATTAGAAAATACCCTCAAAAACCTCGAGTAACAATCCACAACGATTTTGCAACTATAAAACTATCGGTCTCACTATAGAACAAGAATTTTTCACTGAATGACTCACAAGGTCACAACACTAACATCTAATGCCAAAATTGTTAATGAGACAAGTTCCTTTATTTTTGAACTTCCTATATAGCCAAACTGACTCAGTCATGATAAAAATTCTAAACTTATTTGATTAACGTAAATCTGCAAAAGACATGAAGTCACTGGTTGCACCACATAACCAAAAATTATCCTCGGACCCATAAAATTCAATGCAATGCAAGTGATGATAATGGGATGATATAATATAATCCATCGAATGACTTGCGTATACACCTTCTAAGCCTCAGTGCTTCGAATAGGACCTATGGGGTGTCCACAACCTATATACTTTTGTAATTTCAATCTCAAGTATCATATACGCCTTCCAAGTCTCCTTGTTGGATAAGACCATATACTTTACAATTTCAATCTCGTATCTCAATCAAATTTTCTTGCTAAATATCATGACCAAGGGTTTTATAAAGTTTTTCACTCTCCTTGCTGGTTAATGGTCACGGTCAAAAGTTTTATAAAATATTTCATTCTCCTTATCGACTAGTGGTCACGGCCAAGGGTTATGGAAGGTTTTCTTTTCTTTCAAAAAAGTCAATGTTTATAAGTGGTAGTAGATTCCATAAATATGAATGAATGAGATGAGGATGCATGCTCATAGCCTAGTCAATATGAAAACAAAGTATCGATTCAACAATGGTATAAAAAAGCTCAGATCTTCTCAATGTGATACTAGTCAAGATATATGCTACAACATAGTGCCATTGGAGTAAAAGCCATATAAGAAATTAGTAATATCAGTTCAAGCCCCTCTCTTGGGTGTCACAAAAATAATAAGGGCAATAAATGTTTTAAATGGCATATAGTATCAACTTAAGCCCCCACTCAGGCATCTCGATAATAATAAGAAAATTAATGCACAAAAAAGGTCAATATATCAATTCAAGCCCCTACTCAAGTATCATATTATTAATAATCTCTCAGGTTAAGAATAATATTCACATAAACCGACACACAAACAACACAAAAATAACAAACAATATACATAACATTATACCAAAACTTATCTGAATCTAGCTTATTCCATATAATAAGTTTCTTCTTTCCCAAATATGAAATCACTAGACTAAATAACTTAAAGAAAAACCACGCTAGTTAACAATATCTTCTGATTAGAGATACTACACCCCAATATTTATATCAACTATTACAATTTTATTTATACTCTAAGTATTTTACTAACTCTCAATTATTTCATAAATTTGCAATAATAAATTAATTATCTCCTAAAAGATTACTAAGCTCCGATCATCATAATAAGATCCACTAAACATGATTCAAGCTCTAAAATAGATATCCACTATCAATTATTTCAGGTCAATAAATCAATTACCTATAATCTATTCTAAGCATAATCATAAGTGGCTAGGATAACTAAACAACCCATTATATGACTATAATCCATCAAATAACTTCAGTTCCCAAAGTGATATTCATCATTTCATCTAAGCTACACCTCCAATCCTAAGCGATTTCACAAATACAAGCAAGTAGGCATACAATACATAAACTCCTCAGAAAAAGTCAAGGTGCATCTCAACTAGAGAAGATCCGTTAGCCAAAATAGGCCAAAGCATCAATCAAAAGATCTAATCCTTCGAATAATCACCAAACACATCTAATCTAATCAGCTATGACATCTACAAGTCAAAACGGGTCCAATGATACTCATATTAATATATTTTGGTTCACTTTAAAAATTAATTTTGAAAATATAAGGGTAAAATCAATATTTTATTTAAGAAGCATGTTGCTTATATCAAAAGTAGTCTAAATATGAACACCCAACTAAAATGAGTAGAAATAGACTTACAATCGAAGAAAAACTCATTTTATGCTTTACCGGGCAAAACCCCTAGATTATGTTTAAAAGATTTTGAAGATAGATTTGTACAGAAATTAGTAATAAATGATAATACAAGGTTTAGAAACTTACATATGTTATAACTATCCAAAAACCCTTTGAAAATCATCAACACCGAGCTCCCAAAGTCTATTAATATTAAAATTAGGGTTTTAGACAAGAATAAGGATTAAATTCTGTCCAAACCCTATTTGGCCTTCACCATCGTTGTTATTATCTCATGAATGTGTCTAGACACACACTTAACTATCTCGATTGCAATGAGAATCGAATGGACCAGATCCGCTAACCCATCGCTAATGTGATCGCCCACCTTTGTGTTTACAATAAACAAGGAATCTTTCTCCATAAATGCAAGGGTTGGCCCACAAATGTGAAGAAGAATCAACAGTTGGACTAGCAAACAACCAAGAAAGTAGAAACCAAGTGTGGAATATCTCAAGCGGACCCTTTGAATTCTTTCAAAATCCCACAAAATAAATCAATAATGCTACAAGACTATATTTTATATTCTAAACTCAATGAAATCATTGAATTTTTGAAAAGATGTCATTTTAAATTAATAAACCCCCAGAATTCTTTTTAAGCTATATTTAACTAGTTACCAGTTAAGAGATCAAAATAAAAAATAAAGGCTCGAGTCCCAAACTAACTACACTACTAACCCAAAATTAATATTTTAGATCTAATGGAACTGTCAGAATTATCATTTGATACTCAGATCATAAAATATAATCAAAATCAAATTAATCACTTTAAGGCTATTCTAAAATCACAAACTCATATAAATCACTCGTGAGCACATCGGGAATCATGCAAACTATTTCCACAAGTCATAAATGTTGTAAAAAAACTATGAAAAAGAATAAATTAATAAAAATACAAAAAACTCTAAAAATCACAATGAAGGTTATTACAGTAAGTCACCATAGGTACTGTATGACTCAATCAAAGCCCAATTGACTAAGTATAATAAAGATTGTTGTGAGGTCAATTAGATATGTGTATAACAGCATGAAAACATAACATGATCCCAACTAAGGGAAAACTAATGAACTGGCAGTTTTTTTATGTAGTCGTACACCGATAATATGTATTAGTACGACCATGCTACTAAACCATATTTTTAGTTATCACGGATCTCTTTCCTTTTTCTTACTTTACCTTTTATATTTTTTTCAAATTTCTCCTATTTTTGAGGTTTCCTTTTCAATTTCTTACTTTTTCTCACATTCTAGATAAAGGTCGTGTTCCACAAAATCAGGTAACTATTAATTTTCAGTTATTGCATGTTATTTCTTCGTCTATTTGTATATATTTTGCATTTTATATTTTTTTGTTCACCATTGCTATTGTCGTTTTGCTCTTTTAAGATTTTTGGTTGTATGATTGTGGAGGTCTGCTTTAATGGTAGAACACACACCATATAAAATCTCAAATAGAGGTATATCACCTATCAATTTAGTTTTTGATAATCCACAATCCTTTAGTATTGGACTATATGAAATTACTAAAGTGGTTTCTAAGCTTAATAGTCAAAGAAATTAGTGAAAGGCAAAGAGGTGAGGTCGAATCATCATAACGATCCAGAGAAGGTGGCTGACATTATGAAAGAAAAGGTATTGAAAAAACTTTCATCTCCAAAACCCCCCAAAATTTAAAAATTAGAGAAAAAAAAAGAAAAAGAAATCAGAGAAACAAGAAAAATTTCAACTCGTGATGCTAAAAGCTCTTCCGAAGATGATTCGGCAGATGATAAAGGCCAAGAGGTATTTGTATATGTATTTATCACGAGGGTGTCTTTTAAAAATATATCTAGTATTTGTATAGGTATACAAATCTTTTTGTATATATATACATTTTGAAGCATGTACATGTATTTGTATTTTGTAAATACATATGTAGATTCATGTGTATTTTTGTGTAGTGTCGTTTGTGTCATTGAAATATTCTATGTCCTTTAGTGTGTAACATTTGTATTTATTTATATTTTTTACAAAGTAAGATATGTATTTGTATTTTTTGATTAACTCTCTCTCTCTCTCTATCTCTCTCTCTCTCTATATATATATATATGTACAGTGTCGGGTGTGTCTTTTGACTGTTCTATGTCCTTTAGTGTGTAAAATTTGTATTTATTTGTATTTTTTCCAATGTAAGATATGTATTTGAATTTTTTTGATTGACTATATATATATATATATATATATATATATATATATATATATATATATAGGGAAAAAAACACAAATACCCCTCTGAACTTGTTGCCACAATTTACTTTAATATTTTAACTTTATCTGTAATTATTTACCCCCTAAATAACTCTTGTGTGAAATATATTACCCCCTTAATGGCTGACGTGGAAAAAAATAATGCACGTTATTTTATAAAAAAATATTGGTAGGATATTGTAATACCCCAAATATTTCTAGCCCAGTCCAACCATTATTACATACTTGAAGCACTTAGAACGTGAAAATAAATCTAAGAGTTAAGGGACTTAGTCATTTTGACTCTCTTTAAACTCTGAAGATTTTTAAGTTGACCTTCCTTGTCCCAAGACAATGAATTTTTGGTTGAATTATATTCAGGGGTCTAAATAGCATATATTTGGTAAATTTTAGAATTTTTGAATGAGGATTGGATCACATTCGAATTGGCAATACTGTAGCTCATCTTGATTGCACTGTGTTGCGATGAATATCGCGATGAAGGCCATTTCGACACTCAATAATTTCCAGAGGGTGCAATCGCGGTGAACCCTAAAACATCAATTGTCACAATCTAGTGAGTCACCGTAATTCCACCGCGCCGTGGTGGGTATCCCGATGACCCACTCACCGCGTCGTGGTGAGTCCTCAATCGGCAACCCAGTTACGGATTTTAAATCCCTAGGGCAATTTAGTCTTTTGCCCATATCCCCAAACCGTGAAAACAGATGATTAAGTGTATTATCGAGCAAAATATGCTCATTGTCCATCAAATTTCTCTCAGTTAAAGCCCTAGGCTTTAACATTCAACTTCAAGAATCCCAAAATCCCACCATACTTTTCCCAAAATAGTTCAAAATTCAAGGTTCTCAATCCAATACTTCCAAGAATGAATCTTCAAAAGAACAAATAGGATCTCAAAATCAAGCTTCTTCATCTAGTTCATCAATTAAGGTATGTGGGATTGTTCCACAAGGATAATCCTTTCATCCTTGTGACCAAAATTTAATTTAAAGTTTATTTTTATATGAAATTACATGAATTTCAGTTTGGGGTTTATATCCATTTATCACCAATTGAAGATTATGAGATTTCAAGTATTGTTGGTGTTGAATTTCTTTAGTATTTTTATGCATATTGTTGAAATTTCCAGATTTTGAATTGAATTATCAATACTTACATCATAAATCTTGGATATTATGATGTTTTGAAATGATTTTGAAGTAGGGGTTATTAGGCCCTAGTTTGTATGTTGATATTTCAAAAAGAATAACTGTGCTTTAAGCATCCCATGACTAGTTATTTTCATATTTTAATAAAGATGTGATCTTTTGATCTTAGCTTTGATATGGAATCCACTTTACAGTTTCAATTATAGAATAGATTTATAGATATACAATTGGTTTTCATTATAAACTTTTATACGAGTTTTAAAGTGGATTTCTAACAGAATGAGCATATAGACTAAGGGGAGTAGTATTTAGCACCGAGAGGAAAGTGCGGGTTTAGCATATCCTACTTTCCTAGAACTATGAGCCAATGTTGGTACAAATTCAATATTTCCATTTTTATATGGATGACGGTTACAGATGTGATCACTTAGCTTAGGTTATACTTTCGGGCAAGAGTATGACACCTCTCTCCAATGTGAGATTTTCCCCTAAGGGGAACAAAACTTTAGACTTCATGGTAGCTCACATGGTTTATGTCGGTTAGAAGAACCTCCCTAATAGAAACTAATAACAGAGAGGATTTTAGAAACTAGGTGTAAAGGCTCACAATTTTACTTAGATATTATCTTACATAGCACACCAGTTATTAGATTTCAACTTTCAGTTGTCAGATGATAAAAGTGAATCCTTTCTGTATATAGTTTGCATGATTTAAAAATAGTATACAAGTACAGTTTTTAGAATTTAAAGGTGATGGCTCAGCAGTTTTATACAGTACGTTTAATTGTTCATGATCTATGATTTTTAGCTTTTAGTTATTCCAGCCAGGTGAGCCATTACATACAACATGCATATTCTATGATTTTGATAATATTAAGATATTATATTTACTTATACATTCACCCGTATATACTCAGTACATCCTAAATATACTGATCCATATATACGTCTATGTGTTGCATTGTCTCATAATGTAGGTTCAGGTGCTCAGTCTCAGCAGCATGAGTGATTTTGGGCATCTCTATCTACATCCCTACAGTTGGTGAGTCCTTATGGTTTGAGGTCCTATTTATCCAGACTTCCAGCTTTCATAGTATTTTATTAGTTTCTTACAGTTTAGTTCGAGTCAGTTGGGGGTTTGTCCCAATGGCTCTCTAGTTTATTAGTAGTAGAGGCTTGTCGGACTACTAGCTATTATCCAGACTTTCAGTATTAGTTATTCAGAAAGTATCTTCAGTTTATTCCAGTTCAATGTTGATATCATACAACATTATTACTTGATTAGTTTATCTTTAAATGAGTTATAGACCTAGTAGCAGACTTACAAGGTTAGCTTGAGGATACTCGAAGCCTTAACACTGTATGACATCTGGGGATCAGGTTTTGGGGTGTTAAAAACATGGTATTAGAGTCTCAGGTTTAGAGAGTCCTAGGGAGTCAGACAAGCCACGTTACGTAGAGTCTTGATCATGGCTGTGAAGCGTGCCATATTTATGAGCAAGAGGCTATGGGACATTTTAGGAAATTATTTTTTTTCAAAATCCACCGTGCTTAAGATTATCTCTATCTGTTATTAACTTGTCCTCATGACAGAATATTATTTCTTGTAGAGCTAATTTCTATAGGAATGGTAACAAGCCACCTCAGCCTGTTGGTCCTTTGCATGAGAATGTGTCTCATGCCGAATTTTTGGATGCCTTTCAGGCACTATCCCAAGTTGTGACTGCTAATTTCCAGGCCAATAATCAGGCTACAGTTTTGCACCAGCAAGAGAGTGATTTAGCTGCAGCCAGACTTCATGAATTCATGAGGATGAATTCACCCAAATTCTTTGGGTCAACGGTATGTGAGAACCCACAGTTGTATCTTAATGAGTGTAATACCCTATACTTTTACCTAGCTTAAATTCGTCCTGAAGATATCAAATACATGATTTAAAGATAAATACACTTTTATACATATGGAATTTTAAAGATTTTGACTTTTTGTTTTGTGGAAAATTGAATAAGCTTTCCATCGATACCAAATTCACCTAAATCTGATAACCGAGAAAGAAGATATGGTGATTTAAACTTTCAGTCATAAATCACCATTATTTCAGCCAGTGGCGCGTTGCGCCATAAGCCAAAATGATGTTTATCAGTTTCAGTAAGACTCCGTGATTACACCGTGTCGCGGAGGGCTCCTAAATCCTAATTGTCCTTTTTTAGTAAATCTCTGTGATAGCTCCGCATCACGCCATCTCTCAATTTTCCAGTTGTCAAGTTCCAGAGACATGGCACGATAGCTTCACGTTGCGCCAGCTTTCCAAATCAGGAAATTTTTATGAAAAATAAATATTTCATCCAGGGATAAATTGGTCTTTTTCCAAGGTTTTAACATATCCAGGTGCAGGATTTAACCCCTAAAAATGTTTGAAATCATTATTTACTCACTTTTTTCCAAATCAAGAATATTCTCTCCCAAGAAATAAAATCCTAGCCTTCAAGAAATCAAAGCCAATTCCGAGAATCTCTCCAAGAACTTTAAGAAACTTACAATTAAGGTATGTCAAGTGTTGATTCATGGGTCCCTTTCACCCATGAAGCTCAAGAATCTATTTTTCAAAGTTCAAGTATATGGATTTTTATGAATCCCATGTTGGGTTTGCTTTTATTCATGTTGATAATGACCAATTGAATTCTAATCCATGTTTGGTGATAAATTTTATATGGAATTAGTTATTATATGAGTAGATTCATGTGAACCCATATGATTAAACCCTTGAATTCTGAAATTAGAATTGAATCATGATGTTTACTTGTTGTGCAATGTTGTCTACCTATACTATGTTCATTATATGCTTGATGAATTGCCTATGTGAACTAATAAGAGAAGAAACCATTCCATGATTAGTTTATGTGCAAATTCTTGATAAATTGTCCATGAGAATGAATTAATGCCACGATATAGTATGAAATTATGTATTCCCCATTCATGTATAAGTGATACACCCCAAGTGTTCGTTGAAATGTTTTACTGAATGAATTGTGAGTACATAGCCATTGGTGGGGTTTTAGGCTTGTGTTATGAATTACATATTATTCTATCCAGTCATGGGGATATCTAATACCCAACAATTTGGATGTGTGCCTAGAGCTAGTGTCATGTTTTCACGATATCCTCAATCAAGCTATGTTTAGTAGAATTCAGTCATTTATGTGACTCAGGTAAACTCAGTAAACTCAGTAATCCTAGTGATCTCAGAAAGCTTAGTACTTTAGTAATCTCAGTAGTATTCTTTCAGTCGATGAAACTCAATGAACTCAGTCCAGTTCAGTTCAGTAAATCATGTTCAGTGTCTATTCAGATGGGAGTATGATTTAGCTCTGAGTGAACACAAGGATTAGGACACACACTGACAGTTCATGGTGTGATCCTTAAAAGAAATCCTTGTGTTCTATAACTATGTATCGAGCATAGATAATGACATCAACACTAATAGATGAGGGTTGATGAGGTGGATAAACACTGTCAGATAAGGGTCCCACGATTCTCATCAGAGTAACCTGTTATATGAGGGTCACTCACAGTTTGTCCTTACCAGTGGTGCGGTATTAACACCCTTCCAATTGTGGTTACAGATTGGACCCCAACTCATCCATAATGGCATATTAGGGGCATTTCAATTAGATAACTACTTCCCATAAATACAGTTTTAGACTCAGACCCAATAATAGAACTCAGATAGTTCTTTAGAATTTCAGGACTGTTAGATATAGCTAACTAGAATAGTACAAAACTCAATTAGTTCCATCAGAACCTAGACTGTTTGATACAGTTGCTCAGTATTAGTTATATCAGTTATTAGTGACTCATGTTATCAGTAATCAGACTCAGTAGTCAGTACCATCACGAATTTAGTCACAGTGGTTTATTCATGCATGTATTCTCACATTCATGTTATTCAGTCAGTTAGCATTGTTCATGCATTTGAACCCTTTGCATTCAGCCTAACTCACTTTCATACCAGCATATTCAAACGTACTAAAGCATTTGCACTATGATATTTTATACTGTAGGTTTAGAAGCACGAGCTACAGAGCATCAGTAGCATTCTAGTTTCAGCAGTCAGAGTTAGCAGTGAGTCCTCATCCTTCGAGGACATGATCATTACTTTATTTATTCATTATTTAGTTTATTTTAGTAGTTGGGGTTAGTTGGGGACATGTCCCATCAACTCCTTATTCAGAAAGTTTAGAGTCTTTCAGACTACAGTATTTTCAGATTAGATGTTTTTAGACATTGTTTTAGTTTTTGTATGGTCGTACCACATTATTCAGATATGGTTTTATTAGATGTTTATCAGTTTTGAGCCTTATAACATGTTTCAGCCTATTATTTATACATTTATACAGTATATTATGCAGTGTTCATGTATATATATCAATCATGGGTTAGCTTATGGTCATTCGGGGTCATGAGCACCATGTAAAATTTTGGGTACCATATTTGGGGCATTACAATGAGGTGAAAAAGATCACCCAAGTGATGTATGTTACTGAAGAGGGGAGTGTAGAATTGGCTTCTTATAGGTTAAAGGATGTTGCTTGTGTTTGGGTCATTATGTAGAGGAAAATTAGGGGTGAGAATCCATCTTCTATGAGTTGGAAAGTGTTTTAGGATACTTTTCTAGACAGGTTCTATTCGTGTGAGTTGCGGTAAGCCATGGTTGAGGAGTTCATCTACCTAAGGCAGGGCTCGATGATAGTGAAGGAGTACTTCCTTAAGTTCAACCAGTTGTCTAAGTATTCTACTGAGTTGATAGTTAACACTAGATCTACTATGAGTAAGTTTGTTACTGAAGTTCTGGAATAGTAGTCAAGGAGTTTAGGAGTACCATGCTTATTGGAGATATAGATCTTGCTAGATTGATAGGTCATGCCTAACAGATTGACCCAGAAAAATTAAAGGGTAGAGATATAAGAAATAAGAAGGCTAGAACTGTCAGTTTTTAGTCAGTCCGCATAGTGCATAAATTTCCTAAAGTGTTTCCCAAAGACTTGCCAGGGGTACCTCCTGATAGGGAATTAGAATATGGAATTGATCTTCTTCCTAATACTCAGGCCATCTCCATTCCTCCATATCGTATGGCTCATACCGAGCTTAAAGAGTTGAAAGAGAAACTTAAAAACCTCTTAGATAAGGGTTTCATAAGGCTCAGTATTTCTCCATAGGTTGCTCCTATCCTATTCGTGCATAAAAAACATGCTTCTTTGCAAATGTGTATAGACTATCATTAGCTGAATAAAGTCAAAGTTAAAAATAAATATCCTCTCCTTAGAATCGATGATTTATTCAATCAACTCCAAGATGCAAGTTATTTCTCCAAGATAGACCTTAGATCCAGCTATCATCAGCTTTGAGTAAGGGAATGTGATATCCTAAAGACAGCTTTTAGAACCCGTTATGGTCATTTTAAGTTCCTAGCCATGTCTTTCGGGCTAACAAATGCCCTAGCAGCCTTCATGGACTTAATCAATCGAGTATTCAAATAGTACCTAGACATGTTTTTCATAGTCTTTATCGATGATATCCTTGTCTATTCCCATAGTAAGGATGATCATGCAGACCATCTTAGAATTGTGTTGCAAACTCGTAAAAATCACCAATTGTTCACCAGATTTAATAAGTGTGAATTTTGTCTCAGGTCAGTAGCTTTCCTCAGTCATATTATTTGCAGTGATGGCATTAGAATTGATCACCAAAAGACTGAAGAAGTGAGAGACTGGCCTAGACCTATTTCTCCATCAGACATCAAAAGTTTCTTGGGTTTAGATAACTATTATAGATGGTTTGTTGAGGGGTTTTCGTCCATTGAGTCTCCTATAACCTGATTGACTCAGAAGAAAGTTAAGTATCAGTGGTCAAATTCTTGTAAGAAGAGTTTTCAGGAGTTAAAGACTCGACTCACTTCAGCCCTAGTCTTAGCATTACCTGATGGTACCAATTGATTCATTGTTTATTAAGATGCCTGTAGAGTTAGTTTGGGTTGTGTTTTGATGCATAGAGGTAAGGTCATATCTTATGCCTCTAGACAACTTAAGCATCACAAAAACAACTATCCTACTCTTGATCTTGAGTTAGCTGTTGTTGTGTTTGCTTTGAAAATATAGAGGCATTATCTTTATGGGGTGCATGTTGATGTGTTTACGGACCACAACAGTTTGCAGTATGTGTTTACGCAGAGAGAGTTAAATCTCTATTCGAGAAAGTGTCAAGAATTGTTGAAAGATTATGACATGAGTGTTTTATATCATCTGGGCAAGGCCAATATTATGGAAGATGCCCTTAGTAGACTATCTATGGGTAGTGTTATTCATGTGGAGAGTGATAAGAAGGAGTTAGTTTGGGAAGTTCATCGATTGGCTATATTGGATGTTCGTTTAATTTATTCGGCTGAGGGTAGCATTTAGGTACAGAGTACTGCAGAATCTTCCTTAGTTTTTGAGGTGAAGGAGAAACTAGTTCAAGATCCCATCCTAGTTAAGTTAAAGAAGTCGGATCGAGATCAGAAGGTAGAGTTTTTTCTCCTAATGGGGAGATAGTGTGTTGAGATACCAAAGTATATTATGTGTATCGTGCATTAATGAATTGCGACAGTAGATTATGGCTGAAGTGCATAGTGAATGTAACTCCATTCATCCTGGTGCTATAAAGATGTACCAAGATTTTTGGGAGATCTATTGATGGACTGGTATGAAGAAAGATATTGCAGAGTTCATAGCTAAATGTTTGTTTTCAACAGGTTAAGGTAGAGCACCAAAGAAATGGTGGTACCTTGTAAGAGTTCAGTATTCCCACTTGGAAGTTGAAGAGGTGAACATGGATTTCATTACAGGGTTACCTCGTTTGCGACATGAGCATGATTCGATTGGTGTTATAGTCGATAGATTGAATAAATCAGCCTACTTTCTTCTAGTTTATACATCCTACTCAACTGAAGATTATGCTAAGTCATATATTAGAAATTTAGTTAAATTGCATGAAATTCCATCGTCTATCATATCCTATAGGGATACTCAGTTTTCCTCTCACTTTTGGAAGGCCTTTCAGAAGGATCTTGGAAGCCAAGTCCATCTTAGTTCATTTTTTCATCCTTATATGGATGATCAGGCAGATAGGACCATTCAGACTCTAGAAGATATGTTGAGGGTGTGTGTGCTTGATTTCAAGGGTAGTTGGTGTAATGCCCCGTATTTACCTAGCATAATCTAAGTCCCAATACATGAGTATTCATATATAAAACTTTTGAAATACTCATTATTTTTTAGTTTAGAACCTGCCATTGTGTAGGAAATTCAATTAGCTTTCAAATGACATAAAATTCGCCCAAATTCGATAACCGGATAAGGAGTTATGGAGATTTTAAGTTTCGGTCATTAGACCCCATAATTTTAACCCTTAGCGCATCGAGGAGCTATTCTAAGAGACGATTGGAAATTTCCAGTGAAGGTATGCGATTTTGGTGCATCGCACCAAAGGCCAAATTGGTATTTTGTTGTTTCCAGTGTCTCTACGCAGTGCCACCGCATCGCGGTGAACTTCTAGGTCCCAATCAGTGAAGGAACGCAATTTTTCCCACATCACACTACAGACCAGTTTCCCAGTTTTCCAATTCCAGTGGCTTGGCGCGATAGTGGTGCGTCACACCAAGGCCAAAAATCAGAATCTTCCATTTTCAGCTTTCGTTTTTAAATTTGCTCAGGGGTATTTGGGTCTTTTTCCATGGCCCTAATTAACCTAAACACAAAATTTAACCCCTAAACATCCTAAGTAGTCATTATTATTTCAATTACTCTCACAATCAAAAATCCCCCTTTCAAGAACAAGAAACCCTAGCTTTCAAATTTAAGGTCAATCCTCAAGAACTCACCCAAAACTTCAAGAAATTCACTATCCCAGGTATGTTAGATGTTTATCCATGTATTTCTTTCATCCATGGAGTCTAAGTAACCTATTTAACTTACAAGTTTTGATCTTTTCAAGTTTTTATATTTTAAATTATGATTTCATCCATGAACCTCCATGTACTATTGATTTTATACCATGTTACCATGAAATTATTGTTATCATTCAATCCTTCATGTTTTTATATTATTATTTATTTAATAAAATCATGATTTAGTACTATTATGTTGAATTCATGCTATTTTTATAAGTTCCATGGCATTCATATGATTGTTTTGAACCCTGAACTACAAGTGTTTGATAAAATGCCTACAAGAGTGATTGATTTAAATAAAAGCCTTCATGTTTTCTCTTTCAAGCTTTAGTGTCATTTTACTATTATTGTTTTGAGTCCTGGGGGTATTGAATACCCAAAATCCATAGTTGTTTATGTAGTCTAGTATCAGTACATTACAGAATAGTCTTCATAACATACTATGAGCATTATCAAAATAGTCAGTTACTAGGCAGATGAACTCAAAATAGTCTAGTATTTCAGTGTCTTTCAGTTGGAAGTAGGATTTAGCACCGAGCGATTGTAGGGATGGAAGTTTCCCAGTCAGATAGGCAGAGTCATTAGTAGCAGTCCCTATACTCTAGAACTATATAGCCAGTGCAGGATATGAGAAGTCACCCGTCAGATTAGGCTTGACTATCTCGTAGGGGTCACCCATCAGTTCAGGCTTAACACCCTTAGTAATTTGGACACTATATTAGTTTAGTGTATCCACACAGCCATCTTTAGTACTCCTGGCACGTTATTAACACCCTTCCAATAGGGGTTACATGTTGGAGCCCGATTAGCTCAAATTGGGGAATATCGGTTAGATGATACCACCCACAGTCTCAGATATAGTCTCAGTTACAGTCCCAACTCAGTTATTCAGTCTTAGTGTTGTTTGACCAAAGTATACAGATTTCAGTTATTTCAGTATTTTAGTTTATAGATTTTACTCAGTTCATGTTATATGCTCGATCATGCATCCTCAGTATTTACAAGTTTTCATGTATTTTTAGTATCTACATATTCCATGGTCTTTATTCAGTACTCCATGCTTTATATGCATACACAGTAAATTATTAGTTCTATTTATGAAACCATGCATATCAGCCTACCTCATTTAGCATACCAGTACATTCAAAGTAGTAATTTGCATACCTTTCCTTTTGTGCTATGATGTATTAAATCATAGGTTCTGATGCTCAGTTCTTGGCTCGCGATTAGACTTATCAGATCCTCAACAGTAGCAGTGGTGAGTCCTCATACTTTGAGGACAGGCTTACTTTATTTCATGTCTCAGTTAGTAGTTAGTTGGGGCATGTCCCACCAAATCATATTTTAGTCAGTCAGCTTTAGAGGCTTTGTACACATTAGAGTCAGTTATTCAGTATTCAAATATTATAGTCAGTTATCAAGTTTATCATTATTTTATAAGATTCATTAAGTTGTTCCTATAGACTCATATTTTAGTTTTAAATTTAGTTATTAAAACCTTATGGCATGTCAATATTTTTCCACATATATGATCAAGTAATCTAGTGCTCACAGCAGGTACCAGCTCAAGGGTTAGCTTATGGTCCCTCGGGACTGTAAGCATCGTGTGATGACTAGGGGGTAGTCCTATGTCATTACATACTTTGTATCAAAACCTATGGTTTTAAAGTGTCCTAGGAAGTCTGAAAGCCACATTGAGTAGATTTTTGTGCATGGATGTGTAGCACGCCATACTTATGGATGAGAGGCTATAAGGCATTTAGAAAAAAGTTTCCCTTCTTTCAGTATTCATGTCATGCGAGTGATCATGATATTAAGTTAAAATCCTTGTCTAATCCATTTCTTCCTTTCGTTTACAGAACATACCTCCTAAGAAGAACGGAATAGGAACAGGAAATCAGCTAGCCCCTCAGCCCGTCCAGGCAGATCCTCTAGATGAACATACTTCTCACCAAAAATTTAGGGTTGCATTCACTACTCTATCCAATTCTGTAGCAGCACAAAATAAATGGCCATCTACTGTTTTGTCCAACCCAGTGGCCAATACGGCTGTGACTAGAATTCATGATTTCACCAGGATGAATCCTTCTTCTTTCACGGGATCCAAGTCTGAAGAGGATCCACAAAAATTTTTAGATATGGTGCAAAAGGTAACTGATGCTATGGGGGAGACATCTAGTCAGAGTGCTGAGTTGGCTACGTATCAGTTGCAGGATATAGTCCATACTTGGTTTAAGCTGTGGAAAATTGATAGTGGTGTAGATGTAGGGCCCGTAGAATGGGAAGAGTTTTCCACAACTTTCTTAGATAGATTCTTCCCATTGGAGTTGAGGGAGTCCAAAGTGTTAGAGTTCATTAATTTAAGGTAGAATAGCCAGAGCGTGAGGGAGTATTCCCTCAAGTTTACTCAGTTAGCAAGGTATGCTCCTCATGTGGTAGCGGACAACAGGTCCAAGATATGTAAGTTTGTGTATGGCATATCTGATAGTGTATTCAAGGAGTGAAGGACTGCAATGCTAATTGGTGAGATGGAATTGACTAGGCTTATAGTCTATGATCAATAGATAGAAGAGCAGAAGATTAATTAAAGGGAGAGAAAAAAGAGTGATCGGATGTGTAGTTTTAATTTCAATCAGCCAAAGTTAGAAGGTGGTAACCGTCCCCAATTTTATTAGATGTCTACAGCCCCAGCACCCTCTTCAGCCAATGCCCCAGTACCAAAATTCAAAAACGACAATAGGGATAGGGCACCTGGCTCTAAGTCCCAAGTAAGTATTAGCAGTGCTCATACAAATCCTTTACCTTAGAAATATGGAAGACAACACCAGGGTGAGTGTAAAGAAGGTAGTGATGTGTGCTTTATGTATGGAAAGTCAGGCCATTAGATTCGAGAGTGTTGGGTAGTTTTTTAGAATGGCAGGGATGTGTGCCAATAGGGATAGTCCCATCAGTCTTCAGTTCCATTCGTTCGCCTGACTCAGCAGGGTGTCGCTTTCAATGCTACCAATGGTAAGTGTTTTAACAAATTATATGCTCTTCTGTCCCACCAAGATCAAGAAAATTCTCCTAATGTAGTTACTGGTATGTTGTAGGTCTTTCACTTACATGTTTATGCTTTACTAGACCATGGAGATTCTGTTTCTTTTGTAGCACCATATATAGCCGTCAACTTTGGAGTCAATCCCAAAACTCTAGCAGAGCCCTTTTTAGTGTCTACCCCAGTAGGCATTTACATTGTATCCAGACAGGTATACAGTAATTATCTAATCACAACATCTCAGAAATTTACCTAAATTGATCTTGTAGAGTTAGAGATAATGGATTTTGACATCATTCTCTGCATGGATTGGCTCCACTCATGCTATGCCTCAATTGATTGTAGAAATAGAATAGTTCATTTTTAGTTCCCAAATGAACCAGTCCTTGGATTGAGGGGTAGTACCACAGCTCTGAGGGGTCAGTTGATTTCGTACCTTAGAGCGAGAAAGATGATATCAAAGGGGAGTATTTACCATCTTGTGCGAGTCAAAGACTCTAACTTAGAAACTCTAACCCTGGAGTTAGTTCCAGTAGTAAATGAATTCTCAGATGTATTTTCTGAAGATCTGCTTGGAGTTCCTCCCAAAAGGAAATCGACTTCGAAATAGACCTTTTCTCAAATAATCAGCCTATATTTATTCCACTATACAGAATGGCTGCTGAACTCAAAGAATTGAAACAATAGTTGAAGTATCTCTTAGATAAGGGATTCATTAGACCTAGCATCTCCCTATGGGGGCACACCTATTTTATTCATGCATAAGAAAGATGGTTCACTCAGAATATGCATAGACTACCATCAATTGAACAAAGTCACAGTCAATAATAAATATCCAGTTCCTAGAATTGATGACTTATTTGATCAACTTCAGGGTGCCAGCTATTTTTCAAAAATAGACCTCAGATCAAGCTATCATCAGCTCTGGGTCAGAGAATGTGACATTCCAAAAATAGCTTTCCAAACCTGGTATGATCACTTCAAATTTCTAGTCATGTCCTTTGGTCTTACCAATGCCCCAGCAGCCTTCATGGACCTGATGAACCAGTGTTAACGCAGTGCTTAGACATGTTCGTCATAGTCTTCATTGATGATATTCTCATTTACTCTCGTAGTGAAAATGATCATGCAAACCACCTCAGAATAGTACTTTAGACTCTTAGAGATCACTAGTTGTTCGCTAAATTCAGTAAGTGTGAATTCTGGCTAAGATCAATAGCTTTCCTTGGCCATATTATTTTCGGTGATAGCATTAGAGTTGATTATCAAAAGACCAAGACGGTGAGAAACTTTCCTTGACCCATCTCTCCATCAGATATCAGGAGTTTCTTGGGTTTATCTGGCTATTACCAATGGTTTGTTGAATGGTTTTCTTCTATTGCATACCCCATTTCCAAATTGAATCAAAAGAAAGTTAAGTTTTAGTGGTTAGATTCATGCGAGAAGAGTTTTCAGGAGCTGAAGACTCGACTCACCCAGCCCCAGTCTTGACTCTACCAGATGGTTCAGGAGGTTTTATGGTGTACTGTGATGCATCCAGAGTAGGTTTAGGTTGTTTCCTCATATAGAGAGGTAAGGTCATAGCCTATGCCTCCAGACAACTTAAACCCCATGAGAAGAATTACCCTACTCATGATCTTAATTTAGCAGCTATAGTTTTGTCCTTAAATATTTTGAGCCATTACTTGTATGGGGTGCATATAGATGTGTTTACAGATCACAAAATCCTTCAGTATGTGTTATCTCAGAAAGATTTGAATCTGCATCAGAGAAGGTGGTTAGAGTTATTGAAGGATTATGACATGAGTTTTTGTATCATCCAGGAAAGGCCAATATAGTAGCGATGCTCTCTGTAGATGTCTATGGGAAGTGTTGCTTATGTTGAGGATGGTAAGAAGAAGTTAGCCCAGGAAGTTCATTAGCTTTCCCTACTAGGTGCCTGCTTAGTCGACTCAGCAGAGGGTAGTTTATGGGTACAAAGTAGCACCGAATTATCTCTCATTTCCGAGGTAAAGGAAAAATAGGATAGAGATCCTAGTCTAGCTATGCTGAAAGAATCAGTTGGAGATAAAAAAGTTGAGGCTTTCTTCCAAGAGGGAGATGGTGTTTTGTATTGTCAGGATAGATTGTGAGTTCCTAGTGTAGATGATTTGAGGCAACAAATTCTTGCAGAAGTGCATGGTTCACGTTACTCTATTCATCCAGGGGCCACTAAGATGTACCACAATTTATGGGAGATCTATTGGTCGAGTGGGATAAAGACAGATATTTTAGAGTTTGTAGCTAAGTGCTCTACTTGCCAGTAAGTTAATATTGAGCATAAAAACCTTAGTGGGTCCGTGCAGGAGTGCAGCATTCCCAAGTAGAAATGGGAGAAAGTAAACGTGAACTTTGTGAAAGGTTTGCCTCGTACCCATCATCAGCATAATTCTATTTGGGTTATCATAGATAGGATACCCAAATTATCTTATTTCTTTCTAGGCCATACCTCTTAATTAGTCAAGGACTATACCAAACTCTATCTCAAAGAGTTGTTCAGGTTGTACGGTGTTCCCGTATCTATCATCTCAAATAGAGGTACCCAGTTTAGCTCTCACTTTTGGAAAGCATTCCAAAATGGTCTTGGTACCCAAGTCCATCTCAGTACAACTTTCTTTCCTCAAACAGATGGCCAAGCAGAAGGGACCATTCAGACTCTTGAGGATATATTGAGAGCATATGTTATTGATTTCAATGGTATTTGGGATGACCATTTTCCTTTGATTGAATTTGCATACAATAACAACTATGATTCCAGTATCTGTATGGCTCAGTTTGAGTCTCTCTATGGTAGAAGATGTAGATCTCCAATTGGTTGGTTTGAAGTAGGTAAGGCATAGTAGTAGGGACTGACTTGGTGTTTGATGCATTAGAGAGGGTTCATTAATCAGAGAAAAGCTTAGGGCTGCCCAGAGCCAACAAAAATTATATGTCGATATGAGGAGAAAGGATCTCAAGTTTGAGGGCGGTGATTGGGTGTACTTAAAAATCTCTCCCATGAAGGAAGTGAAGAGATTTGGTAAGAAAGAAAACTCAGTCCCCCGATATACTAGTCCCTTCAAAATTCTCAATTGTTTTAGAAAGGTAGCCTACAAGATTGAGTTAACCCTCAGTACATCCAGTATTCCATGTCTCCCTATTGAAAAAGTGTATTGATGATCCAGCTGTAATTGTTCCCTTAGAAAATATGGATATTCAGAACAGTCTTTTCTTTGAGGAAGTTCCAGTCAAAATTCTTGATCATCAAGTTTGCAGACTAAGGAACAAAGAAGTTCCACTAGTAAAAGTTCTTTGGCGGAATCAGTCTGTTGAAGGAGCCACTTGGGAAGAAAAAGCATATATGCAGACCAAGTATCCTCATCTCTTGTCCAAGAATCTATATTCAGTATAAGGTACTAATCTTCTTAAGATTTCTCTCTATCATGCTCAGTTTCAGCTGCACATAATGTTCTTGTCAATCGTGCATGTATAAATCAGTTTCGTCATGCATTCCATGCATCAGATATACATATTCGATGTGTAAGCTCAGTCCATCAGTTTCCCTAGCATAATCTAAGTCCCAATACGTGCGTGTTCATATATAAAATTTTTGAAATACTCATTATTTTTCAGTTTAGAGCCTGCCATTGTGTAGGAAATTCAATTAACTTTCCGACTATATAAAATTCTCCCAAATTCAATAATCGGGTAAGAATTTATGGCTATTTTAAGTTTCAGTAATTAAACCCCATCATTTTAACCCTTATCGCACGGTGGAGCTAAGTGATGATTGGCAATTTCTAGTGGAGGTGCGCGATCTTGGCACGTCGTGCCAAAGGCCAAATTGGCATTTAGCAGTTTCTAGTGTCTCTCCGCGTTCCACTGCATTGCAGTGAACTTCTAGGCCCCCATCAGTGAAGGACCACAATTTTTTTTGTATCGCACCATAGGCCAGTTTCCTAGTTGTCCAATTCTAGTGGCTTGGCGTGATAGAGGTGCGTCATGCCAAGGCCAAAAATCGTGATCTTCAATTTTCAACTTCCATTTTTAAATTTGCTCCAGGGTATTTGGGTCTTTTTCCATGGCCCTAATTAACCTAAACAAAAAATTTAACCCCTAAACACCCTAAGTAGTCATCATTATTTCAATTACTCTCACAATCAAAAATCCCCCTTTCAAGAACAAGAAACCCTAGCTTTCAAATTCAAGGCCAATCCTCAGGAACTCACACAGAACTTCAAGAAATTTACTATCCCAGGTATGTTAGATGTTCATCTATGGATTTCGTTCGTCCATGGATTCCAAGTAACCTATAAAATTTACAAATTTTGATCTTTTCAAGTTATTATATATTAAATTATGATTTCAGCCATAAACATCCATGTACTATTGATTTTACACCATGTTACCATAAAATTATTGATATCACTCAATCCTTCATGTTTTTATATGATTATTTATCAAATAAGACCATGATTTAGTACTATTATGTTGAATTCATGCTATTTTATAAGTTCCATGGCATTCCTATGATTGTTTTAAACCCTGAACTATTAGTCTTTGATAAAATGCCTACAAGAGCGATTGATTTAAATAAAAGCTTTTATGTTTTGTCCTTCAAGATTTAGTGTCATTTTACTATTAATGTTTTGAGTCCTGGGGGTATTGAATATCTGAAATCCATAGTTGTTTATGTAGTCTAGTATCAGTACATTATAGAATAGTCTTCATAACATACTATGGCTTCCCCGTCATATAGGTAGAGTCGTTAGTAGAAGTCCCTATACTCCAGAACATGCCTCCAAGAAGAACAAAAGAAGAATAGGAACTCAGTCAGCCCTTCATCCTGTCCAGGCAGATCCTCTTGATGAGCCTGTCTCTCACACCGAATTCATGGTTGCGTTCACTGCTCTAGTGAACTCTGTAGCAGTGTAGAATGAACGCCAACTGCTAATTCAGCCAACCTAGTTGCCAATAATGATTTAACCAAAATTTGTGACTTTACCCGAATGAATCCTTCTTCCTTTATAGGGTCCAAGTCTAAAAAGAATCCACAAGAATTCTTAGATATCGTTCAGAAGGTAACGGATGCAATGGGGGTGACTTCTAATCAGAGTGCCGAGTTGGCTGCATATCAATTGAAGGACATAGCCCGTACTTGGTTTAAGAAGTAGAAAGTGGATAGAGATCTTGATGTAGGGCCTATAGAATGGGAAGAATTTGCCATGGCTTTCTTGGACAGATTCTTTCCATTAGAGTTAAGGGAGGCTAAGGTGTTATAATTTATTATTTTAAGGCAAGGTATCATGAGTGTGAGGGAGCATTCTCTCAAGTTCACTCAGTTAGCTAGATAGGCACCTCATGTGATAGCTGACAGTAGGTCCAAGACGAGTAAGTTTATGTCTGGCGTGTCTGATAGTTTGGTAAGGAGTGTAGGACTGCAATGCTGATTAGTGAGATAGACTTTTCTAGGATGATGGTCCATTCTCAGAAGATAGAGGAGCATAAGATTAAGGAGAGAGAGAGGAAATAGGAGAGCTAGAAAGAGTAGTTTTAATTTCAGTAAGCCAAAGTCAGAGGGTGGTAACCATCCTCCATTTCACCAGAGGTCTTCAACCTCAGCGCCCTCTTCAACCAGTCCTCAGTACCTAAATTTAGAAACTACAATAGAGATAGGGCACCAGGCTCTAAGTCCCAGGTCAGTGTTAGCAATGCTCATACAAATTCTCTACATCAGAAATATGGTAGACATTATTAGGGTGAGTGAAGAGTGGGTAGTGATGTGTGCTTTAGGTATGGCAAACCAAGCCATCGGATTTAGGAGTGTCGGGTAGTTGTTCAGAAGGGTAGGGATGTGCGCCAACAGGGCCAGTCCCATCAGTCATCAATTCTATCTGGCCGCCTAACTTAGCAGGGTGCCGCTTCTAGTGCTACCAGTGGTCATCATCTGAACAGATTATATTCTCTTCAGTCCCGCCAAGATCAAAAAAGTTCTCCTGACATAGTTACTGGTACGTTGTAGGTCTTTTACTTACATGTTTATTCTTTACTAGACCCTGGATCTTCTCTTTCTTTTGTAACTCTATTTATAGCTATCAATTTTTGAGTCAGTCTCAAAACTCTAGCAGAGCCCTTTTCAGTGTCTACCCTTGTAGGTATTTCCATTGTAGCCAAATAGGTCTACAGGAATTGTCCAGTTACAATATCTCAGAAAGTTACCTCAATTGATCTCATGGAGTTAGAGATGACAGATTTTGACGTTATTCTCGACATGGATTGGCTCCACTCATGCTATGCCTCAGTTGATTATAGAAACAAAATAGTTCATTTTTAGTTCCCAAATGAACCCGTCCTTGAATGGAGGGGTAGTTCTATAACTCTTAGGGGTCAGTTGATTTCGTACCTTAGAGAGAGAGATAATATCTATGGGGTGTGTCTACCATCTTGTGTGGTGATGATAGGCGAATTTACGCGCCTATATCAATATATTTTGCCCATATTTTAGCCTAGTTTTGAGAACTAATTATCTATTTCATACACTTTTAGTCCTTTTTCCTGTAAATGAGCTAACAAATGTGATTAGGAAAGTTTCAGGTATAAATGATGCAAAATACAGCAATTTATGGCTTACTTGACGCAAAAGAAAGCTCACAAACGAGATGGAAAGGAGCTGGACGCATAAAGGACTAAATCTGCTGCATGGAAAATCTGTCCCGGGCTAAAACAGCATTTCTGAAGACTTTGGGGACTTACAGACACAAAGCTGGATTTTTGCCATAATACATTAACCTAGTGCAATTAGGTTATGTGTTTCATTATTCTATTTGGATTATAATTTTGTAACCTTACCCTAGTACATTTGGGTCAAGGATTTCATTAGTATATTAGGATTTGGTTATTTATTTCATTAGCTTAATAGGAGTAGGATAGGAGTATTATAAATACCCTATCATGTTAGAGATTTTTTAATCACATTCTTACAATTCAATTAACTCTTCACTTAAGACATCTTCCTACAATACATTCTTAATTCTTCATTCTTCTATTCTTAAATTCCACAACAAGAGAATCGTTACTTGCTACGGAATCACTAAAACCACACGCCAAACACCTACTATTCACGCCATCCACCATGCAAAACGTGATATCCTTCGCATTCATGGGTAACTAAATCTCTTAGTTGGGGTTATGGAAGCCGAATGAGTTACTATCTACAGCTATGAGTTTGTGAGTTCAAGACAAGTATATTGCTTATATCATTATTCTCTTCATCTTAAATCTACATCCTTTACGGTTCAAACACAAGAACACGCCATTCTAACATCTAACCTGTTCGAGAGAAAGGTTATTTGTCTAGAAAAGAAGACGCATAGACCAACGCCAGTCTAACATTTAACTTGTTCGAGAGAAAGGTTATTTGTCTGGAAAAGAGATAATGTCAAGGTAGTAGGACACCCTTTCCTATTAAAAAGCTAGTGCCGTAACTGGACTAACCTCTTGGAGAATTCCTACCGCTAGACACACTTTAAGCTCGAGAGAGTTAAAGTGAAATAGTCCTTGTTTAGGTCGAGAGACGCTTGGATTTACCATCAACTACAATTCTCTATAAGCAATTGCATGTCAAGACTCTACACACTCATAGCCAATAGAGACGTATACCTCAGAAGGTGGACATAACCCCAACGCCTCAATTCTCATTGTTTCACAACCTACGAAATACTCTCTTTTTACTTTATTATTTTCAGATTTTATTTTATTACTTCGGTTACTTATTACAATCCCCCCATTCTTACGAGACTTGCATCAAAAGTCTAATAATTTCACTTACTTGTTGACCAAGCTATTCTCTGTGGGATCGATACCCAACCCAGTTGGTTTCTATATTTGCTAACGACCGCTTTACACTCCTACGAGAGCTGTAGATTGAGCGTTATCAAAAATTGGCGCCGTTGCCGGGGAATACAAGTGTCAATCAAGTTCGTTAAAATTACTAGACCCTTTGGTCAAAGATTCTCGTACTTTTACGTTTAGTTTTTGTTTTTGTTTATTGCAGGTTTTTCTTTTAGTGCATGCCCCATACTAGAAGTTCTGGTCAACCGTTATTACCAATCAATCCGGAACCGCAACGAATTAGAAGAATGGAAGCACAAGCGGAAATCGACAGGATGGCTGCTCAACACGAGCAAGCAAGATTAGCTGCTCTTGCCGCTGCTCAAGTCCAACAACAAAACATTGATAATCCTGGACGAGCAACAAATCCTGACGATGAAGATTTAGGAGATGACGAGTTGATCAACCCAAGGCATGGCGCTGAAATGGCAACACCCGCCAACAGACGAGGTCGACAAGCTCGGTACAGATATGATCGCCAACCTTTGCAACCAGCTTTCGACGATGATGATGATGATCTTGATGGTGCCGGAGCCACTGGAGCTATAATTCCACCACCATTAGCGCCCGGAGCCAAGTTCAACATCACTAGCACCATGATTCAGTTATTGCAACTCAAGGGATTATTTGGTGGACTAGCAGGCGATGATCCGAATATGCATCTCATCAACTTTATTTCTACATGCAAGTCTTTTGACAATCCTGGAGTTGGTCAGAATGCTATTCGATTACGTCTATTTCCATTGTCTCTGTCTGGGGAGGCAACATTATGGTTGAATGGGTTGACTCCTGATTCTATTACAAATTGGAGGCAATTGAGAGACGCTTTCCTAGAAAGATTCTTTCCGCCATCCAAGAGGGCTCAATTGAGAGATGAAATCAGCAACTTTCGTCAGCTTCCCTCTGAAGCTCTTCACGAAACATGGGAGAGGTTCAAGACAAAGCTAGCGAGATGCCCAAACCATCACATGACTAATGTTCACCTCATGGAGATCTTATATAGAGCCTTGAATTCAGTAACTAAACCAGTGGTGGACAACGCAGCTGGAGGTTCTTTTATGGACCTCACCTTTGGTCAAGCAAGCAACATGCTAGATCGTATGACGAAACAAAGTAGAGCTTGGCATACCAGGGATTCTGAGGTAGCAAGCCCCACTTTATCTATTGGCATGTCTGCAGATCAAAGAAGGAGAGAAGAAGAACGTGATCAAGATATGGCGCACATGAAAACCCAAATGGATCTTCTTACAAAGCATCTATTAGGGAAGACTGAAAAAGTGAAATCTATTGCATCAAAAGGAAGAGACGAATCTGATTCAGAAGAGGAGGCCAACTACTTGAACAATCAGGGTGGTTTCCGTGGGAATGCCCAAGGAAACCAAGGTCGGAACTATTATGATAAATCTGGAGGTAAAGACCAAGGTAGTTGGAAGAAAAATAATGAAAATAGTGGTTTGTACGTTCCCCCTGGTAGACGTGATACCACCACATCTAATTCTATGGAAGACATGATGGCTAAGTTATTGAAAGGAGTGGAAGCGACGAGCACGGGAGTTAAGGAGGTGATTGACGATTTGGCCTCCATGAAGCAATTAGTTTATTCTCATTCCACTTCTATCAAGCAACTAGAGCAGCAATTCAGTCAACTTTCAGCAGCACTCAACCAAAGAAAAGCCGGCACCTTGCCTAGCGATACTGTGCAAAATCCAAGGACTGATGGGTCATGCATGGCCATCACTACGAGGAGTGGTAAGGTGCTGGAAACTTCAGCAGAAGGCAAGCAAGTAGTTGACAGAACAGCAGACATGGACGCCACGCCTAGTGACGCCACTAGGGAAGACGCCGCAATATCCACTTCCAACGTCAAGGACGTGTTGCCTAGTGACGTGCAGCCTGAAAAAAATAATAAACGGAAGCAAGAGGAGAAGAAAGCCATGGAAAGAACACTTCCATACCCACCACCACCTTTTCCACAAAGATTGAAGAAGGCGGCCGATGACACTAAGTTCAGCAAGTTCATGACCATGTTGAAGCAGCTGACTATTAATGTCCCATTGGTAGAGGCACTTGAACAAATGCCTGGGTATGCGAAGTTTATGAAAGATCTTTTGACTAAGAAGAGGGCAGCAAGCTATGAGCTGAAAGAAGATGTGCATCATTGTAGTGCAATAGCTACCCGATCCATAGTTCAGAAGAAGGCCGACCCCGGAGCTTTCACTATTCCTTGCACCGTCGGATCTTTGGACTTTGCTAAAGCATTATGTGACTTAGGAGCCAGCATCAACTTGATGCCATTATCAATCTACAAGAATTTGGGGTTAGGAGATCCTACACCAACTAATATGAAGCTTGTTATGGCGGATAGGTCGGTAAAACGACCGGTTGGTATTCTATGCGATGTCTTGGTGAAGGTATCTTCATTCATATTTCCAGCAGACTTTGTCATCTTGGATTGCGAAGCAGATTCAGAGGTTCCCATAATCTTGGGATGCCCTTTCCTTGCTACGGGAAGTGTGCTCATAGATTTGAGAGCTAATGAGCTTTCATTCCGAATAAATGATGAAGTGGTGCGCTTTGATGTTTGCAAATCAATGAAGCCCAAAGATCTAAGTGTATTTTCTGTGGCTGATGTTGTCGTTGATGACAAGGATGAGTTACTTGCTGAAGAGCAAATTCTTGATGATCCTTTGGAGGTTTTGCTCATGGAAGAAGATGATGATGATGCTGAAATTTCTGAAGATGATATTTGTGCTCTATCGGGATTAGGAGCATATCGCTATCCTCCTAAGAAGCTGGATCTTGATCTCAAGAATCGACCCACACCACCAGCTAAGCCATCTATTGAAGAACCACCCACATTAGAATTAAAGGAGCTGCCAAGCCATTTGAAGTACGCATTCTTAGGAAGCGGAAACACTCTTCCAGTCATAGTGGCAGCCGATTTAGGTGAGCAACAAGTTGCAGCTCTTATTGCAATTTTACGCAAGTATATTAGAGCTATTGGATGGACCATTGCGGATATCCTTGGTATTCCACCTGGGATTTGCACTCATAAAATTCAGCTCCAAGAAAAGTGCACACCCACCATCGAACACCAAAGACGTCTAAACCCACCAATGCAAGAGGTGGTGAAGAAGGAGATTATCAAGTGGTTAGACGCAGGAGTTGTGTATCCTATTTCTGATAGTACATGGGTAAGCCCAGTACAATGTGTTCCTAAGAAAGGAGGTATGACGGTGGTTGCGAATGCAAAGAATGAGCTTATTCCACTCAGGCCCGTCACTGGATGGAGAGTATGCATGGACTACCGCAAGCTGAATTCTTGGACTCTCAAGGATCACTTCCCCATGCCATTTATGGACCAAATGCTAGATCGATTAGCGGGAAAAGGATGGTTTTGCTTTCTTGATGGTTATTCGGGTTATAATCAGATTTTTATTGCACCAGAAGACCAAGAGAAGACAACGTTTACATGCCCATATGGTACGTTTGCCTTCAAACGTATGCCATTCGGGTTATGTAACGCACCAGCCACCTTTCAGCAATGTATGATGTCTATTTTCTCTGATATGGTAGAAGACACTTTGGAGGTATTTATGGACGACTTTTCAGTTGTTGGGGAGTCTTTCGAAGCATGTTTGGTGAATTTAAGCATGGCATTACAAAGATGTGTAGAGTTCAACCTTGTGCTGAATTGGGAGAAGTGCCACTTCATGGTAAAAGAAGGAATTGTTCTTGGGCACAAGATCTCCAAAAGAGGAATAGAGGTTGATCGCGCCAAAATAGAGGTAATTGAGAAGCTACCACCTCCAATTTCGGTGAAGGGAGTTCGTAGTTTTCTTGGCCATGCTGGGTTTTATCGTAGATTCATCAAAGACTTCTCCAAAATTTCTAGTCCATTGTGCAAGCTACTGGAGAAAGATGCGAAGTTTGACTTTAATGATGATTGCTTGAAGGCATTCGAATGCCTTAAAGAAAAACTCATTGAAGCCCCTATCATGGTAGCACCAGATTGGACGCTCCCGTTTGAAATTATGTGTGATGCTAGTGGTGTAGCCGTTGGTGCTGTTCTTGGACAGAGAAAGGAGAAATTATTTCATCCTATCTACTATGCGAGTAAGGTCCTCAATGAAGCCCAAAGGAACTACACCGTCACTGAACAAGAGCTATTAGCGGTTGTGTATGCGTTTGAGAAGTTCCGCGCCTACCTATTAGGTACTAAAGTGATCGTTCATACAGACCATGCAGCTCTTAGGTATCTAATGACAAAGAAGGATGCAAAACCAAGGCTGATTCGATGGGTGTTGCTGCTGCAAGAGTTTGATTTCGAAGTCAAAGATAGAAGAGGTTGCGAGAACCAAGTGGCTGATCACCTATCTAGACTTGAGAATGAGTATGTGGCGCAATCAGAAAATCAGATTGGCGATGCATTCCCTGACGAGGAGATACTAGCAACAACAATGGAGAACTTACCATGGTATGCCGACTTTGCAAATTTCGTGGTGAGTAATGTGTTACCTTCCAATTTATCTTACCACCAGAGGAGGAAGTTTATGCATGACGTTCAGCACTACTATTGGGATGAGCCTTATTTGTTTCAAAGATGCGCGGATGGCATCATTCGACGATGTATATCCCATGAAGAAGTGCCCACTATATTGGAAGCATGCCACACTTCGCAAGTTGGAGGCCATCATGCAGGGAATCGAACAGCAAGAAAAGTCTTGCAAAGTGGTTATTATTGGCCTACAATATTCAGAGATGCACACGACTATGTGAGAAGGTGTGACCAATGCCAACGTCAAGGTGCTATTTCAAAACACCATGAAATGCCCATGTCTAAAATTCTGGAGGTAGAACTCTTTGATGTATGGGGTATTGATTTCATGGGACCATTCGTGAATTCGTTTGGAATGAAGTACATCTTGGTTGCTGTGGATTATGTGTCGAAATGGGTTGAAGCTGTAGCATTGGCCGATAATGAAGGAAAGCGTGTTGTAGCGTTTTTAAAGAAGAATATCTTCTCTCGCTTTGGGGTACCTCGTACTATCATAAGTGATGGAGGATCTCACTTCTGCAACAAGCTATTCAAATCTGTATTGGCCAAGTATGGAGTCAAGCAACACAAGGTAGCTACGCCTTATCATCCCCAAACTAGTGGACAAGTAGAGGTTTCCAATCGTGAGATCAAGCAAATCCTTGCCAAGACGGTCAATGCGAATCGGAAGGATTGGTCTCGGAAGCTAGATGATGCACTATGGGCGTATAGGACTGCATTCAAGACACCCATTGGCATGTCACCTTATCAGCTAGTTTATGGGAAGGCTTGTCATCTACCCATCGAGCTTGAATACAAGGCATTATGGGCATTGAAGCACTTGAATCTGAATTGGGATGATGTGAAGAACCTGAGGTTGGAGCAGCTGAACGAGCTAGATGAATTCCGTCTCCATGCATATGAAAGATCAGATTTATACAAGGAGCGGATGAAGAAGTATCACGATCAGCGGATTGTTCGACGACACTTCCAAAAAGGTGACATGGTACTACTCTTTAACTCCAGATTCAAGCTCTTCCCAGGTAAGTTAAAATCAAAGTGGTCTGGTCCATTTAAAGTCACCCACGTCTACTCGTCTGGAGTAGTCGAATTGGAAAATAATGAGGGTGTTATCTTCAAGGTGAATGGCCAACGTGTTAAGCCATATATCGGTCCTCTTGACTCGATGAATGACATGGCCATCACTTATCTCGACGAAGTCTAAGTACTCGAGATTACTACGTCGAGCCACGACAATAAATAAGGCGCTAGATGGGAGGCAACCCTTCGTTTTATTGTTTTATCGTTTTGTCGTTTTAGTATTTTTTTCTTTTTGATAAATGAAAATCCAAAAATAAGAGTCGTGCCACGACCAAAACTAAGGCGCTTGGTGGGAGGCAACCCATCGTACTAATCGTTTTCATTTGTTTGAGCAAATATAGGTGTAAGAAGTATGCAACGAGGAGATTGATTTCAATTGACGATTTGGTCGCATTGTATGGTAAAGTCGGTAAGTTAGGAATGGTGATGCATAAGGCTATGGATTGAGCCTTTCTCACGTCATAATAGGCTTCGAGAAAGGCTAGGCCTTGGTAAAAATAGGCCACGAACGATGCACAACCTATTCTATCGCCTAAGGACTCGGAATCTAGTGTGCAATACACTATGCGCCGCCTATTCCTAGGTGTGCTTTTGACTATGCGCCGCCTATGCTATGGCATTTGAGATACTGAGACCAAATGCCATACCATATGCGCCGCATATGCCTATATATGCCATACTATGTGCGGCGCATATGTCCCATTATGCCATGGACAATGCGCCGCATATACATGTGATATGCCGAGGGATATGCGCCGCATATAGGGTGATTTTGTCCCCAAATCCGATTGTAAATGGGTCATAACCCGACCCATACTCCTCCTATATAAAGGGGACTTGGTTTTTTATCACAAACACATTAGAAGTAACCCTAAAGGCGCCGCATATCATCCCAAATCCTCTCAAATTTTTCTTCCTTTGTTCTTCCAATCCACAACAACTTCTCCACAATCTTCAAAGCAAGTAAGTGCTCTCTTATTCTTCATCTATTTATCGTAAGTACTACTTTACTATGCTTATTATAAAATGCTAACTCATGAGAGATTGGTGGTGATGTTCATGTGTGTGGATAATTGTTGCAAAATCGTGTGATTGATTATATACGTATGGAATTCATGACTTGTTTCCGACTTGAATTTTGTTTCAATAGGCATTGTTGTGATACTTGCTGAACATATGTGGCCATGAATATTGATTGAGAGTGTTGTATGGATGCTTGCATGATTAACCATCCCGGCCATCGGGATAAGGTTATAGTGACTATCGACTTAGGTGGAGGTGTTTGTTGTTTGAATAGCAATTCCATGTGGTAACCCCTATGTTGTAACGTTGCTATATACACCATGCAAGTCGTCCAAATGGCTGCTCATGAGTGATGTAATACTGATTTTCTTGTCGGAATACAATCCTAAGACGAATGTCGACGACGTCTGAGTACTCGACCACGTTCACTTCACCGATTTGTGCCAACAAGATTAAGTGTGGGGTGGTACCCCTAATGCTTGCATATAGATTGTCTAAAGTGCGATTGTGCTGCATCTAACATTATTTCTAGTCTCAGGTTCAATGGCACCGAAGGCAAGGCAAGGCAAGGAGAAGGCTACCACGACCCGCAAGGACAAAAAGAGAAGCCGAAAAGACCAAGGCGAATCATCTTCCGCACACCTACCACGCAGAATGTTCGGAATCAAATGGGTTCTTGAGGAAGAAGCCAAGGCATGGTACAGCAGCAACAAAGAAAAGAAATATGTGCACGTCGACTTAATCAACAAGGAGACCTTAGCAAAGAAGGAGCCACAACTGTTGGCTAAGATAATGGCTTTGAAGCTGGATTTCATCTTCCGTGACATGGGAGAGTGCAATCTTGACTTGACAAGAGAGTTTTATGCCAACTGGTCGCCAAACACAACAGGCAACGAAGTCAAAATTCGGGGCCAAGTGTTACAGCTTATAGCGGATTGGATCAACTCGTTTCTAGGCCTACCTTCGGTCGACACTGCACCATACAAAGAGTTGTACAGCAGGCCTCCTTACAGAGCTATAAGACACACGCTTTGTGGAAGCAGATCGATGGCAAGATGGGGCAGACATAAGGAAACAGGCCATCACAACACATTCCCCTATGCTCCACTAAATAGGGAAGCAAGAATCTGGATGCGCATTGTCAACTCATGCCTCATTCCTGGGATGCAATACACAAAGATATCGAGAGATAGAGTGTGTCTGGTTTATGCATTGATGACAAATGTCCCTATCAACTTTGGGGCAATCATTCGATCGACCATGAGAAAAGCCAGACTCCACAGCAGGTCCCATTTCACATTCGGCAATTTGTTGACAGCAATGTTGCGGAAGGAGGATATAGAAGAGGAACCAGCTGACCACAAACTCCCACATACCCCAAAGAAGGTTGACCTCACCAAGGTCAAAGATGCTGAAACAACGCATGGAGTCAACCTTACCACTGCGGAGAGACACGCTCGTGACGAGAGTTTCTTCCGTCATCTCTATGGCATGACCCGATTCACTATGATGAGTGGTGGACGTATTCCAACTGCTGAAGAGCTCCAACAGCTGGACCACGACTACCCAATGAACAGACATGCCCGGGAGATGTGTGGAGTGGGAGTATATTTCGAGGAACCTCTTGATGATGACGTGCCAACTGATGATGATAGACGCTTGCCTGACTCTGATGCTGAGGAGAACTCTGACGATGACTCTTACGATGATTCGGACGAAGGGGGTATGACCCCCGACATTGAGGAAGAGTCCGACTAATCAGGTTCTTCGACTTTATTTTCCACTGAGGGCAGTGTCAAGTCTAAGTGTGGGGTGTCGGCAGAATCTGCATGCTATGTTTGTATGTTTGCTCTTGTTTATTTTGTTTTGAGTCCAAATTTTTTATTTTTTTTGTGATTTTTTTTCGTGTGACGTTTTTTTTTATTTTTTTAAGAGTAAAATTTTTCTAGCTACGCATGAAATTATTTGGATAGGCAGCATGAAATTAGAACAAGAGTATGTGCTACAATTGTGACTATTGAGACATTTAGGCTCTAGTTGTGACTCATTATGTGCTATTGTGTGATTCAATTCCTTCACTTGTTGGGTCGAGAGTCTATATTACTACCAATCAAGTCGACCATGTGCCTTGTGTGTGTGAGATAATAGTATATTCTATGTGTGTGGCTGATGCTAGAACTTGCCTGGTATGTATGCAAAGCGAAAATAAGGAGTGTAAGTTAGGATATGATTTAGGCATTTCTTTGGCAACCTATATTTGTTTACCATCAGTTTTACCTACCCATGTAAATCATCCTAGTTAAACCCTTTTGAGCCTTTAGCCTATTTCTTTGACAACCTTGTATGTAAGCCTAATCCATTTTATTTCAAGACCGTAATTTGATCCAAATTCCTAAGTGCTTTAAAAGTGAAAAAGTCATGTGACAACATAAGAGGCAATTGGGTAAGTATGAGGCTGTAAATTGCAAAGGTTCTTGAATGTGTTATGAAAAATGCTATCATAGGAGGTACGTTGTGAAAAGAAAAAGGACAAGAAAGCTGAAAAGTGAGTTGTGCTTAAAATTGAAAAACAAAAGATGATAACAAGGGTGGAAAAATAAAATAAAGAAAGGTTGAAAGAAAAAAAGTGTCAATGATACAATGTGATGTATTAAAGTGCTTAGGAACTTAGTCACTATTTCTGGCCAAAATAGGTGATCCTACCCGTCCCTTAGCCTACATTACAACCATCAAAAGACCTACTTGATCCTAATCTTAACATTCCGACATTTAGTAGAGTACTACATTAAGGGCAAGCTTATGGTCATTAGTTGCTACATGTGAATTCTTTGTGAGAGTGAGTGCAAGGATACTTTGCTACCCATGTTTGAAAAATATGCTATATTTGTGAGTGATTATGGGTGCTATATTGTGAGACACACATGGTTGATGAGTTTTGGATAGTTGTATATGATTCTATGTACCTTAACGGTTGCATGCGAGTTGATCACCATCACGAGTCTATGCTTGAGGTTAAATTGTTTCTACTTATAATCGGAAAGCTACTCTTCGTTGATAATTGTTGTGCTTGTCTTGAAGAATGTTTTGTGTTGTTTCTGTAAAAACCTTAAGTCGATGCTTAGAAGGACATGATATGTTGTTTGAGGACGAACAAAGCTCTAAGTGTGGGGTGTTGATGATAGGCGAATTTACGCGCCTATATCAATATATTTTGCCCATATTTTAGCCTAGTTTTGAGAACTAATTATCTATTTCATACACTTTTAGTCCTTTTTCCTGTAAATGAGCTAACAAATGTGATTAGGAAAGTTTCAGGTATAAATGATGCAAAATACAGCAATTTATGGCTTACTTGACGCAAAAGAAAGCTCACAAACGAGATGGAAAGGAGCTGGACGCATAAAGGACTAAATCTGCTGCATGGAAAATCTGTCCCGGGCTAAAACAGCATTTCTGAAGACTTTGGGGACTTACAGACACAAAGCTGGATTTTTGCCATAATACATTAACCTAGTGCAATTAGGTTATGTGTTTCATTATTCTATTTGGATTATAATTTTGTAACCTTACCCTAGTACATTTGGGTCAAGGATTTCATTAGTATATTAGGATTTGGTTATTTATTTCATTAGCTTAATAGGAGTAGGATAGGAGTATTATAAATACCCTATCATGTTAGAGATTTTTTAATCACATTCTTACAATTCAATTAACTCTTCACTTAAGACATCTTCCTACAATACATTCTTAATTCTTCATTCTTCTATTCTTAAATTCCACAACAAGAGAATCGTTACTTGCTACGGAATCACTAAAACCACACGCCAAACACCTACTATTCACGCCATCCACCATGCAAAACGTGATATCCTTCGCATTCATGGGTAACTAAATCTCTTAGTTGGGGTTATGGAAGCCGAATGAGTTACTATCTACAGCTATGAGTTTGTGAGTTCAAGACAAGTATATTGCTTATATCATTATTCTCTTCATCTTAAATCTACATCCTTTGCGGTTCAAACACAAGAACACGCCATTCTAACATCTAACCTGTTCGAGAGAAAGGTTATTTGTCTAGAAAAGAAGACGCATAGACCAACGCCAGTCTAACATTTAACTTGTTCGAGAGAAAGGTTATTTGTCTGGAAAAGAGATAATGTCAAGGTAGTAGGACACCCTTTCCTATTAAAAAGCTAGTGCCGTAACTGGACTAACCTCTTGGAGATTTCGTACCGCTAGACACACTTTAAGCTCGAGAGAGTTAAAGTGAAATAGTCCTTGTTTAGGTCGAGAGACGCTTGGATTTACCATCAACTACAATTCTCTATAAGCAATTGCATGTCAAGACTCTACACACTCATAGCCAATAGAGACGTATACCTCAGAAGGTGGACATAACCCCAACGCCTCAATTCTCATTGTTTCACAACCTACGAAATACTCTCTTTTTACTTTATTATTTTCAGATTTTATTTTATTACTTCGGTTACTTATTACAATCCCCCCATTCTTACGAGACTTGCATCAAAAGTCTAATAATTTCACTTACTTGTTGACCAAGCTATTCTCTGTGGGATCGATACCCAACCCAGTTGGGTTCTATATTTGCTAACGACCGCTTTACACTCCTACGAGAGCTGTAGATTGAGCGTTATCATGTGGGTCAAGGACTCTAAATTAGAAACTCTTACGCTTGAGTCTGTTTAAGTAGTAATTGAATTCTCAGATGTGTTTCCTGAAGATCTTCCAGGGGTTTCTCCTGAAAGGGAAATCGACTTTTGAATAGACCTTCTCCAAAATACTCAACCTATATCTATTCCGCCATATAGAATGGCTTCATCTGAACTCAAAGAGTTGAAAGAAAAGTTAAAGGATCTCCTAGATAAGGGATTCATCAGGCCCAGCATCTCTCCATGGGACGCGCCTATTCTATTAATGCATAAGAAAGATGGTTCTCTCAAAATGTATATTGACTACCGTCAGTTGAACAAGGTCACAGTCAAGAATAAATACCCACTTCCTAGAATCAATGACTTATTTGACAAACTTCAAGGTGCCAATTACTTTTCCAAGATAGACCTCAGATCAGGCTATCATCAGCTTAGAGTTAGAGAATGTTACATTCCAAAAACATCTTTTCAAACTCGATATGGTCACTTCAAATTTCTAGTTATGTCCTGTGGTCTCACGAATATCCCAGCAGCCTTAATGGACTTAATAAATCGAGTGTTCAAGTAGTACTGGATATGTTCATCATGGTCTTCATTGATTACATTCTAGTCTATTCTCGTAGTGAAGCGATCATGCAGACCATCTCAGAAAAGTACTTCAGACTCTTAGAGCTCATCAGTTGTTTGCTAAATTTAGTAAGTGTGAATTCTGGCTAAGATCAGTAGCTTTCCTTGGCCATATCATTTCCGATGATGGCTTTAGAGTTGATCCTCAAAATACCGAAGCGGTGAGAAACTAGTCTAGACCTATCTCTCCATTAGATATCAGGAGTTTCTTAGGTTTAGCTGGCTATTACCATCGGCTTGTGGAAGGTTTTTCATTTATTGCAACCCCTATGTACAGATTGACTCAGAAGAAAGTCAAGTTTTAGTAGTCAGATTCCTACGAGAAGAGTTTTCAGGAGTTGAAGACTCGACTTACCTCATCCCCAGTTCTTACCCTACCAGATAGTTCAAATGGGTTAGTTATGTACTGTGATATGTCCAGGGTAGGTTTGGCTTGTATCCTCATACAGAGAGGTAAGGTCATAGCCTATGCCTCTAGATAGCTTAGGCCTCATAAGAAGAATTACCTGACTCATGATCTTGAGCTAGCAGCAGTAGTATTTGCCTTAATGATTTGGAGGCATTAATTGTATGGGGTGCATGTAGATGTGTTCATAGCTCACAAAAGCCTTTAGTATGTGTTTTCTCAAAAAGATTTGAATTTACGTCAGAGAAAATGGTGAGAGTTATTGAAAGATTATGACATGAATGTTCTATATCATCCGGGTAAGGGCAATATAGCGGCTGATACTCTCAGTAGAACGTTTATGGGTATGTACCTCATGCTGAGGATGGTAAGAATAAGTTAGCTCAGGAAGTTCATCAGCTTGCCCGACTAGGTTTCCGCTTAGTCGATTTATCAGAAGGTAGTGTATGGGAGCAGAGTAGCTCATAGTCATCTCTAGTTTCTGAGGTAAAGGAAAAGTAGGATAGGGATCCCAGTCTAGTTGAGTTGAAAGAATTAGTCAGAGATCAAAAAGTGGAGGTATTCTCTAAAGGGAGAGATGGTGTGTTGCACTGTTAAGGTAGATTGTGTGTGCCTAGTGTAGATAATTTATGGCAATGAATTCTTGCAAAAGCGCATGGTACGCGTCACTCTATTTATCCAGGGGCTACTAAGATGTACCGTGATTTGCAATAGATCTATTGGTGAAGTAAGATGAAGAGAGATATTGTAGATTTTATAGTTAAGTTCTCTATTTGTCAGCAAGTTAAGGTTGAGCAGCAGAAGCGTAATAGATCCATGAAGGAGTTCAGCATACCCACGTGGAAAACTCTCCCATGAAGAGAGTGAGGAGAGTCGGCAAGAAAGGAAAACTCAGTCTCCGATATGTTGGTCCCTTCAAAATTCTCAATCATTTTGGAAAGGTAGCCTACAAGCTTGAGTTGCCTTCGAATCTAGCCTCAGTACATCCAGTATTCTAAGTCTCCATATGGAAAAGGTGTATTGGTGATCCAGATATAGTTGTTCCCTTATAAAATATGGATATTCAGAACAAAGTTTCCTTTGAGGAAGTTCCAGTCAAAATTCTTGATCATCAAGTTCGTAGACTAAGGAACAAAGAAGTTCCACTAGTCAAAGTTCATTGGCGGAATTAGTCTATTGAGGGAGCCACTTGGGAAGCAGAAGAAGATATGCGGACCAAGTACCCTCATCTTTTCTCCACAAATCCAAATTTAGCATAAGGTACCAATCTTCTTAAGATTTTTCTTTGTCATGCTCAGTTTTAATCGCACATCATGTTCATGCCAGTCGTGCATTGATGAATCAGTTCAGTCATGCATTCCATGCATTAGATATGTATATTTAATGTGTAAGCTCAGTCCATAAGTTTTCTTAGCTTAATCAGTTTCATTCGGGGATGAATGATCCCAGTGGGAAATATCTTGTAACACCCTATATTTCCCAAAGAATAATCTAATTCCCAATACATAACTATTCATATATGAAATTTTTTGAAACAGTCATTATTTTTTAGTTTAGAGACTATCATTTCATAGGAAATTCAATTAGCTTTCTAACGATATAAAATTAAATTCGATAACCGGGTAAGAAGCTATGGAAATTTTAAGTTTTAGTCATTAATCACCGTTATTTTAACCTTTAGCATGTCGCGGAGCAGGCCAATCTCCCATTTGGCAAATTCCAGTGAGGGTCCGCGATCCTAGCATGTCGCACCATAAGTCAACTTAACATTTGTCCATTTCTAGTGTCGAAGCGAGATACCACAGCGTCGCGGTGAACTTCTAAGTCCCAAGAAGTTAAGGACCATGATTTCTCCGTGTCGTACCATAAACCAATTTCCCAGTTGTCCGATTCCGATAAAACGGCGCGATAGTGCCGTGTCACACCAGCTTAGAAAATTAGGATTTTCAGTCAGTTCCGAGTTTTCATTCCAAGGGCTTTTAAGTACTTTTTCCTTGTCCCAGTCAGCCCCAAACACCAAATTAAGTCCCTAATAACCTAATTGGGCATTATTCTAATCAGTTTTTCTCTAAAATCAAGAACATTCTCTCAAGTAGAAAAACCCTAACCTTTAAGAGTCAATGTCAACTCTCAAGAACTCTCCAGCAATCCTTCCAAATTCATCATTCTAGGTATGTTAGATGTTAATCCATAGATTCCTTTCAACCATGGAGCTCAAGTAACCTATTTTAATCTTCAAGTTATAATATTTCAAGTTATTACGTTTTAAATTATGATTTTATCCATGAATCTCCATACACTATTGATTTTATGCCACGTTACCATGAAATTATCATTACTATTCAATCTCCATGTTTTTATATTATTATTTATTGAATTAAACCATTATTGAGATCTATGATGTTGAATTCATGCTATTCCATAAGTTACATGGCATTCCTATTATTGTTTTAACCATGAACTACAAGTGTTTGATAAAATGTCTACAAGAGTGATTAATATAAATAAAAGCCTTCATGTTTTGTCCCTCAAACTTTAGTGTCATTTTACTATTATTGTTTTGAGTCCTAGGGGTATTGAATACTCGAAATCCATAGATATTTAATTAGTCTAGTATCAGTACATTATAAAATAGTCTTCAAAACACACTGTGAGCATTGTCCAAAAAGTTAGTTACCAGTCAGATGAACTTAGAACAATCTAGTATTTCAGTGTCTTTCAGTTGAGAGTAGGATTTAGCAACGAGCGAGTGTACGGATGGCGGTTTTCCCGTCAGATAGGTAGAGTCGTTAATAGCAGTCCCTATTCTCCAGAACTATGTAGCTATAGTAGGATATGAGTAGTCAACCGTCAAATTAGGCTTGACTATCTCACAGGGGCTACCCGTCAGTTCAGGCTTGACACACTTAGTCCTTTGGACATTATATCAGTTTAGTAGATCCACACAGCCATCGTTAGTACCCATGGCACGGTATTAACACCCTTCTAACTAGGGTTATAGGTTGTACCCTGATTAGCTCAAATTGGGGAATGTCGGTTAGATAATGCCTCCCACAGTCTCAGATATAGTCTCAGTTACAGTCCTAGCTCAGTTATTTAGTCTTAGTGTTGTTTAACCGAAGCATACAAATTTTAGTTATTTCAGTATTTACAAATTTTACTCAGTTTATGTTTTATGCTTGGTCATGCATCCTCAGTACTTACAAATTTTCATGCATTGTTAGTATCTACATATTTTATGCTCTTTATTCAGTACTCCATACTTTACGTGCATGTCCAGTTAATTAGTATTATTTCTATTCATGAGACCATGCATATCATCCTACCTCATTTAGTGTATCAGTACATTCAAAGTACTGATCGCATACCCTTTTCTTTTGTGCTATGATGTCTCATATCATAGGTGCTGACGCTCAATTCCCAGATCACTCATAAATTCTCAGATTATCAACAGTACAGTATTAGTGGTGAGTCCTCAACATCCGAGGATAGATTACATTACTTTATGTCTTTATCTCAGTAATTAGTAGAGTTAGTTTGGGGCCTGTCCCATCAACTCACAGTATCCAGTGTAGAGACTTTTCAGACACTATAGCTAGCTTTTCAGACTATTCATATTTTAGTATTTTTATCAGATTCATAATTTAGTAGTTATTTCATTATTAAAATCTTATGAAATTTTAATTTTTCTTCTGCATTCATGATTATTTTATTCAGTGCTCATAGCAGGTATCATCTTATAGGTTATCTTGTGGTCCCTTGAGACCGTAAGCACCGTGTAACGACTAGGAGGTAGTCTCGGGTCGTTACAAGTACATTCAAAGTACTGATCGCATATCTTTTCTTTTACTCTATGATGTGTTATATCATAGGTTCCGACGCTCAGTTCCCGACTCGCAATTAGACTTATCAGATCCTCAGCAGCAGTGGTGAGTTCTTATATTTTGAGAATAGGCTTACTTTATTTTATGTCTTGGTTAGTAGTTAGTTGGAGTTAGTTGGGGCCTGTCTCATCAATTCATATTTAGTCAGTCAGTTTTAGATGTTTTTCAGACATTAGAATCAGTTATTCAGTATTCAGATATTACAGTCAGTTATCCAATTTATCATTATTTTATCAAATTCAGTTACTTCTTTCTATAGACTCATATTTTAGTTTTAAATTCAGTTATTATAACCTTATGGAATGTCAGTATTCATCCATCTTTATGATCATGTTATCCAGTGCTCACTGTAGGTACCAGCTCATGGATTAGCTTGTGGTCCCTCGAGACTGTAAGCATCGTGTGACAACTAGGGGTAGTCCCAGGTCGTTACAGTTGGGATGAGCATTTGCCATTGATTGAGTTCGCCTATAGTAACAGTTATCATGCTAGCATCCAGATGGCCCCATTTGAGGATCTTTATGGGAGAAGATGTAAATTACCTATTGTTTGGTTTAATGTGGGTGAGGCCGCGTTGATAGGGCTAGATGTGGTGTTAGAGCTATAAAGAAAGTCTAGTTGATTCAAAAAAGGTTGACAATAGCTCAGAGTGGTCAGAAATTGTATGCGGATGTGAGGAGAAGGTATCTAGAGTTTGAAGTTGGTGATTTAGTTTATTTGAAAGTTTCACCCATGAAAGGGGTGAAGAGATTTGGCAAAAAGGGGAAGCTCAGTCCCCGCGATGTTTGCCCTTTCGGAATTTTGAGCCGTGTTGGGAAGGTGGCGTATGAGCTTGAGATGCCTACAGATTTGTCCTCCATTCATCCCATGTTCTATGTGTACTTGTTAAAGAAGTGTATTGGTGATCCAGCGGTTGTAGTACCCTTAGAAAGCACAGATATTCGTGATAGCCTCTCTTATGAAGAGATTCCAATCGAGATCTTTGATTGCCAGATTCGTAGAGTAAGGAACAAGGAAGTTCCCTTGTTCAAAGTTTTTGGCAGAATCAGTCCGTTGAGAGAGCCACTTGGAAAGAAGGAATAGATATATGAACCAAGTACCCTTATATTTTCGCTGTAGATTCAGATTTTGTTCAAGGTGACAAGTTTCCTCAGATCACCTATTTTCATTCCAAGTTTTATCTTTATATAGACATTCATTCGATAGTTCTTGCATTTGCAAATCAGTTTAGTCATGCTTTCTGTTGTGCATGCTATTCATAGCCTCAGTTTTCAGCATCTCAATTTTGTTAGCCTCATTCGGGGACAAATGTTCCCAAGAGGAAAATATTGTAATACCCTAAATATTTCTAGCTCAATCCATCCCTTAGTACGTACTTGAAGCACTTAGAACCTAAAAATAAATCTAAGTGTTAAGGAAATTGGTCATTTTAACTCCCTTTAAACTTTGAAGATTTTTAAGTTGACCTTTCGGGCTCCGAGACAATGAATTTTTGATTGAATTATATTCAGGGGTGTAAATAGCATGTCTCCAGAAAATTTTGAAATTTTTGGAAGAGGATTGGATCACATTCAAATTGGCAAAATAGTAGATCATCGCTATTGCACTGTGTCGCGATGAGTATCACGATAAGCAGGCCATCGAGTCAAGATGAAGGCCATTTCAACATTCATCAATTTACATAGGGTCACCGCGATTGCACCGCATCGCGGTGAACCTCAAGACAGCAATTGTCACAATCTAGTGAGTCACCATAATTCCACCACATTGCGGTGGGTATCGTGATGACCCACTTACCGCGTCACGGTGAATCCTCAATCGACAACCTAGTTACAGATTTTGAATCCCAAGGGCAGTTTAGTGTTTTTCCCATATCCCCAAATCGTGAAAACAGATGATTAAGTGTATTATTAAGCAAAATATGCTCATTTTCCATCAAATGAAATCCCAAAATTCCACCATTCTTTTCCCAATATAGTTTAAAATTCAAGGTTCCCAATTTAAGACTTCCAAGAATCAATCTTCAAGAGCACATATAGGATCTCAAAACCAAGTTTCTTCATCTAGTTCATCAATTAAGGTATGTGGGGTTTTTTCTTTCATCCTTGTGCCCAAAATTTGATTTAAAGTTGATTTTTATACAAAATTAGATGAATTTCAATTTGGAATTTATACCCATTTATCACCAATTGAAGATTATGATATTTCAAGTATTGTTGATGTTGAATTGCATGTTTTCTTTAGTATTTTTGTGCATATTATTGAAAATTTCAAATTTTGAATTGAATTACCAATATTTACATCATCGAGCAGGGATATTATGATGTTTTGACATGATTTTGAAGTATGGGTTACTAGGCCCTAGTTTGTATGTTGATATTTCAAAAAAAATGACTATGCTTTAAGTATTCCATAACTAGTTATTTTCAGATTTTGATAAAGATGTGATCTTTTGATCTTAGATTTGATATTGAATCCACTTTATAGTTTCAGTTACAGAATAGATTTACAGATATATAATAGGTTTTCATTATTAACCTTTATACGAGTTTTAAAGTGGATTCCCAACAGAAAGAACATATAGACTAAGGGGAGTAGTATTTAGCACCAAGAGGAAAGTGTGGGTTTAGCGCATCCTACTTTCCTAAAACTACGAGCCACCGTAGGTACAAATTCAGTATTCTCATTTCTATATGGATGGATGACAGTTACAGATGTGATCACTTAGCTCAGATTATACTCCCTGGCAAGAGTATGACACCTCTCCCCAATGTGAAGTTTTCCCCTTAGGTAAACAAGATGTTGGACTCCATGATAGCTCACATGGTTTCTTTCGGTTAGAAGAACCTCCCTAATAGAAAATAAAAACAAAAGGCTTTTAGAAACTAGGTGTAAATGCTCACAATTTTACTCAGATATTATCTTACATAGCATATCAGTTATTAGATTTCACCTTTCAGTTTTCAGATGATAAAAGTGAGTCCTTTCTGTACTTAGTTTGCATGATTTGAAAACAGTATACAAGTACAATTTTTAGACTTTAAAGGTGTTGGCTCACTAGTTTTATACAGTACGTTTAATTGTTCATGATCCATGATTTTTAGCTTTCAGTTATTCCACCCAAGTGAGCCATTACATATACTATGCATATTTTATAATTTTGATAATATTGAGATATTACATTTACTTATGGTTCGAGGACCTACTTATCCAGACTTCCATCTTTCATAGTATTTGATTAATTTCTTACAGTTTAGTTCGAGTCAGTTGGGGGTTTGTCCCAATGGATCTCTAGTTTATTAGTAGTATAGGCTAGGCGGACTACTAGCTATTATCTAGAATTTCAGTATTAGTTATTAAGACAGTACCTTCAGTTTATTCCCGTTCAATTTTGATATAATACAACATTATTACTTGATTAGTTTATCTTGAAATGATTTACAGACCTAGTAGCAGGCTTACAGGGTTAATTTGAGGCTACTCGTTGCCTTGAGCATCGTGTGACATCTCAGGACCAAGTTTTGAGGTGTTACAGATATTTTAATAATTTTTAAGTTATTATATATAATTTAATTATACATGAAATAAAAAAAAACATCTCTTGCCCCCTTTTTATCTTCTTCAAGACCCCCACCTCTTTCATTTTTTTCAAACCCATCCCTCTCCATCTTCTTCGACCCTTCCCCTTCCCTTCTCTCTTTTTTTGTTGAATTCAACAAACTTCCATCCATTTCTTCTTCTTTGAATCCTCTTCTTTTTCTTTTTTTTCAAATCACTATTGTCATCTATAGAAAAAATTTTCATCTTGATTCAAAAAATCTTTATTATAAATTTCAAATATGTAATTTAGAATACACATTTTTCCAAAAAAAAATATTCTGTGAGAAGAGAAATTAAAAGTAACAAAAATTAGAGAAGTGTTAATGAATGTTAGAAAAAGGAGAGGTAATTAATGAAAATTAAATCAATGATTAAGGACTAAGAAGTATTAATAGGGGCTCAAAGAAGAAGAAAGAAAATGTAGGTGGCTGGCGGCGGATTGGGTAGTGGTGGTAGTGGTGGTGGTGGTTTGAAGATTAAAAAGAGTGAGTATTTTGAAGAAGAAAGAGTGAGGGGGGATATATTTTTTTAATTATATAAAATATATATTAGTGAAATTATTTTTTAAAATAATTTTTTATGTGGATCTGACGTGGGCGAGTGTACTACACTTTTCATTGTGAGAGTGGTATTATATTTTAGGGGTTGTATATAATTCACTTAAAAATTGTTTAGGGGGGTAAATAATTACCTATAAAGTTAAAGTGCAAAAGTAAGTTGTGCCTACAAGTTCAGGGGGGGTATTTATGTTTTCTTCCATATATTTATACACATACACACACACACATATATACACATACACATATATGGCTTAGAATTGTATGTATATATAGTTATATATGTTTTTTTCCCATATATATATATATAGAGAGAGAGAGAGAGAGAAGTATACATTACCCCCTGAACTTGTCACATTTTATTCATGGTATAGCTGAAATTTAACTAGTTCTAAGTACCCCTCCCCCCCCCCCCCTAACTTGTTCTTTTATTATGACCCATGACCCCTTTTTGCTGGACTGTCCACTGCGTGTAAAACACGTGTGGACACGTGGAAAAAAGTGCTGACGTGGTGTCTACATGGATAAATACTATCCACTTCCCTTATATTTATCCTATATTAAAAAATAACTCCCTTCTACCTTTAATTATTCAATTCTTCTCCAAAAAAATTATATTTTTCAGTTTTTCTCGACTCCAAAATAGTGAAAGGTTGAATTTTTATTGATCAAGTAAGCTACTATCTAAAAATTTATATTTTTTTGTGTGTGTTAAAAATATGAAATTATTTTTTTCAGTTAATATTTCATATTAGTTTCCAATTATTGTTTCGATTAGTATTTTGAGGAGACTCACATGCACAAATATGTCTCTTGTTATAATTAATGGAGTAAGAAATTGCAATTTATGTTAGGGGTGTACAAAAATCGAATAGATAAAAATGTTATTGATTTATCGTTATTGGGTTAACCATTTTTTAACGATTATGTAAAAAAAAAAATCATTGGGTCATTGATTCGATTTTAAATTTTTTATTGGGTTATTGGGTAAATTGATAACCCAACAAGTTTATGCTAAATTACTATTTTACACCCCATAAGTAGGATTTTGGTTGCGACTAAAATTCGATTTTTTTCATGTTAGTTACTACTTTTTCTATTTTATGAGTATTTTTTTATTAGTTCAATTGAAAATCAAATCATTAGGAACTAAAAATAGATAACCAATACAACTACATTTATTATAAGTACGTGTCTTAGCTTTTTTAGTATTTGTTTATTTATTACAATATTTTTTAAAGTATTTGCTTCGATATTTAGTACATTTTTTTAGTTACAATAACTCATATGATATATATAATTAAGATCACAAAATTGAAGGAGCTTTATAGGAATGGAAACTGGAATTTTAGATTGGATTAATAAATGGATGAAATTTTTTTGGATTAATAAACGAAATTTTTACAAAATTAATAACCGAATAAAATTTTTATTTCATAAACTATATAATAAACTGGAGTTTTACAAAATTAATAAATGGATGGAAACTTTTTTAGATTGAAAGTAATGGAAGAAGAGGGCATAATTGAATTTTTTGAAAAAACTAAATAAAAATTGTTTTTTCGTTTTTTTAATCTTAAAAAATGTTGATGTTGTTGAAAAATCATTCCATCACACGCGTGATGGAGTGTGAAATCAAATATTTTTCCACATAAGCAAAAAAGAACCACGGAACATACTAAAAGAACAAGTTCTCGGGGGGGGGGGGGGGGGGGTACTTAGAACCAGTCAAAGTTCAGGTGTACCATGAATAAAACGTGAAAAATTTAGGGGGGTAATCGATATTTCTCTCATATATATATATATATATATATATATATATATAGACACACATAAAATCTCTATTACTAAAAAGAAGAACTACATAATACAAATATACATACAATACATACATACATATATATATATACACACACATATGGCTCAGAATTGTATGTATATATATATACATATGGGTCAGGTTTATGTTCAGATCTACATATGTATTAATTAGTGGCACAACTCTATATTTGTATTCGTATGTATTTCAAATGCAGTTGAAAATACATACAGGTGATGTAAATGTATCTGTATATGTAATGTAGGTAGATATGTATTAATAATGTAGGATAGGTTTATATAATTGCTTATGTAAATACAAATGTATTTTTAATTTTTATATTCATATTTAGTTACACAACTTTTAAATTTGTATATCTATGTATTTGTGTTTGTAGATGTATGTTCATATGTATTTAAATGTGAATGTATACGTTTATATAGATATATATCTGTAAATAACTGTTTAACTACAATTGTACTCTTATGTTTTTCATTATTTTTTCAATCACAGTCGCAAATACTTATAGTTATTTGTATATGTATTTTTGAAAACACAATTGCTCTCAATAAAGTTAACTGTATATGTGTTTTTCAAAACAGTTGCATATACATATTTGTAACTACATATGTAATATTAAGAATATATGTATATGTACTTTTATCTTTCTGAACATCTATGAATATGTAATTTTACATTTTCAATTACATACATTTGTGCAATATCTACAAGTAGCAAGTGTAGCGGCACACACGTTAATACATATTCTAATACATCAAGCATAATTGTCATTTCAGAATGGGTTGTGTTGAATTAATCACATATTTATCAAATGAGTTCAATGTCATGAATTGCGAAAAAATACACTGAATGAATATAACATCACAACAAATCTATCATTTATGATATTTCCTACACAAATGCTTATTGTGACCCTTAAACTCACAAGCACTACATGAATTGATGATTTTCTTTTCGAACATATCACGTTCTGATTTTCACGATCTTTATTTGGAGGTCTTTTACGAGGTCGCTTGTACTTTGGGGGTAGTACTACATCATCCATAATGCTATCTGAAATTACTCAATCATCTTTATGTGATAAATGATAAATTGGAATATCATATATTCTCAATACAGTTTTTGACTTGTATAAATTAGAACAATATGCTCCCTTTGTAAAATTCTTGCTATCCAGGACCGCAAAAGTATGTGCACATGATATATCATTCAAATGCATGATAAGACAGGGTCTATTCTTGAGACAAATAATAAAATGTTTTTCTTTGACTTGTACTGTGTAGACCTGGTATATGGCTACTACAACCAGATATTTTTTTAAGAAAAATAATTACAAAAAATATCAAATATAGATATATGTGGCGGCTTGGGGCTTGATTTTAAACTCAAATTTCACTTCTTTTCACTTGAATAGTATTTTAATCTTATAATTACTAGTTTTTCATCAATTTAACCTTCAAAACAACTCTGATTCTTGATTTTAATTCGGATTTCAAAGATTTTATCCTGTAAATCTTTAAAATATTTTTTCTTCAATTTGAATCTCGTTTTTGACTCGATTTGACTTTGAATTTCATATGTAGGTTCCTAAAATTATGGAAAACATATTTTTAAAGTAAAGTTATGATTTTGCCCTTCTTTTTCGAAAATTCATTTCGGAGGTCCATTTTGATTCCAGACCAAAAGTAGTCAATATGGGTGTCATTGATTTTTTTTTTGACGTGTAGATTTCATATTTGATGTTTTTAGTGGAGGATTTTTTGTGAAAAGTAAAATCGTGGATACGAAGTGCAGCAAACCGATTTTGGCTTTTGAGCTAGGTTATGACTTAACTCTTTCAGACTAGACTGGTTAGTAAATGATGATATAAAATGCATGTTAAAGGTGAGAACTAATCATAAAAATGGCTATCTATGTGTTGTGTCCATGTAGAGGCCTATATTTGATGTAATTGCCAAAATTGAGATATTATCTGATGTGTGTGATTGTGTTAGGTCCTATGTGATGTTAATAGCCCTGAATACATGTGAATAATTGCATTGTGTTGTTGAAATGCCTAATGTGGTACCATTGATGTAATGTGATATATTCATTCTTGTTGGTACATGAGACGTGTGAAAATTCATAGATGAAATAAAAATAATGAATGGATATTAGCTCACATGGTTGTGGAAATGTATCATTGTGGTTGGTTATGGAAATAATCATTATCATTGGTTGTGAGCATTACATCCTCACATCATACTTATTCATGAAACATTAGTACCATTGTGGCATCACCTTTTTAAAACCCTCCCTAGGGGATGTATCGGGAGAGAGCTATTGTAACACCTTATAATATCCTTTTCGAGGGATGTTCCAAAAAGGATATATGAAATATGTGGATTGTATACGGGTTGACGAACCCCCCATGGATCTTACATTTGGAAGATTTAGCTCCGTACGTGTATACAAAAATTGTGTGACGATTTCGGAGGTTGTGCAACAACTCGTGCATACTCCTCCTCCTCATCATCATCATCATATACATTGCAATTAGTTTATTGTGTTTGTGTTGTGTTGTATTGCTATATTGGCTTTTCATCTATGTATTTGGCATATCTTCCTGTACTTGTACTTGTTGATCTTGTATATACATGTTCTCCCTTGTTCTACTTGTATGTGATATAATGTGTATGTTTGTTCTATCTTGGTGTGATGTTGCAAATAGGTGAATTATTAGAACTGTTAGTGCAAGTAGTGTAGGCTACCATTGCAGGATATTTTTTATTGTAGTTGGCGTGCCCTTAGTGTGTATTTTATATGCTTTAATTTCTACTTTCCTCGGTCGGCCTATGATATCTACTGAGTACAAGTGGTCGTACTCACTTCTACTTCACTCTTTCGGTACAACTTTAGGTTTGAGTGAGCCTCAAACTGGTTGATTCCGGACACCTTCAGATTTCTCAAGGTAGAGGTTGGACATTCATACGTCGGAGTTCACCTCTATCTTTCTGTATTAGTTATGTCTTTATTGGTGTTTAGAGACAAATATTTTTTTTTATGGTTATTTTTTTGATGTATTTGACTCCAGAATTGTATTAGTAGTTCTTATACCGTTGACGAAGTTTTGAGAGTTATGGCTGCATGTGTTGATTTTATTTTTTCCAATTTTATCATATCTATGTGGTTCGGCTTCATTCTAGAAGCCTTACCTTGGGGGCATTTCTGTCTTTTTTCTGTGTTTATCAGTTTGGGTGAAAGGCTTAGTTGTCAAGGTTCGCCGCAACAAGTATCATCATGACCAATCGATTTTTGTATCTTGACAATATAACTGTAATAACTTACAGTAAATATATACACCAATATAATATGAGTCACTTTCTGAAAAAATAGAAAAATATATGGCAAATCAAATACAGAGACAAATGTATATGGTCATACCATCATACGAGTACACGCTGCCTCCGAACATACAAAAAGAATCATAAAGGCGCAAATACACTCAAAATATACTAAATAATTATAACTATACAAATACAGACAAAATATATAGTTACACTCATAAAGCTACACATACACTAACAGTGTGTAAAAAAATTCAAAATATATAGTTACTGTCAACATACACAAATAGAAGCCGAAATATACAAATAAATTTAAAATATACAAATAAACTTGAAAAATATAAATATACCGAACAAAATACATTTATACTTTGTAGAATATACAAATAAACATAACACCTATACAATTAGATTCTATATTAGAAAATTGATACTGTTAATTTAGTATGGATCAAAATTGAATTCGATCAAATTATAACTATCTAAGTTCAATCAATGATTTGAAAAAATTGAGTTCTATCAAATAAAATTTTGAAAATACACTTAAATTAGAAAATAAATTAGCAAAAACGATTAGGAACAAAATGATTAAGTCAACTTACTTTGTTTAAACACATATACAAAATCAAGTTTGGGATACAATACTTGTATCAACAATGATGATTTATTTGAAAATTTAAAGATTTTTATGGAAAGAAAATTATACAGTAAAATCACATTTTGAATTTGATTTTAGTTGATGAAAATAAACGGCAAAAAGTTTTAATAAGAGTCATTTATGAAAAAAGAATATTTAGATTTAAATACATGGAATAATTTAAGAACATATTTATTTCTTATTTAACTCAACTAACTTGAGAAAAATAAGGGTAGTAAATTTCGTTTGTATATGTATTTTCATAGCAAAAAGTGCCTAAAATAAAAATACAAGCTGCTATTTCGAGTAATTAAGAAATGGTTGCTATAAACTCCTAATTATAGACTTAAGTTTGCCACTTACAAATTATTTTCAAAGGGCCTTTAAAATAACAACCTAACTCGTCTCTAAGCGGGCCACGAATTGGGACGAGTTGATCCTTCAAAAAAAATAAAAGTAATCGAAACATGATCAATGAAAATATTGTAAGCATTACACAATTACCAACTTTTATGTTTTCACTTTAATATGTCATCTACTAGTTTTTAGCATGTTATAGGCATCTTACTAATACCTTTAGTTGTAATTAGCTCGTGGCATTTACTGTCGAGAAAGGATGATTAGCTAAATTTCATGAAAAAGTTCTAATATGATTAAGATAATAAATACATGTATACACAAAGAATCTACATAAAAGCAGTAAAATCATAAATACCTTGTATACACAAAGAATCTACATAAAAGCAGTTAGATCATAAATACCCTGTATACACGAAGTATCTACATAAAAGTAATAAGATCATAGCAGAAAATAGCCTAAATTTAAAGAACAAAATATTACATTACGCAAAGGCAACAAGTACTAAACAACATCATGAGTAAAAACAACTTTTTGAAGTTCACAACTAAAAGCAGCTTGTCAACCATTCCAAACACATATTAAGAACTTTCAGAAAAATATATCAACAAAATGATGGATAAAAGATAAGTAGCTAGTTAGAAAAGATTGACAAAATTCTATTTTTTAACAAATAAATGACCAGCTTATTTTAATATCTAGATTCACAGATTGGCCTCTGAGACTAACGCATTAGTCCTCTAAAGTCGACGCGTCAAGTGAGGCTGGACTTATAAGCCTCGTTCTTAAATGAGCTGAAAAAACTTAGACCAACTCCATTTAATTAAAGAATTGGATTAGACCGACCTGATAGGTCAAGCCCATTTTAACAGCTCTACTTATTATTCATCTTAAACCATAGCACATGGTGCAGGAATTCCTTCAATAAAATATCTTTCTTTTGCTCATAATACTAAATTACGGTAATTTTTTCCCATCAAACATTTAGCATTAGTTAATGATCTTCAAATAAGTGAACAACTATCCCTTAATGTTTAACTCAGAGGTAATTTCCAAAGATGAAAAATAAAAATTGTGACATATAATATCATTTCTATTGTTAAAAGACAAACATGAATCTTCTCAAGTCAATAATATATCAAAATATTTGAAACATTGAGAAGAACTTATATCTAAATTATGGCACTGTTTAGATGGGATTTTAGTTTCCCGAGATTGAAAAAAATTAACTCGTTGAGGAAGATAAACTGTTGCAAAATATAACTATAGCATAAACAGTGTTTATAATGTATATATATCTCTTACACATAGTTATACATCATATATATATGATTATATTTTTTATTTATACGATCTTGATATATTATAAAATAATTTATATAATATCGAGATATTACATATACCTGACATTTTTGTCGAAAAAATTTTATCACTTGTACTGTTAGGTTAGAAGCCCAATACTTAAATCATGGAAATGACACATTTTCTTACTTGGTTTACTAATCCTAAAAATGATTATAATTTGTATCTAATTCTTCTTTCGAATTTATTATTTTTTGGACTATATGTTTTTGCATTTTTACTCCACTTTTATCCATTTGTATTCCTAAAAATTCTATCTGGTTTTTCATAATTTCAGCTTTCTTTTCGCTATAAATCAATTTATTAACCTAGTTATCCGCACCCCCCTCCAAATGGTATCAGAGCGCAGTAAGTTGAAAAGTACGGAAGTAAGATACATGTTAGAGTTAGTTAAATTTGAGTTAGTTATTTATTAAATCTATTATGAGAAGACCATTTAAAAATAGACAAGCTTTTAGAAAAATTAAAGAATCTTTAGTTAGTAATTATTCAGAATATATAAGTCTAAATAAAACAAAAGAAAATCCAGAAAGATTAGCTTACCTAATTACATTAATATCTAGTATTGAAACAAAATTAATAATCCATTTAAAATCTAGAAGAATGAGACACATACCACCTAATTATGATAAAATTAGATTTAGATATCCACCAAGGTATTATAAATATAACTTTAATGAATAAAGAGCAAAAATACTGAGAATTAAAACAATTTATCTCTGAAAGACGTAAAGAATTAAAAATAAGAAAAGAAAGACTACATTATAATATATTTGCCAGAGTTAGTAAAAACTCAATAAATACACAAAAAGATGAAATATCAAAATTAGAATCACAAATAGATAGTTTAGAATATATATACCAACATGAACTATTCACAATAAAATGAATAAAGAAGAATTTATAATAGATGAAAAAATATACGAAAATCACGAAGGATTAAAAATAAAAATAGTATTTTCTAATCTAGGAAGAAGATACAAGAAAATAGGTGAACATTTATACCTAATGTTAGAAAAAGAAGAATTAAAATTAGAAGATAAATTAACAGCAATGGTAAGAATAGAAAAAGAAAATGAAGAAATAGATAGAAAAAAGAAAATAGAAAAAATTAAACAACAAACTACGGAAGAAATACGAAAAATAGAAGAAACTAAAAATAGTAGAATTGCTGAATTAGAAAAAGAACTACAAATGTTAAAAGATCTGTACGAACAAAGACAAAAAGAAAAATAAGAAAAAGATAAAGAACAAAAATTAATAAACGAGATAAATCAATTTAAAGAAAGATTAGAAATAAATAATATAGAGGTTGAAGAGTCAGATAATTATAACTCAGAAGATAGTGAAACATATACAGAAATTTTAACAAATATAAAAAATTTAGACATTAACGAAAAACAAGAAATAATTAATGACGAAAACTTAAAAAATACCAACACAGAAATAAATACTCTTGATAAAAAAGAAGATGAAACCATAATACCTAATACATCAAAAATAAGAAAACCAATATATTATAAAAATAAATTAAAAAAATATAATAAATATGACAAATGGACACCAAAATAAATAGTTAATAAAAATAATAACTTTTAGACCTAGACTGTGTAATAGATACAGAAAAAACAATACAATTATGGATAGGATATATGACAAAACAATTATTAGATAATAATATAAACATAACAGATGCACCAGAATATATATAAAAAATATTAATGGGATCAGTAAAACTATGGTTTTCAAACTTAACCGAAAATAGTAAGAAAGTATTAAGAACTAATAAACCTATGGAAGGAACATCATCAACAACAACTAAATTAACACCTATAGAATTGTTAAAAAAATATGAAACAACTATAAAAGATGAATTTGGTAGTATGACAACATTAGAAGAAGAACAAGATGAAGAAAAAGATACAAATAGAAATTTAATGTTAAAATTAACAATATGTAATATGTGTTATATAGATTAATATACTTGCGCATTTAAAGAATATTATTATAAAGGAGCATATAGTATAGAAGAAAGTAAAGAAATAAGAAAATTATATTTTAATAAATTACCCGAACCATTTAGTTCAAAAATAATTAAAAGTTGGGAAGAAGCAAAAATAGTAGATACGTTAGGAGCTAGAATAAAATTCTTACAACAATGGTATAGAAATTTATGTGAAAAATATAGAGAAGAATTAAAAATGGAAAAAACATTAATAAGAAATTTAGCATGTTGCAAAAATAAAATAGCACCCCAATTTGGATGCGAAGAAAGATATTATAAGAAAAGAAAAAGACATAAGAAATATAAGAAATATAAAAAATCAAAATATAAATACAAAAAACCAAGAAAAAGATATATGTAAAAAATTACAAAAATAAAAGACCATATAGAAAGAAAAAATCTATAAAAGAATGTACATGTTATAATTGTGGAAAGTTAGGACATTTAGCTAGAGATTGTAAATTACCTAAAAATCCAAAAAATAAACAAATATCCGAAATAAAAATAGAAAATACAGAATATATGCAAATAGATTATATAGACTATGAATTAGAAAGTGAAGATAGTATATATGAAATTTCAGAAAACGAAACAGATACTGAAATAGATAGTGAAATATATGAATCAAATGACTGAAGAAGATATAAAAATAATAACAAAGGAAAATATTTAAATGATGAAGGAACGGAACAAAAAATAATATTTGATAGTAATATATTTGATGAAATAAAAGGAAAAGAGTTAGATTTAAGTGTAGAAAAAATATTTAAAATACCAACAATAAAAAATCTTTTTACTAGGAAAAAAGATGAATATTATGTAGTATGCCAGAAAGAACATGTAATAGACTGCAGATATGCAAAAGATAAAGCTAGTATACCACTAGTAACGAAAAGAATAATTAATAAAGAAATAAATGATATAAAAAGTAAAGGAGATCCAATAAATTATGTACAGCTTGGAGGTACAAAAATATTAATAAAAGCATGTTTTAGAGAAGGAATAGATACACCAATAAAATTATATTTAGCAGATGATAGAATTATAAAACCTATAGAAAAAAGTATAATAACTGCCGTAAAAGGAAATTTAATATACCAAAAATTTAAATTTATAATAAGTGCAAATTATTCAGTAGCAGTAACAGATAGAAATATAGATAAATCACTAGTATTATATTGGAAGATATCAGGAATAGAATTAACCCCATGAAGTAAAATATTTACAGCAAGATGTAAAAATTTATATGTATTAACAACAAAACATAAAATAACAGGAAAAAATAAAATTAACAAGATACAAATAGATAGCCCATTTGAACAAATTGTAAAAACAATAGATTATAATGATTATAGCTATAGAGACATAGATATAGAAGAAAATTTAGAAATAGTAAATGATAGAATAAGTACAACAAAAAGAATAGCTAATGAAAAACCAGAGTCATCAAGCTCATCAAAAAGAACAAGTTATGAGACAAATTCAATAAGTAATCTAAATCAATAGTACATAACAGGAAAAATAAATGAAAAAGAATATTTAATACTCTTAAATACAGGACAAGAAGAAAATTATATAGCAAAATATCTAGTAAAGGATGAAGAAATAAAAATTGATAATGATATATACCCAGATCTACCAAGAAGTTTAATAAATAGTAAAAATATAGCAGAAAAAGAAATAATAATAAGAGTCAGAAAAATAAAAATAGAATTTGAGGTAAAAGAAGAAATGCAAAAAGCAGATATAATATTAGGAATAAAATGGTTAGAACAAGTAAAACCATATAATATAGAACATACACAATTGACCATAACATATAATAGAGAGAAGTTATTCTTAAAAAGAGCCTTAAAATAAAATGAAAATATATGTATTAATGAAGATAGTAGTGGAAGGATATTACAGTAGATATTATACGCCTATGATAGATACAGGAGTAGAAGCTAATTTATGTAGATATAATTGCTTACCAGAAAGTAAATGGGATAAATTAAAAATACCAATAGTAGTTAAAGGATTTAATAATGAAGGAAGCTTAATTACTTATAAAGCTAGGAATGTAAAAGCACAAATATGGATAAGATATTGACAATAGAAGAAATTTATAATTATGAACTAACATCAAAAGATATACTTTTAGGAATGCCATTTTTAGATAAATTATACCCACACATAATAACTAGAAACGATTGGTGGTTTATAACACCATGTAAACAAAAAGTAAGAGCAAAAAGAGTTAATAATAAAATAAGAAAGAAAACTGATTGGATAAAAGGAAGTGAAAAAATTACACAAAAGTTAGAAAATATAAAATCCACTGAAGATACAATAGAATTAGTAGTATTCTCAATAAATAAAACGGAAATAACTATATTTTCAATAAATAAGATAGAAATAGTTAAGAAAAAATTAGAACAATTATATAGTGAAGATCCATTAAAAGGATGGGAAAAACATAAAACTACCATAAAAATTGAATTAATAGACAAAAATAGTATAATAACCCAAAAACCATTAACATATAATTTTGACGATTTAAAAGAATTTAAAATGCATATAGATGAATTATTAGAAAAACAATATATACAAAAAAGTAATAGCAAACATAATAGTCCAGCATTTATAGTAAATAAACATAGTGAACAAAAAAGAGGAAAAAGTAGGATGGTTATTGATTATAGAAATTTAAATGCAAAAACTATAACATATAATTATCCAATACCAAATAAGATATTAAAAATAAGACAAATACAAGGATATAATTATTTTAGCAAATTCGATTGTAAATCAGGATTTTACCATCTAAAGTTAGAAGAAGAATCTAAAGAATTAACCGCATTTACGGTACCACAAGGATTTTATGAGTGGAATGTATTACCATTTGGATATAAAAATGCACCAGGTAAATATCAACATTTTATGGATAATTATTTTAAACGGTTACCTAATTGCATAGTATACATAGATGATATATTATTATATACAAAAACTAAAGAAGAACATATAAAATTATTAGAACAGTTTACAAATATAATAGAAAAATCAGGAATAAGTCTAAGCGAAAAGAAAGCCGAAATTAAAAACCAGATAGAATTTTTAGGAATACAAATAGACAAAAGTGGAGTAAAAATGCAACAGCATATAGTCCAAAAAATAATAAATTCGAAAGAAGAATTAGATACAAAAAAGAAATTACAATCATTTTTAGGATTAGTAAACCAAGTAAGAGAATATATTCCAAAATTAGCAGAAAACTTAAAACCACTACAGAAAAAAATAAAAAAGGATATAGAATATAATTATAATGAAGAAGATAAAAAACAAGTTCAAAAAATAAAATTACTTTGCAAGGAATTACCAAAATTACAATTTCCAGATGAAAATAGAAAATTTACATATATAGTAGAAGCAGATGTCAGTGAATATAGTTACGGAGGAGTACTTAAATATAGATATGAAGCAGAAAAAATAGAACACCATTGTAGATACTACTTAGGTACGAGACAGAAATAAAATGGGAAATAAATAGAAAAGAATTATGTTCATTATATAAATGTTTGTTAGCATTTGAGCCATATATTGTATATAACAAATTTATTGTGCGAACAGATAATACACAGGTACGCTGGTGGCTAACAAAGAAAATACAAAATTCAGTTACAACAAAAGAAATTCGGAGACTAGTTTTAAACATATTAAATTTCACATTTATAATAGAAGTGATCAGTACTAACAAAAATGCTATTGCAGATTACATATCAAGACAAAGCTATACAGACTGAAATGATAGAAGAAAATATACATGAAAAGATACTCAACGCCCTAACTACGCTTTCATTGAAAGTGGACAGTATGGGTACTGAGATAGAAAAAATGGGTACTGAGATAGAAAAGCTAAAGCTAAAGACTAGTGAAGATAAACTGAAGTCTATAGCTATGAATCAGCTAACTCAGCAATGCGCAGAGCTATGTCGATCGGAAGACAATAAAATTCCAGAGCTAGAAGGAGATGTTGGGATACTCCATAAAACCCATAACGTTTATCAATCTACTTCTGCAGGTACAAGCAGAGGAGTTAGAAAAAATATGAACCTAAACAAGCTATTTGATAAACCATATACACCAAATACATCAAAAGACCCCATGTTTATACCCCCACAAGTTACCACATACCGAGAAAGTCTAAACCAAGACAAAAAGACTTACAACTACACAGCCCATACATACATAGAAAATATCTACAATGTACAAACCTTTTTAAATAGCAACCCCAAAGCTACAAATATCCAAGAACCAGATACGAACTATATAACCCAAAGATTGACCGGATATAATAAGCTAATTGCTTTACCTAAAACCAAACCAAGCTTAGTTAAAACTTGCTACAAATATGGACTACTTAGTACTGTATATACCACGGACGGAACTGAGATATCCACCATACCAGAGATATATGAAGCATTTATCACTTTTAAAAGAATAACCAAAGGTACCTTATTTTTTATAAAAATTTACATGGCACCAGCAGAAATATTATTTGATGAAGTTAAAAAACCTATACAAGTTGTAAAGATAGGAATGACACGAGATATGATTATACCACAAGATATTATTTCACAGCCAGAGATACCTAGAATCGAGATACCAAAATTTTATGCAAACAAAAGGATTATTGGACTATCTACAATTTTGCAAGAGCTAGCAAATACATATTGCAACCAAAACCCTATATGGAGCTACTATTCAAGAAATCATGTACTTATATATTCAAATTCAAAAGAGTTACGAGAAACAGATATGGAAACTATTAGGCAATGGATTCTCACGTTGCTTAAACTAGAAACGGAACCTATCGCCAGAGCTATCAGAGAAAAATTTATTTTGGAAGAATTATTAACCAGATATTGCAAGACTATTGGACATAAATATCCAGATCACAAATGTTCAAAATATAATGGAGGAGATAATGATGTCCCAGCAGTTCATCTAGAATAAAAAGAGATAAGAACGCCAGCTGAAAAGATAAGACCAGAGCAATAATGAAGATACAACAGATATGACAAAATAAACGGAAGACAATATATTTAATATATTGTATCTTTTTACGTAAAAGATAAGATAAAAAGTAGTTGGTAGATTGGTAGCATTTAATGTAAAGTTTGAATTATTAGCTTTATAGGCTTAGGTAGGCTTTATAGAGTAAAAGACTTTTAAGTCTTTTCTTTGTTTGTTTTTTGTGTTTAGCCATTAAGGCTTTTTTGACTTTTTGTAGAAATAAGAAAAACGTGTACACAAATGTACACAAATGTAAAGATGTATTCTTTTCTATAAATAAAAGAGAAGAAGGCATTGCAGAGGGCAAACCTTCTCACATTCAAGACAAAATTCTCTCAGTTCAAAAATATTTAGCCCAGTTAATTAAATATATACACTGCAATGGAAAAAGCTATGGAGCAACAAACCTCAGAAATATCAAAGCTACCGGAACAGGTATATCTATTTAAGATTATGAATAGCTAAATTCATAATTTCCAACAATCATGATATGATAAAATAAATTCATATTAGTTACTTTATAGTAGAATTATTCGAAAAATAATATGTTAAGAAGTTTATTAGCAAAGTGGAACCGGAGAAAAATCCCTACGAACTATGCCATCCTAAAGGTGAAACCAATGAGGCAAGAAGCCGTGGCGGGGAGTAGCCAGGGTTGAGGCGTTGTTTAAGGGAAAAAGTATCTGAATTACCATGCTAATAGTGACCGAAGAACATGTTATTTAAGAATAATCTAGTATATAGTAATCTGAGATGACTATATTTTATTATGTACATGGTTGAAGGGAATATTTTGAAAAAAGCAATTTTATGATAATGAATAATAATTTATCTGATGTCATGGTAGATAAATTTAAGATACTTATTTTGTATGCACTTAGAGATATAAATGTTGCAGATATAAGAAAAATTATATTAGAAAAAGCATTTGCAGAATATTACATGACTAGAGTAAATTATATACCATTTCTACCTAGCTACTCTTATAAATATTTATTATGTTAAAATCACGTAGAATTTTTAAAGATATGCGAAATATACAGTTACTAGAAAAACAGATAAAAATAAATATAGATAAATACATGGAAAATAAAAAATATATAAAATCTCTTAATAAAAATATGCAAGAACTACTAAGGCTAAAACAAATAACTATAAAATATCAATTTTAGAAAATAGATCATTTAGACTACCTTAAAGTTTTAATCTTATACATACTTAAAGATATAGAAATTATAGATATTAAGAAAATAATATTAGAAGAAGTAATAAACTACAATAAATGCGTTAGAACAGATATACGAAGACATTTACCCAGAAGGATATTATTCAGACCAAGACTGTGGATGTTAGAATATATTAGAAAAACTAGAGAAAACCAAGATAATCTAAATAACGAAATTCATTATAGAAACCGAATTAGAAAAATAATGGAAGAACTAAAAGAAAAGTTAATATGGATAGAAAAAACCTTAGAAAATTTAGAAAAAAGTACATGTGATAGTTTATATAGTATAAAAAACTCACTACGAGAAGAACAACACAAGATAATAAATGACATAGAAAATCTAGAATTAGATATATACTACAGTACAGATAGAATAAATTATTACACAGAAATTTGTAACTCTGCAGTTACTACAGGATAAAATAATATACCAAATAAATTAATGGATACATCTCACAAAAAGAATAAACAAAATTTAAGAAATATCCACGCACAAAAAAGAATAGATTCATTAGATATAATAAATCTATTTATTAACCTAGTTATCCGCACCCCCCTCCAAATGGTATCAAAGCGCAGTAAGTTAAAAAGTACGGAAGTAAGATATACACAGAATGTTATATATATGTCAGCTATGTTATGTATATTAATAGGGAGAGAAAGTAAATTAATTAAAAAGTGTGTGAGAGAGAGTAATTACTTCCAAAAGAGTTGGTATTTATGTTATTTATACTTACTTTTTTAAACCTTTGACATCATTTCATAAATTATAGTAAATCATAGTCGCCCTTCTCCCTCCAATCTAAAAATCAATTCTCAGTTATTCCATTTTATATACCCCAAGTGATGAGCCATTGAATGCCTAGTGGCTAGTACTACATCACCTCCTCCTAATGGCACGACTAACATACCATCCCAAAATTCAACCCATTGCATCTTCTATGATACTTTTTAACTCATAAAAGAGATGAGCACTCTACTACCATTTGCTACTACCACAGAAAATGGAGGAATCTTCTCAAGCCTGCAACCTTGTTTTTGGTTGCCTGTCCATGAAGTTATTCATGAATTCTGAGAACACATACACCATATTCCCCTTTGCACCCACTCTTATCCTCATAATCCTATAGTACTAACTAAGGCATAGATAGAGATCTAACAACTCACTGCAAGAGGAGATATTGTCCCAACTTTTTTTTCATACCCTTTCTCATTGAGGATCACTTCATCTACCTCCTCTTCAACTTCCATGAGATATAGTTGCCTGTCTTTCCTACAGTTGTGACTAGACACATATTTTTCATCACACCGAAAATACTGCCCTTTAGTATCTTTTTCATCTATCTCAGCCCTAGATATTCTAAAACTTGTGTTTCTATCAATAATAGCATTCCCCCAGACATACTCGCATGATTTAATTTCTATTTCGTTTAAAATGTTTATTATCCTCGCCTTTAGAATTTTTTAAGTAACTCCTCGAGCTATAAATCCAAGAAAAACAGAGCTAGGTGTTGGGTTCATAGTAAATGAAGAAAGTGTGAATGGAAAATGGAGTGGAAAAATGTGGAGGAAAGGAGACACTCAATTTAGAAAGTATACTCCAAATTGGAAAGTTTACTCTTTCTACCACATTGGTGGAAGAAGAGAACTTTGTAGTGTTTATATTAATGAAAACTTACTCCACATGATAAGTGAGGCAAGAAAATAAAGATGCCTCGCGCCGTCATTGTCGTTTCTCGCTCGGATTTAGACTTGTCAAATGATTGGTCGATAAAATGAATAACATAGAAATTATTTTTTCTGTTCGATAACTATTTCAATGAATTGTTGCACTGTTTCGCGAACAGATGCACTATTTTAAGTAAACAGACATGCATTTTCAGAAAAGACACACACCTTTAAATTGAACCAATGCCACCTTTCTGAAGAGGCATCTTGTGGCTATATAAATCTGGTTTCATCCACAGGTCTTGGTACAGAAATTTTCAGATTACAAAACATTCTTCTTGTCTTCAAATACTTTGTGTGATCATAAATCGTTCAGTGTGTTCGTAGAATCCACCTATTTGAGGTACTGCTATAGTCGGATTGAAGGTCATTTTATCCTACGAGAAAAAATTCACAACCTTGGGTACAGTGAGGGAAATTATTTCCTTAAGGAAACTCCATGAATTCGGACGACTTGGCCTTATTCATTTCTACTTCATCTATTATTTTTAAAAAAATAAATACAGCTCTTTGAAAGATCATTTTGATCTTGTGTTGAGGGTATTGATACTCTTGGAAAGATCATTTTGATCTTGTGTTGAGGGTATTGATATACTTCATTGTGTTCTTGTTTATAAACTTGAACTAGATAAAGTTGTTTTTCTGCTATACAGATTCTGCATACCCGAATATTATGTAAATAACAATCCTAAGAAAATAATCTACAGAATCTATATTGCTTGTTTTTGGAGATTAAAGCTTAAGCTTTCTACTCCGCTTGAATTTAACTAGTGATTAGAAGACATAAAATCTTCATCACAAGTTAAGGTTCACTCGGTTGACTATTCAAAGTAATAAAAACTTCATCCTTAACGAGAAACAAGAAGAAGAGTTTCATGTTATTTAACTTTATAAATAGTATTTTGAAAAAATACCAAGTTTTCTGTCTTGTAGTGATAGGAAAAATGACAAATGAAAGTCAAACACATGATGTGGCTACGACTGTGGGGGCAAACAATATTGCTTCATCAAGCCGCACAAATGCTCCGCCAATGATGGCACCGGCGGAGAAGCCCAAAAAATTTTCGAGCATTGACTTCAAGCGGTGGCAACAAAACATGTTCTTTTACCTTACCACTTTATGTCTGCAACTGTTCACTAGCAAAGACGCTCCTGAGGTGCCTGAGGGAACCTCGGACAAAGATCGCTTCGTTATTGTAGAAGCTTGAAAACATTCAGACATTCTTTGCAGGAATTATATTCTGAGTTGTCTCCAAGATGACCTCTACAATGTCTACAGTGTAACCAAGACATCAAAGGAACTGTGGGGGAAACTTGAACGAAAATATAAAATGGAGGATGCGGGAATTAAGAAATTCCTTGTTGCACGATTCCTGGATTTCAAAATGATAGATAGAAAATCTGTTGTCTCTCAAGTACAGGAGTTGCAAGTCATCATACATGATCTCCTAGTAGAAGGTATATTTTTTAAAAATACCATAGTTGAACAAATTAAAAACGTTCTTAATACTCACATAAACTATTTTGTAGGTTTAATTATGAATAATTCTTTCCAAGTAGCAGCGATATTTGAGAAGCTACCACTATTGTGGAAAGACTTCAAAAACTACTTAAAGCATAAACGCAAGGAGATGACCGTTGAAGATCTTATCATCCGACTCCGTATTAAATAGGACAATAAAGCTGTCGAAAGAAGGTCAAAGGAAAATTCTACAATTAATGGAGCACATATTGTAGAAGATGACTAAAACAATTTGAAGAAAAAAAAGAAAGTTGAACATAGAAGCAATCAACCCAAGAAAAAGTTTAAGGGAAAATGCTTCAATTGTGGTAAAATTGGCCACAAGTCCACAGATTGTCGAGCCCCAAAGAAAGGCAAGAAAAAGGATCAAGCAAATATGATTGAATCCAACAAAGAATGCAATGATTTATGTGCTATGTACTCAGAATACAACTTGGTGGGGAATACTCGTGAATGATGGATGGATTCTGGTGCCACCCGCCATGTATGTGCCAACAAAGAGTTGTTTTCGTCATTTACTCCATCTCATGTAGAAGAAATGATCTACATGGCTAACTCCGCTACTGCTAAGGTAGAGGGAACAGGAAAAATTTTCTTAAAGATGACTTCTGACAAGGTCTTGACACTAAACAATGTGTTATATATTCTGGATTTACCTAGAAATTTCATTTCTGTTTCACTCCTAGATAAGAATGGATTCAAATGTGTAACCATTTCTAAAAAAATTATAATTAGCAAAGGAGAAATGTATGTGGGGAAAGGTTATCTGACCGAAGGCCTTTATAAGATAAATGTAATGACTGTTGAAATAAATAAAAGTTCAAATTCTTCTTATTTTCTTGAGTCTTATGATTTATGGCATGAACGTTTAGGTCTTGTTAATTACAAAACGTTATGAAAACTGATTAACTTAAAAGTTTTGCCAAACTTTAAGTGCAATAGATCAAAGTGTCAAACATGTGTGGAATCAAAGTATGAAAAGCATCCTTATAAGTCCGTTGAAAGGAATTTCAATCCCTTAGACTTATTACATACTGACATTTGTGTTATAAAGTCAACACCATCACATGATGGAAAAAAGTATTTCATAACTTTTATTGACGATTGCACTAGATATTGTTATGTCTACTTGCTAAATAGTAAGGATGCAACAATAGATGTGTTTAGGCAATATAAAACTGAAGTTGAAAATCAATTAGACAAAAAGATCAAAATGATAAGAAGTGATAAGGGCGGAAAATATAAATCTCCCTTTGCGCAAATATGTGTAGAGAATGGAAACATCCATCAAACTACGGCCCCATGTTCTCCTCAATCTAATGGAATTACGAAAAGAAAAAACGAAACTTTGAAGGAAATGATGAATGCCTTACTTATACTCAACAGATTTTTCGATAGTAAGACACAATCAATTCCTTACAAAAAATGGAAAGGAAGGAAACCCAACTTGAAATATTTTAAAGTGTGGGGGTTTCTAGCAAAGGTTCAAGTTCCTATACCTAAAAAGTTTAAGATAGGACCTAAAATGGTGGACTGCGTGTTCATAGGTTGTGCTAAAAGTAGTAAAGCATTTTGATTTTGGGTTCATAAATCCAAACATCCAGATATTAATGAAAATATGGTAATTGAATCAGACAATGCTGAATTCTTTGAAAATATTTACCCATATAAAATTAGATATAAACATTCTAGTGGAGTATCTAAACGACCTCGAGATGAACCAAGTGAGAATGTACATAATGAAGAAAATCCAAGACAGAGTACACGTCAAAAGAATGTCAACTTCATTTAGATCGAATTTCGTAACATTTCTCTTAGAAAATGAGCCTCAAACATTTAAAGAAGCGATGTCATCATCAGACTCATCCTTTTGGAAAGAGGCAGCCAATAGTGAGATAGATTCAATCTTAAGAAACCATACATGGGAATTGGTTGACCTTTCTCCCGAAAATAAACCATTAGGTTCTAAATGGATCTTCAAAAGGAAAATGAAGGCAGATGGTACTATTGACAAATACAAGGCAAGACTTGTAGTAAAAGGCTTCAAACAGAAGGAAGGCCTTGATTACTTTGATACATACTCGCCAGTAACAAGGATAACCTCGATTCGAATGTTAATTGCCTTGGCGGCGGTATATGATCTTCAATCCATCAAATGGATGTGAATACCGCATTCCTAAATAAATATTTGGAGGAAGAAATTTACATGGAACAACCTGAGGGTTTTGTGGTTCTAGGAAAAGAAATAAGGTGTGTAAACTTGTTAAGTCACTTTATGGACTAAAACAAGCACCTAAGCAATGGCATGCAAATTTTGACCAAATCATGTTGGCAAACCGATTCAAGATAAATGAATGTGATAAATTTGTTTACATTAAAGACACTCCAAATTACCAAGTCATTGTTTGTTTATATGTGGATGATGTGTTAATCATCAGTAGAGACATTTCTGACATAAATGCAACAAAATGAATGCTCGAGAGCAAGTTTGATATGAAAAACCTTGGAGTTGCAGATGTGATCTTAGGTATAAGAATCCACCGAACTCCACAAGGGTTAGCATTGCCACAGTCTCATTATATTGAAAAAGTACTTGACAAGTTTAAGTACTATGCTTTGCATTTTAATAAATATCCTGCGGTAATTGAAGGATATAGTGATACAAATAGGATCACTAGATCGAACGAAGTAAAATCCCCAAGTGGATATGTATTTACTATTGGTGGAGGAGCAGTTTCTTGGAAATCATCCAAACATACTTGTATCGCTCGCTCTACAATGGAATCTGAATTTATCGCATTATATAAAGTCGGTGAAGAAGCAGAATGGCTTTGGAATTTCTTGGAAGATATTCTGTATTGTCCCAAGCCAGTGGCACCAGTATGTATACACTGTGATAGCCAAGCGGCAATAGGTACGACAGGGAGCATGATGTACAATGGTAAATATCGTCACATACGACGGAGAAATAAAACCATTAGGGAACTTCTCTCTAGTGGAATTATTACTATTTACTATGTAAAGTCAAAGGATAATGTGTCGGATCCACTTACAAAAGGCCTATCTAGAGAAGTAGTGGAAAGGATATACAAGGGAATGGGTTTAAGGCCTAGGACAAATCATCATGGCGTTAACTCTACCTACCCAACCCATTCTCATGATATAGACATTGGTTAGTAAACAAGGATAAGACTTAAGGTGAAAAGTCTTTTAATGATTATCTAAATTTGACCAAATAGTTTAGTCTATAGGATTGAATGTTTAGAAATCACCTATGTGTGGGCGAAGTGAAAGCCGTTTCAAAGAGAATGTTAGTAAAGGCCTATTCTCTAAGCTCTCATAAAACCGGGACGTGTTCATGGCTGAAAAGAACAAAACTGTGAGAACCATAAAACAGTAAAAGGATGGTTGTGTGACTTGTATTGTCTAGGTGTATATTAAACCTCGACGGTTCAAGGATATCAAATCTACTGATTGACTGAGTGTATCCGATGCATGTTCACTACGAAAAGTTCAAAGGGAAACCCACTTATCCAGATGCAATCAGTCTTTGTCTGATGATCACATACTTATCCGTAAAACTTTTAGAAAAAATAGTTATTCTCCATTCATGTGGGGTATTTTTGGGTTCATAGTAAATGAAAAAAGTATGAATGGAAAATGGAGTGGAAAAAGGTGGAGGAAACTTTCTACCACATTAGTGGAAGAAGAGAACTTTGTAGTGTTTATATTAATGAAAACTTACTCCACATGATAAGTGAGGCAAGAAATTAGAGATACGTCGCGCCATCGTCGTCATCGCTTGCTCGGCTCGGCTTCGGCTTTGGCTTCGGATTTGGATTTGGATTTGGATTTGTCAAATGATCGATCGATAAGATCTATATTTTTGGACTAACTTTATTTGAAATATGAAAAATGATAAAGGATAAAATGAATAACATAGTAAATATTTTTTCTGTGTTCGATACTCCATTTTATAGACATGCATGCAATAACAGTAACTTCGAACTGAACTGATGCAATTGTTCCATGAATAGATACACTGTTTCAATGAATCGTTGCACTGTTTCGCGAACAGATGCACTGTTACTAATGAACAGATGCACTGTTTTCGTAAACAGATGCATTTTTCCAGTGAACTAATGCACTATTTCAGCAAACTGATGCAATGTTTCGATGAAAGAACACAATGTTTCACATGAACTGGTATGTATTGTTTCAGCAAAATGATACACTGTTTTAAGTAAACAAACATGCATTTTTAGAAAAGACACACACCTTTAAATTGAACCAATGCCACCTTTCTGAAGAGCCATCCTGTGGCTCTATAAACCTAGTTTCATCCACATATCTTGGTACGTAAATTTTTAGATTACAAAACATTCTTCTTGTCATCAAATACTCTGTGTGATCATTAAATCGTTTAGTGCGTTCATAGAATCCGCCTATTTGAGGTACCGCTATAGTTGGATTGAAGACCATTTTATCCTGGGAGGAAAAATTCACAACCTCAGTACAGTGAGGGGAATTATTTCCTTAAGGAAACTCCATGAATTCGGATGACTTGGACTTATTCATTTCTACTTCATCTATTGTTTCTGAAAAATAAATACACTTCTTGGAAAGATTATTTTGATCTTGTGTTGAGGGTATTGATATACTTCATTGTGTTCTTGTTTATAAACTTGAACTAGATGAAGTTGTTTTTCTGCTATACAGATTTTGCATACCCGAATATATTGTGTAAATAACACAGGGTATCAAGGATGGCCTTGAAGCTAGCAGTGATCTAACTCTGACCTTTCTACAACTTCAAGCCCTGCTCAGCTAGCTTATCCAAGATATAGGCCTTAATATAAATTCTTGGCCCTAACATTCACACTCGAACCTTAACTTTTTGACATAATCACTTTAAGAACTAGTTGATAGAGTACTTGTCTATCATCTCCACCTGATTTAACAATCCATTAAACTGATCCAAGATTTCTTATACGCTTCCAATTTGTCCAAGACTAATCAACTATACCATGGGATCTCTGTGCAGGGTGTGCCATAATAAAAAAAAAACAAAGCCATCATGTAATTGTTCCAACTGGAAAACCCCCTCCCTACATAGATTTTGGTCATTGATCGATGACATTGCAAAGCCTTGGCCTCCAAATTAATCACAGCTACCTTAGCCTTTTTTCCTTAGCAATTCTGTCATAATCAGAAAATTTCTCATTTCTATAACTTCATCCTCTTAAATCATCCCTATTAAATAATGAAAAGTCAATTCTAGAGTATTAGTTGTTACCTATCACATGAAACTCATCCTCCTTTATAAAATTCCTTACTCTCAATCAGTCTATATACCTGGATTCTGATTGGTTTGATTATTAGCAGTCAAGGCTGCTAACAATTTTTGAATTTTCCCTAAAGCCCCTTGGCTTCTTTCTCCCATCGCTCACATTTTTTACCTAATTTCATCCATATCCTATAGTGCTCTATGTCTCTTATGGTTTTGAACATCGTTAATGACTGAGAATCGATGGGCTCTTATACCATTGCTACAATTCAATTTAGAACACAAGAATCGTAGATCTAAGGGGCTAAGACAGTTGAATAACATCAGAATACTACAATTGTTGTTATTGTTGTTGTAGTGTATTTCAGAAAGAGAGAAGTCTTATTAACAATTCATATCTAATTAAATCTAGTATAAGTGAGGCTTTAAGGAAGATAGTACTGATGGATACCACCTAAAGTTCTCTATAGGTGTAATTTTTTTATTGTTAATGGTAATTATTGTTATTATTAATGGTAATTCTTCGCAGTTTACCAAAAAAAAATCTAGTATAAGCTTAGGATTTGTATGTATAGCTCTTCTCAGTCCACTATTTATAACAACCACTAACTGCCTAACAACCTTTAACTAATTTTGTTGGACTTATGACTCATCCACACACATACACAAAAATTATCACAATTATTCATTTAGGCCCATACCTTTTATAATTTATAGATAAAATTGACCCAAAAATATACACTTTGTAAATCCGTCCAAAATTTAATGGGTTAGGCAATTTATATTTTATGGGTGGCTAATTTGGGTTATGTTCAAAGTGATTCATAGGAATAATAACTTTAGATGTCCATCTCTGACAAGTGAGATTCTCAAACACAGTGGATTAGCAGTAGCATTTGAAATATGTTACGATCCTAAGAAGTTATGGAATAAAAAAAAGTGCAGTTTAGTGTACTAAAGTTCTCGCTATGTGCAGGGTTTGGAGAAAACCGGACCACAAGGATCTATTGTATGCAGCCTTACCTTAAATTTTCTACGAGGGATTGTTTTCATGCTTAAACCCATGATATCCTGGTCACATGACAATAACTTTAATAGTAATGGAATAATTCACATAAAAGAGCATGCTTAAGACATTATATCCTCCCTTAATTTGCCCCATAATATACATAGATTTTATCCGAACATCCTTTTACCATATGGGAAATTTCGTGATAGAATGACTTAGTTAAGCCTACTTATTTTTCAATCAAAAAATGTATGGTTATACCCTGAACTTTAATAAATGACACAGATATATTATTCATTATACTTTAGGTACAAGTGAACCCTTGCTGTTAATAAAAAAGTACAAATATACCCTTATCACTAATGGCGTGACACGTGTCTATTTCCTATTCGTTTGTATTTTTTTAATTATTTTAACCCCATATAATTAAAAGGGGCCTAATTAAATCACATACCCGACCCAAATTATAATATCCAACCCGATCTATCTTTGGTCTATTCTCAAATATAGACCCAGATTAGGGTGGCTTTCAAATTTTAGCCCCAAATAAAAAGGCTTTGTTAAAATAGCCTTAACTTGTTAAGTCATATTTTCTTGGATGAAAATACCCTCCTAAAAAATATTTGCCATTAAACCTCTTTCTTCCTCTCTCTTCCAAATTTCAGAATTGATTTCCTGCCAAAATACTCATTGTTAAATCTGTTTCTTCCAAATTCCAGAATCAAGCTGTAAGGGCTCTTCAGGTATGAAATTCATCCTCAAAATTCATTATGGTAATTTTAGATTATTGATGCATTGTGGTAATTTTAGCTCGTTATATAATTAGCATATTGATTTAATTTTTGGAGAGGTAAACATAAGCTGAAGTTAGGATATACTGTTGTTGTAGTAACATATTTACCATTGAGGAATTGCATTGAAAAGGTTGTGGGAGTTTATTATTGCGGTTATAATTATGTTTTATTAGTTGTGGGGGGTCGGTCTTGGAGTAAAAGACTGTTAATATGGGAGTTAACATTGATCGCAACATATTTTGGGAAGGCTAAACTTATAAGATCAAGGTGGTACAAAATATTAGTTCAAAGTATTTCAAACTAGTGGTATAATTAGCATTAGAAGATGATGAGGAATTGAATCTAATAGGTTGTGGGGAGTTTGTTATTGTGATTATAATTGTGTTTGATTCGTTGTGAGAGTTTGGTCTTTGAGGCAAAGGATGTGTTTTCCATCTCGGATGAAACCATCCTATGTTTAGAGAGTAAAGAAGCACTAAATTGTTGATTCTAAGAGAGAGTACCTCAGCTATTATCTTGTATAACATAGAGCAGCAAGCAATGGGTTTAAAATCTCTAATGGTAGTAGGATTTGGCACTTTAGGTAACAAGATTACTATTGTATAGTTCACTGCATTATACAACTTTTTCATGTTAAAAAAATCCTACATTGTTAAACACGCATCATATTTAATCCTTCATCTTTTGTTAACTACAGTAGTATTAGTTACGTCGACTTTACGATAGTAGTATTAATGAATTCATCTCTTTTTACTGCTCCAAGTATAGAAGGGTAAGGGATTATCCACTAAGAAATTTGGAAGCAAACAATAAAAGTGTAAGTATATATTATCGTTCCCACATCCTTTATCATCTGGTCTATGTCTTTGTCCAGAGCAATTTTGTTTACGAAATTACCAAAAAAGATAAGAATATCAAGAAAGCGATCCTTTATTTATTAAAGCCTCAATACAACCCAAAAATAGTATTACTATATCCAACTTGGTTGAGTATTTGAACAAGCTTAGTAATCCAACTTGCTTAGGAGCTGGAGTATCATCTTCTTCATCATGTATTGCGTGGTTCTTGTTAGTATCATCATAAAAATCATTTCCATACAGATGGAGATTTGATTGTCTAGAATGTTAAACATAGTGGCTCTGATCCTCATAAGCATGATTAACACATTTCACCTTAAAATCTGATGTATCGGTGTTGAAGCTATGTCCCATCTGATTGATGTGTCCATAATGACCTCTTACGATGCCACGATTATGTGCATGTGACCTGCAATGTTAAATTGATATGATTAGAAAATCTGTCTACATACAAATTGATGTTGTGAAACCAATTTGACCTGTTGTGTTTGCTTAAGAATATATAGTGAATTATTTGAAGTTTGCTCTCTAACATCTGAAGTTTTTCAATAAGAGGTTCACACAATTAAGCATTTATCATAGCATTTAGATGCCTTATGTTTGAGTCTAACTACACCAAAATAGATGGGATTTAAAAAACCTAGCTTATACACAAAGCCCTAAATTTTTATTGTAACGTGTTCTCTTCAATATTGCTCCACTTCTCAATAATAGTCAGTACATCATTCTCTTTTAACGTTATACTATCAGAGTATTAAGTTGATAAATTATGTTGTATCACTTGTAACCTATCTCCGAAGTAAACAACCCTCTTAGAATCAACCATATAGTATGTGTTATTCAGTAGTTTCAAGTGCGATTTTAGCATCTTCAGATTCTGCCATACATTTCAAGTTATGCCCCATGGGCAAGAGTTGACACTTCCTTAGTCTGTAATGATTTGGAATATGACCTATAACTCTTGCCCCAGAGGCAAGACTTAGACAGCTATGCCCCATGGACAAGAGTTGACACTGTCATAGTTTGTAATGATTTGACAGATGACCTATAACTCTTTCTCTAGAGGCAAGACTTTGACAATTATGCCCCATAGGCAATAGTTGACTATGGCTTACTCTTCAATGATTTTACTTATTGAATATATATATTCTAAATTAAATTGTTACTAATCTTTTGTTGTTACATTTTTCACAAGGGTTGTTCTTGGAATGGATGGCAAAGAAATGAGTATTGAAATTATTGATAGAAATAACGAGTTACAGGTTATTGAAAAAATATTGAAGGCTGAAATAGCTGAGCCATCCAAGATTAAGAGGGTACGCCAAAAAAGAAGAGGATACTTGATGTCGAGACTACTCTCTTATGACACAATGCCTCTTTGAATGAGGTAAGTGTCAAGTCGATCTTCATTGACAAACAAAATAAGATGATGTGCATGTCAAACATTGCAATTAAACATAACTTCCAATTTAAGGTTATCAAATCAAGCACAACAAGATATTCACTGTGATCTTTTAACAACAACTGCGTGTGACAGTTTCATGCCTCAAAGATTGCCAATTCTTTGCTCTTTCAGGTTACTACATATGAAAAGGCTCACAGTTGCTCGATTGATTTTATAACATCCAACCACAAGAATACAACATCAAAGGTCATATGTGACTACATACTAGAGCTTGTGTGTGACTCTAGTAATGTAATCACACCCAACTTTGTAGTAGATAAAATAAGAAGGAAATACGGAATCATCATATCCTATAACAAAGAATGGCGAGCGATACAGCATACCTATACAGTGATAACAGGAAATGCAGAAGAGCACTACAACAGGTTGCCATCCTATATTCACATGATGAAAGAAAACAACCCAGGCATGTACACAAACATAAAGAAGGATGATCAGAACAGGAATAAATGTTATACTGTTGAAATTGAAATTTTTTGCCCAAGAGGCAATAGTTTATCCTTTATTTGCACTGATTAGATTATTAACATAGATAGAACTCTTTCCTCATGGGCAAGACTTGGTTTAGAAAATTATTGAAATTGAAAATTTTTGCCCAAGAGATAACAGTTTATCCTTTACTTGCACTGATTAGATTATTAACATAGATGGAACTCTTACCTCATTCTCAAGACTTGGTTTAGAAAATTATTGAAATTGAAAACTTTTGCCCAAGAGGCAACAGTTTACCTTTATTTGCACTGATTAGATTGTTAACATAGGTGAAACTCTTCCCTTATGGGCAAAACTTGGTTTAAAAAATTGTTGAAATTGAAAATTTTTGCCTAAGAGGCAACAGTTTATTCTTTATTTGCACTGATTAAATTATTAACATAGATAGAACTCTTGCCTCATGGGCAAGACTTGGTTTAGAAAATTATTGAAATTAAAATCTTTTTACCAAGAGGCAACATTTTATCCTTTATTTGCACTAATTAGATTATTAACATAGATGAAACTCTTGCCTCATGGGCAAGACTTGATTTAGAAAAAAATTGAAAACTTTTTCCCAAGAGGCAAAAGTTTATCCTTTATTTGCACTGATTAGATTATTAACATAGATTGAAATCTTGCCTTATGGGCAAGACTTGGTTAAGAAAATTATTGTACAAACGCTATTGTTGAATTTGAAAATTTTTGTCCAAGAGGCAAAAGTTTATTCTTTAATTGCACTGATTAGATTATTAACATAGATGCAACTCTTTCCTCATGGGCAAGACATAGTTTAGAAAATTGTTGTACTCTGATTATAAACATCAAATGTAAATTGTTACTAATATTCTTTTGCTCAACGCAGGTTTTACTATGCATTCTTTGCTTATGGCGCTTCAATCATTGGAAGGACCAACTATAGACCAGTAATAATGGTAGATGCAATATTTTTTAAGGCAAAATATCATGGTGTCCTCATGATAGCAGTGTCAAAGGATAGAAACAACAACATATTTTCTTTGGGTTTTGGAATTGCAGACTCAAAAAATAATGAGTCTTATAATTAGTTAATCAATTAGTTAAGACATGCAATTAGGGTACATGAACAATTGTCTATTCTATCAGATCGTCACCAGTCATTGCAAATGCATTTTCAAATGTCTATCCAGAGTGTCAGCATGGGATATGAATCATCACATGGAGAAGAATTTAAGAAAAAGATACTTCTCAGATGTGGTTCTATCAGTCTTCTACAACGCAGCAACAACATACACACAAATTGAATTTTATACTTTCATTGATGAGATAGAAAAAGTCGTCAAAGTTGCTGCAGAGTACTTGAAAGAAGAAGAACTAGAAAAATGGGCTCATTCGTTTCATACCAACAGAAGGTACAATATGCTTACGACTAATAATGTGGAGTCCATGAATGTTGTACTGAGAAAATCAAGGCAACTGCCAATACTGGGACTGATCGATTACATTTAGAACAAGTTACAAAGTTGATTTTATGAAAGAAAAATGGAATCGCAAGGGAACTTTCATGACATCACACGTTTGGAGGAAATGGAGGTGACTGACAAGATTCAAGTCACCTTGAAATTGAAAGTAAGTAATTAAAATTTTATTTTTTATAATAGGGAAATATACTCTTATTGTTTTTTTATTGCAGATTATATATAGCTGGTTTACAGTTATTTGTGATTTATTGCTAGTTTTTTTTTTATTTTCTTGAGATTCGTGCATGAAATATGTGTTGTGTTGCTTCTGCTCATAGCTACGTGATCGTTTGTGATTTGATGTTGTATTCTTGATTGTAGTTGTTTTTTGGTTGCCTCAAGATTTATCCCCTATGTATATTTGATTGCTCTGTATGGCTGAGTCTTCTCATATACTAGATGTTTCACTATCATAGTTGATTCTACTTCTAGATTAGATGCAATATCTATTTTATCTCAGTTTATTTGTAGTTGATTCTCCCGCTCATATGTTGGAAGCATCACTATTAAATCAGCTGTTGTTCCTGAGCAAGGTTCTATCTTTTCCATATAATACAGGGATTTTGTGTCACGCCTCAACTCCTATTAGGGCGGATAGACACCCGTAGCAGTAAAGGCCCGAGAGAATCAATTCATAACCTTATACTTCTCATGCATGAAACTATGACAACCAAAGGTTCTAACCAACATGATATTATGTATCGATGAGAATAATTAGATAGGCAAGCACAAACTTATATATACAACACTAGGCCGTTGGGGCCACCACGTCTAAAGATAAGCACTACCATAACTTTACATTAGTCTACAAAGCCTCTAACAGAAACATATACTTAATTAGGGTCGGGATAAACCCCCACCCTACTCTTAACCTTCTGCACAATACCAAAATATATGAAACATACTCGGAAAGCCCCGAATCAACCTGGAACTCACCAATAGTCATCGAATAGCTGTGATCCTACTAATGAGGTGTATTAATTGAAGTACCTATGCCTGCAGCATAAAATATAGGTTCCCCGTGAGGGACGTCAGTACGAAAATATGTACTGAGTATGCAAGGCTGAAGGTAACAATACATGATACAAAAACTCAATAGAAATCAGATATAAGTAGTACTAGTAGACCACCTTTATATACACTTGTGAGAATACATACATTATGTTTCTTTTTTCATTTTTACCTTCTTACTTCATAATATTTGTAAGCCATATATCATGCAAATGACCAGCTAATCAGTGAAAAATAGATAAATTAGGATTGGCCCATGCTAGGCTTACGCCCCTGAGCTGCCACCTACATATAACGATTGGGATCGGCCCTTGCTAAGCTTATGCCCTTGAGCTTCCACCCACATAGGAAGGTATCAAGATCGGCCCATGCTAGGCTTATGCCCCTGAGTTGCCACTCATTTTACAGATTTGCATTACTTAGTTTATATATCCTTTGAGATTTTTACTTTGGTGATCATCACATTATGGTGCCTTGAAGTAATAACCTGCCACTAAGAGAAATGTAAATAGGCACTTAATGCAACAAAAATGAGGTAGGGAGCTGTTGGCACACAAATGAAGTGTTTAGGAGCTTAAAATAACACATGGGTCTTAATTGTGTAAATGGAGAACTCCTGAAATTTTCAAATGAAGATAGATGTGCAGGTTTGATAATAAACATGTATTGAGGTGTTTTGATATGTTAGAGAGTGGGAACAAGGTCTTTGGTTTCATAGGATACAATACGCTGCTATTAGGTGTCACTTGTTACAGGACAACCTTGGAAACTTACTTGATAGAACCAATGTTTGATTTCATGCCAAAGAGTACCAAATAGAGTATGCCTTACATACCTAGTTATATAACTCCGAAACTAACCCGACTTGACTTCCCGCTTTTTAGATTACTTATCTACGATAAAATATATGGTAAAATAGTATTAGAAACCAACCAACATGTTTAGGCTACTTAACTTCACCAAAATAGTAACCGGGAAGTACACACGTAATCCATTAATCAAGGGCGTTATTTTAACCCTTTCCTCCTCCAATTACACCCACATACCACACATGTCCTTATAAGATCACCAAAACCACATCATCTTCGTTACATCCTCCAACCAACACACAAAATAAATTGGGCAGTAACAAATGCAACAATTAGTTCGGTGGTGTACCACCACACCTTTCTTCTATATTTCATTACAAACTAACCACACCTTTCTCCAACATCAACCTGGCAGCCCATAACACAAACACACAAAACAGTCCACAAACAACACCCCAATCAACAAAAGTAGACAGCAAACATACCTTGATTTCCTTGTTAATTTAGCCTCTTAATTTGTATCTCTTCAATAGCTTAATCCCTTCACACATACACCAAAAGAGAAAGAAAGAAATCCCTTAATAACTAAGAACAATGGACTGTCCAACTTATCGAGAGGGTTGTCCAGAAATTAATCTTGAAGAACACATAGTTTTCTTAGTACAAGCTCATAAATTGCTCACTTACCTTTATCTTGGAAGGAAGGTCAATTCCAAGAACCCTTGTGGGAATATAGGGTTACTTCATAGCCAAGAGAGAACAAGAGAGAAAAACCTAGAAGCTGAAACTTTTGTCTAAGTTAAAAATGAGGTAAAATTGTTGATTTCAATCTATATAAAAGAGCTGCTCTTTGGCCGACTTTCTTGACAATTTTTTGCCCATATTTTATCTAGTGAATTATGTATTTACTTGCCCAATATATTGGGCATTTGTGGATCCAAAGTTATTGGGACTTAGCCACCCATTTTCCCTTCTTTTCTTCTCTTTAACTTGGGCCTTAGCAGATTTGACTATTGGGCCTTTTTACCCATTGTATTTCTCTTCTATTCAATTTGATACCAAATGAGTACATCCCATTAGTATAGGCCCAAATCTGGTACATATCCATATGTCCATTAATTTGGTCCAAATAGTTCAAGTAGGTGACTCACCTACTAGCTTAATTAAGTCAAGCAAGCACCTCAATATTTTGTTCTATTTGCAGCTCTGAATCCTTTTAATCTAACCTTAAACTTATACACACTTGGTCACTTTAAATACCTTAATACTTTGTTCCATTTTCATCTCCTAATCCCTTTAGTCTAACCGTAAACTTATACGCACTTGATCACTTTAAACTTCAGATTCAAATACTAGCTTACAACCTAAGTTTAAATAGTTGTATCGATGTTAACTTGGTCGCATCACATAAAAAGTGCACGGGCAGCATATATAATTCTATCTATACCATTAATACTTGCATAACAAACCTCACCCATTACCGATCCTATAAGACCATACCAGGTTCCATATAATCAGAATAATTACAAGCAAAATATGGGATGTTACATCCTTCCCCCCTTAGAAACATTCTTCCTCGAATGTTAGCATAATTGTCCAACCAAAATGAGTTCAAGCCTAAGTTTAATATCCCTATTACTACATAGTACCTATATATTTTACACTTAATTGTTATTGCTCCAATTCATCATCTTGGACTTTTTCTTCGTATTTGAACAAATAGGGGTACTTGGATTTCATCGCTTCTTTAGCTTCCCATATGATCTCTTCTACTTGCTGATTCCTCCAAAGCACTTTTACAGAAGTTATTTCCTTATTCCTTAACTTCTTAACCTGTCGATCTAGAATAACAATAGGTATTTTCTCATAGGTGAGATCGTCTGTAATTTGTACATCTTTAGTAGGGGTAGTATGATATGGATCTCCAATGCACTTTCGAAGCATTAAGACGTGAAATACCGGATGAACTGTTGAGAGCTCTTGGGGAAGCTCTAATTCATAAGCAATTTGGCCAAACCTTTGAGTAATCTTATATGGGACTATATAACGTGGACTTAGTTTTCCTTTCTTACCAAATCTCATAACCCCCTTCATTGGTGATACCTTCAAGGATACCCAATCACTTATAGAAAACTCTAGCCCCCTTTTCCTAATATCTGTATATGACTTATGTCGACTTTGGGCTATTTCTAGTTATTGTTAGATCACTTTAACCTTTTCCATAGCTTGATGAACCATATCTGGCCCGAACAAGGTAGTTTCACCCATTTTAAACCATCCAATTGGTGATCTATACTTTCTTCCATACAAAGCCTCATATAGTGCCATTTTGATACTCGAATGATAGCTATTATTGTAGGCAAACTTGATAAAAGGTAGATGATCATCCAAACTACCTTTAAAGTTCAATACATAAGCTCGTAGCATATCTTCAAGTGTTTGAATGGTACGTTCAGCTTGTCCATCTACTTGAGGGTGAAAATCTGTACTTAGATTCACTTGTGTCCCCAAATTTCTCTAAAAAGACTTCCAAAAATTTGTAGTAAATTGAGCTCCTCGATCTGATATAATAGATATTGGAACTCTATGTAGTCGAACTATTACCTTATATATAATTTGGCATATTCTTCAACTGTGTAAGTGGTCCTAACCGGTAGAAAGTGCGCTGATTTGGTAAGCATATCAATGATCAACCATATGGAATCAAACCATTGAGAAGTACGAGGCAAAACAGTTTTGAAATCCATGTTGATCATATCCCACTTCCATATTGGAAGATCTATACATTGCATATAACCGCCAGGCTTTTGGTGCTCTACTTTAACTCTTTGACAATTTGGACATTCGACTACAAATTTTGTAATGTTCTTCTTCATGTCACCCCACCAATACATCCCTTTCAAATCATGGTATATTTTTGTTGACCCTGGATGCATAGAATACCTTTAATGATGTGCTTCTGTCATAATCCTCTTTCTTAGTCTATCTACATCCGGCACACACAATCTTCTTTGGCACCGAAGTACTCCTTCTTGCGTAAACTCAAATGCTTTCGTCATACCACATTGCACATTTTCCTTAAGTTTTAATAGAATGGGATCTGTATATTGTTTCTCTTTTACTTCAGTTTTTAAGGAAGATTCTGCAACATTATAAATAATAAGCCCTTCATCTGGAGTTTTAAGAAGGCGAACTCCCAAATTGGCTAGTTGGTACAAATCTTTAGTCATCCCTTGTCTTTCTATAGATGGTTCCATAGTCTTCAGACTTAACGCATCTGCTACCACATTTGCTTTCCCCAGATGATACAAGATATCAACGTCATAGTCATTTAATAATTCAAGCCATCTTCGCTGCCTCAAATTTAGGTCCTTCTGATTAAAGATATAATGCAAACTCTTGTGGTCAGTGTATATAACAACATGAATCTCATAAAGGTAGTGGCGCCATATCTTTAAGGCAAATATAACCGATGCTATCTCCAGATCATGTGTTGGATAATTTTTCTCATGTCGCCATAATTGTCACGAGGCATATGCTATAACTTTACTATGTTGCATCAATACACACCTTAAGCCAATTCTTGAAGCATCATAATGCACTGCATACCCCTCTGTGCCTTCTGGAAGCACCAATATTGGTGTAAAAGTCAACTTATTCTTCAGATCTTGGAAACTTTTTTCGCATGCATCATTCCATTCGAACTTGGATGCTTTGTGTGTTAGCTTTGTTAAAGGTGCAGAAATTGAAGAAAATCCTTCAACAAACTTTCTATAATGAAACTACGAACCTCCGTAGGTGTTATAGGCCTTGACCAGTTCTTTATGGCTTTTATCTTTTGAGTATCAACCTTTATTCCTTCAGCAGATACAATATGACCTAAGAATGCCATAGATTTTAACCAAAACTCACATTTAGAGAACTTTGCAAATAGCTTACGATCATGAAGAATCTGCAACACCTGTCGTAAGTGATTGGCATGGTCCTCATTTAATCTCGAATAAACCAAAATATCATCTATAAAAACTATCATAAACACATCCAAGAATGGCTTGAACACCCTATTCATCAAATCCATAAAAGCTACAGGTGCATTAGTTAGCCCAAAGGACATGACTAGGAACTCGTAATGACCGTACCGTGTTTGAAAAGTTATCTTGGGTATATCATTCTCTTTGACCCTCATTTGGTGGTAACCAGACCTTAAATCAATCTTCAAAATCCACTTGGCGCCTTGCAACTGATCAAATAAGTCATCAATTCTCAGAAGAGAATATTTGTTCTTAATAGTCACCTTGTTCAGTTTTCTATAGTCAATACACATTTTTAACGACCCATCCTTCTTACGCACAAATAACACTGGTGCGCCCCAAGGGGACACACTAGGCCTTATGAATCCTTTTTCTAGCAAGTCTTTCAATTGCTCTTTCAACTTCCGTAATTCTACCAGGGCCATTCTATACGGAGGAATTGAGATTGGTCGAGTACCTGGAATCAGATCGATACCAAACTTCACTTCTCATTATGGAGGCAAACTCAGAAGATCTTCAGAAAATAAATCAGGAAATTCATTTAACATTGGAATTGTTTGAAGAGTTGGTCTCTCCGCATTTGTATCCTTCACTCTAACCAAATGACATATGTAACCCTTGAAAAAATCATCTTTTTTGCCTTAAAATAAGAAATAAATTTACCTCTTGGCACACCAATATTACCTCTCTATTCAAGGACTGCCTCCTTTGGAAAATGGAAACACACCCTCTTAGTTCGGCAATCTACTGTGGCATAACAAGAAGCCAACCAATCCATACCCATTATAGCATCAAAATCTAACATTTCTAACTCAACCAGGTCAGCCATTGTATCGCGACCATAAATAGTTATTATACAATTTCAATACACTCTCTTTGCTATAACAAATTCACCAATCGGCGTAGATACTTCAAGTGGCTTAACTAGCAATTCTGGTGTTTTTTTGAACTTTCTAGCAACCAATGGAGTGACATATGATAATGTAGAACCGGATCAACTAATGCATATACATTATGTGAAAAGATGGACAATGTACCTGTAACCACATATGGAGAAGCCTCTGAATTTTGTCGATCCGCTAAAGCATATGTACGATTCTGAACTCCATTAGAGCTAGCTCCTCTTTTAGCACCTCTACCATGACCCATAGGTTGTACACGTCTACCTTAATAAGGCACCAATGATGATGATGCAATAGCTAATCCAGTAGTTCATGCCACACCACCTATGCCTCTTTGAGGGCATTCTCTCATCATATGTCCTGACGTACCACACCAAAAGCAAGTATTTGTCCCAAATCAACATGCACCTAAATGAAGCTTTCCACATTGTTTACATGGCTGTCGAGGAGGCATTAATTGGCCCATACTCCCTTACTCTTGATACCCCATTGTTCATGAACTCTGACTCTTACTTCTTTATCCAAACTGGTTGCCTTTGGACCCTTGAAACTGTGGTGGAGCACTAGCCACAGAATAAGAAGATAATGGCCTAGGTGGTCTATTAGAAAACTGAGGCCTAAACTCTCCTTGGGATATCGTGAACTGTCCCATAAATATGGTCCTCTTGGGATATCCTCTTTCCAATTCTTTTGTTCTTCTTCTTTGCCTCTGATCCTCCATTTTTTGTGCAAAAGATTGTATCCTTGCTATGTCCATGTCTTTGTTCAAAGCAGCAATAGTATAATATCTAACCAAATATGGATCCAACCTATCCACATATCGATGAAATCTATCATCCATAGTAGCTACAACATTAGGAGCATACCTAGATAAGGAGTTAAACCAGAGGTTGTACTCTCTCAAGCTCATATTCCCTTGGCAAAGATTCAGGAACTGATCTGCATGGGCTTCTCGAATCTCAAATGCAAGATAATGATCAAGAAATGTATCTTTGAACTCTTTCCAAGTAGCTGAAGGTGCATCGATACCCTTATATTATTTCCAATCTTCATACCAAAATATAGCCTCTCATTTGAATCTATATGCTGCTAGTTCAACTATCTCTTTACCCGACACATTCATGACATCTAGAGCCCTTTGGATTTTATCAATAAGGTCTTGTGGGTCTTCATTAAGATCTAATCCAGTGAACGTGGGAGGATCCAATTTAAGAAAATCCTGCGTTCGTAGGCTAGCTTCCCTATCTGCACCACTAGAGCCTATAGTTGGAATGGCTTGTCCTTGAGCTTGTCCAGCAACTATACGAGCCAACAATTGCACTGCATTTCTTAGATATCAGTCTGTAGCATTGGTAGGTGGTTCTGAGGATGTGGTTCTTCTCCTTCTTAGATCTTCTAGAGATGGAGAAGTAGAAGAAGTTTGGGACACAAACTCAGCTTGAGCCTCACTTTGATTAGCTCATCTAGGTGGTGATATGTTGGTCTCTTCCCCGGCAGCCTCGTCTATCCACTTACCTGTATTCTTTCTCCTTCTTGTAACTGGCATCTTTACTATAATAAGAGGAAAAAAATAGGTTCAATGGTTAAATATGACTTTACCTACAACATAGGCTCTATTGCACGATCTAAGATATAAAGAAAAAGAGACAACCCCTAAATGTCACATAGTCTCCTATTTATAGATATGGTGCACAACACGCCCATAAACAAGACTCTATATAGACACGACTCTGTAGACACCTTAGGACGACCTGCTCTGATACCACTTTTGTCACGGCTCAACTCTTATTGGGGTGGACAGGCACCCATAGCCGTAAAAGCCCAAGAGAACTAATTCATAACCTTATACTTCTCATGCAAGTAACTATGACAATCAAAGGTTCTAACCAACATGATATTATGTATCAATGATAAAAATTACATAGGCAAGTACAAACTTATGTATACAACACTAGGTCGTTGGGGCCATCACGTCTAAAGAGAAACACTACCACAACTTTACATTAGTCTACAAATCCTCTAGAAGAAACATATACTTAGTTAGGGTCGGGACAAACCCCCTCCCTACTCTTAACCTTCTGCATAATACCAAAATATATGGAACAGACTTGGAAAGCCCCGAATCAACCTGGAGCTCACCAACAGTCATTGAATAGCTGTTCTCCTACTAATGAGGTGTATGAACTGAGGTACCAGTGCATGCAGCATGAAATAAAGTGCCCCCGTGAGGGACGTCATTACGAAAATATGTACTGAGTATGCAAGGCTGAAGGTAACAACACATGATACAAAAACTCAATAGAAATCAGATATAAGTAGTACTAGTAGACCACCTTTATATACACTTGTGAGAATACATACATTATGTTCCTTTCTTCATTATTGCCTTCTTACTTCATAATCTTTGTAAGCCATATATCATGCAAATGACTAGCTGATCAGTGAAAAATAGATAAATTAGGATCGGCCCATGCTAGTTTTATGCCCTGAGCTGCCACCTACATATAATGATTGGGATCGGCCCATGCTAGGCTTATGACCCTGAGCTACCACCAACATATAAAGGTATCGAGATCGTCCCATGCTAGGATTATTCCCCTAAGCTACCACTCATTTTATAGATTTGCTTTACTTAGTTTATTTTGCCCTTGAGATTGTTACTTTGATGGTTATCACATTATGGTGCCTTGAAATAATAACCTTCCACTAAGAGACATGTAAATAGGTACTTAATGCAACAAAAATGAGGTAGGGAGCTGTTGGCACACATATGAAGTGTTTAGGAGCTTAAAATAACACATGGGTCTTAATTGTGTAAATGGAGAACTCCTGAATCTATCAAATGAAGATAGATGTCCAGGTTTGATAATTAAACATGTATTGAGGTATTTTGATATGTTAGAGAGAGGGAACAAGGTCGTTGGCTTCATAGGATACAATACACTGCTATTAGGTGTCACTTGTTACAAGACAACCTTGGAAACTTACTTGATGGAACCAATGTTCGATTTCATGCCAAAGAGTACCAAATAGAGTATGCCTTACATACCTGGTTATATAACTCAAAAACTAACCCGACTTGACTTCCCACCTTTTATATTACTTATCTATAATAGAATATATGGTAAACTAGTATTAGCAACCACCCAACATGTTTAGGCTACTTAACTTCACCAAATTAGTAACCAGGAAGTACACACGTAATCCATCAATCAAGGGCGTTATTTTAACCCTTTCCTCCTTCAATTACACCCACATACCACACATGTCCTCATAAGATCACCAAAACCACATCAGCTTTGTTACACCCTCCAACCAACACACAAAATAAATTGGGCAGTGACAAATGCAATAATTAGTTCGGTGGTGTACCACTGCACTTTTCTTCTATATTTCATTACAAACTAACCACACCTTTCTCCAACATCAACCTAGCAGCCCATATAACAAACACACAAAACAATCCACAAACAACACCCCAATCATCCTTTAATAACAACCAAATATGTGCAATCCTTTACCAACACATATATTTAGAAAAGGGACAAAACTGGAGAGCAAACATACCTTAATTTCCTTGTTATTTTAGCCTCTTAATTTGTATCTCTTTAATAGCTTAATCCCTTCACACATACACCAAAAGAGAAAGAAAGAAATCCCTTAATAACTAAGAACAATGGATTGTCCAACTTATAGAGAGGGCTGAAATTAATCTTGAAGAACACATAGTTTCCTTAGTACAAGCTCATAAATTGCTCACTTACCTTTATCTTAGGAGGAAGGTCAATTCCAAGAACCCTTGTGGGAATATAGGATTACTTCATAGCCAAGAGAGAATAAGAGAGAAAAAACTAGAAGCTGAAATTTTTGTCTAAGTTAAAAATGAGCAAAAGTTGCTGATTTCAATCAATATAAAAGAGCTGCTCTTTGGCCGACTTTCTTGACCCTTTTCAGCCCATAGTGAATGATGTATTTAATATCCCAATATATTGGGCTTTTGTGGATCCAAAGTTATTGGGCCTTAGCCACCCATTTTTCCTTCTTTTCTACTCTTTAACTTGGGCCTTGGCAGATTTGAGTATTGGGCCTCTTTACCCATTTTGTTTCTCTTCTATTCAATTTGAGCCCAAATGAGTACATCACATTAGTATAGGTCCAAATCTGTTACATAGCCATATGTCCATTAATTTGGTCCAAATAGTTCAAGTAGGTGACTCACCTACTAGCTTAATTAAGTCAAGCAAGCACCTTAATACTTTGTTCCATTTTCATCTCCTAATCCCTTTAGTCTAACCGTAAACTTATACGCACTTGATCACTTTAAACTTCAGATTCAAATACTAGCTTACAACCTAAGTTTAAATAGTTGTATCGACGTTAACTTGGTCGCATCACATAAAAAGTGCACGGGCAGCATATATAATTCTATCTATGCCATTAATACTCGCATAACAAACCTCACATGTTACCTATCCTATAAGACCATACCAGGTTCTGTATAATTAGAATAAGTACAAGCAAAATACGAGATGTTACAATTTGACTTTGATAGCTCATTCCTTGGATGATAGATCCTTCTTCTACACTTTTCCTGACCAAACCAAGCATCAAAACTCTAACTATCCCCTATATTGGCCCTTCTCTTCCATTTTAAAGTAGAACCTTAATTGTTACTCATTATTATTGGTCACTTATTATTAGATTTTTGATTAGTTCAATATTAGATTGTGATTTGATGTTCTATGATTGATTGTAGCTATTTTTTTGTTGCCTCAAGATTCGCCTCCTTTGTATGGTTGATTGCTTTGTATGCCCGATTCTGCTCATATACTAGATATTTCACTAGAAGTTGTCATTTATTTATCATTTTATATACAGGTAAACCCAATTGATGCAACAAGATTTGTTGTAAGAGAAGAAGGAGTTGAATATATTGTAGACTTGAAGATTAGGACTTGTCAATGCGTGGTATTTCAAATAGATAAGATACCATGCACCCATGCAATTGAGTGATAGAGAATAGACATATGAACAAGTCTAGCTATTTTTCTCATTAGTTCTCAAGATAGTCTTAGCTACAAACATACCAGGGAGAAATCCTACCAGTTGGAAGCACAACATCATGGATTGTCCCAGATAGCATAAAGGATCTGATCATAAACCCCCAGATAAGGAGGTTCTGCTTAGGAGAAGACAAACATCCAGATATCCTTGTAGAACAGAATTTTCAAGAAATAATTATAGATGTTTGAGATGCAAAAGAACCAGGCATAACAGGTCAAATTGTCACTATACTCCTATCATTCATCCATATGCAAAAAGATACAGAATGAAAAATAAGAAAACATGATTAGTTTTACTTTTTATCCGAGAAGTTGGATCAAAATAGCAGTTATAATGGGATTTTTTATCCCTATTTTAGTTAGTAACAAGTATTTTGACTTTCAATCATGAATGTCTTCTTATTTATATGAATTTTTAACTTGTGGTGAAGTATTTAACTCAATACCTTCTTATTGATTATTTATAAAGATTATTTAGCATGTTAAATTTTCTTATATATTGATGTGTAAAAATATATCATATTAATAGGATTCGGGGAAGGACTATACCAACAAGAGATGTGATGGGAATAATTCCACGGGATACACATAAAAATTTACCTTGAAGGCAAGATGCAAAACTAGTTGTTCCCCATGGGCAAAAGTTGACACTAGCTTATTCTGCAATGATTGGACAGATGATCTACAACACTTACCCTAGAGCCAAGACTTAAGCCCCAAAGAAACAAGTTATGCCCTATGGCAAGATTTGACACTAACTTAGCGTGTAATAACTTGGCAGATGATCTGCAGCTCATGCCCTAGAGGGAAAACTTAATACAAGAAATGAACAAGTTATGTCCCATGGCCAAGCATTGATACTAGATTAGTGTGTGATGATTTGATAGATAATTTATAAATCTTGTCCAAGAGGCAAGATTTTTAGACCCCAAAGGAACAAGTTATGCTTCATGGGCAAGAGTTGACACTAGTTTATTCTGCAATGATTCGATAAATGATCTACAACACTTGCCCTAGAGGCTAGACTTAGACATCAAAGGTGGTCAGCTATAATTATTTGTACAATATGTGCCATAAAATACTTGTATAATTTGATCTCTGTAACTTAGCTTCGTAGCTTGTAATACAAAACACATTTGAATGCAATGGTTTAATAAAATACAACAGATTAAAAGGAAATGAAGCATTTGATGTTTGTTGTCTTCTCCCTAAGTTCAGCTTATGTGACATCAACAGTACCGAAACATCTTCTATGGAAAATTTCAAATACATAGCACTAGAGGAACAAACTATACCTTTCTATAGCACAAAACTGAACTGTTATAGCAGCCCAGTGTTGGCAGTATAAATTTTTAGGAAGATGTATTACTTGTACACCCTAGCACGCGCATAACATACACACACACGATATTCTTCAATCCAAGGAGAAGAGAATTAACATCACAATGAAAATTTTCAAAACTATAGAGATTACAGCAGCCATTGCTACCATCAAAACTAATTTACTTAAAGGATAAATTTATTAGCATGATGCCAATGATGAAGAGAGTTGACAAATCAGAGGATTTTGTGTCTGTAACAAGTACCCAAAGTATATAATGTCTGTAACAAATCTAACTTTGTTGTCATTTAGAGGACAAAACCAAGAAACTAAGACATAAGCATTGTCTATAATGACTTTATTTTATTTACAAAACTCTTCAACAAGTCTTTGGCATCCCTGCACAGCCAAAAACCCTCGACAAAACCCTCAATACCAATTCCAGAAGAAACTGTAACACTTGGTCATGTAACTTCGACGAATTCAAAGAGCAGTAACTATAAATACATCATGATTGACTTCGTTTTGAAATAATCACCATCATAACCATAACCGCCAAGCCCATGAAAGATGCTCCCAATGTCATCTCCACAGCGCCTAATTTATCACTTCCATCAGCATTAAAGAAAACCTTATTGCCTCCAAAGAGATTGTTGAAGAAATCTGATAAGTTGTTCATCATATAAACCACAGTTTGAGTTACTGTTCGTGTAACATTCTCCAAAAAATCTGTAAAAAAGTTCCCGAATCTAGATTCTTCTGCCTCAGATTTGGAAGACGCACTCCTTCGGGATGACTGAGAAAAAGAATCAGCATCAGCAATGGATTCATCTATCTTGTGATCCGAGTCTGGAAATGATGCACCTGCCAAAATGGTATTGTAGTAAGAAGCTTGGCCATTATATAAACATTTGAGTAGAATCAAGGACATAGATTTCTCAATGGTTTTTTGTGACTCGAGGAATTCTTGAAGGGATGGATTTTGCATTACCACATTCCACACATTTGGGTCATAAGAAATTGAAGCAACAACGCTCTGGGAGGGGGAGAAATGGGATCAACATTAGCAAACCTGGCACACTCGTAACCCCCAGACACTACTAAAACCACACTCCTAAGAGCTCATCAAGTTATTAGGAGTGTCCACTGGGATGCAACATCATTAAATCCAAGAAAATGGATAAAAAATTACTTCAAAGGACTTTTAGATCTACAGTGCCTAATCCATCTAAGCTACTTCATGCTCATGCCTCAAGCTAAACTGTGAATGAATAAACCTAATGACACCATCCATCCACCAAATAATAGAATTGGATATAATAGTGGACTATACACTTAACACCACAAAGATTATCTTGACATTGAAATGTTGCTGCTTCTTAAGAAATCTAACTATGTTACAAATCAGTATTGGACTACTCTCAGATATATCTCCTCTGCGGATGTCAGCATATAGAAAGCGATACCTAAAGAAAAATCAAATGAGGCAATCCACGTTGTAAACTCACAAGGAAAAAGAGTTCTAAATTCTCACAGTCACTCGCAATTCCAAAAAACATAGTCTTTGTTTGAGGAGATGCCACAAGTGGATTAGGGGACAGCTTATTATACAGTAGTTCCACTTTTTATGCTGCAACTACAATATTTAGTTCAGCTTTTGTTAATTGGATCTTCTCACTTGTTCAAATTGAACATATTCATATCCGTTCCTCACTCCTAGTAAGGGTTTATACTAAAGGATTAAAAGAAAAAATTGTTATATCTAGTTTTAAATACATGAACATACAACACTAGATAGAATATGAAAACTAAGAGAACATGTAAACATAAATGACAAAGAAGAAAACCTGAGCGGCAGGATTTTCATTTCGAAACCTAAATGCCTTCATAGCATATTTCGGTGCAGACTTTGGATTAAAAGAAAAAATTGTTACATCTAGTTTTAAATACATGAACATACAACACTAGATAGAATATGAAAACTAAGAGAACATGTAAACATAAATGACAAAGAAGAAAACCTGAGCGGCAGGATTTTCATTTCGAAACCTAAATGCCTTCATAGCATATTTCGGTGCAGACTTTGTGACTACAGTCTTGCTGACAACACAAGCTTTGGATTAGGGTGATGCGCTCGGGCCGGATACACAAGATCCACCATCTTCCTTAGCAGATCCAGACAAATATACCCTGTAAATTTAAGAAAAGTTTAGAATTGACACTATGTGAGTAGTTGTTCACATCATCTCTTAGAATAGATAAACATCTGTACGTAGAGTAACATTGAGAAGTATATACCGTAACTAACATCCAATAGCCTTTTGAATCCTAGATGTAAGCCTTCTGGGGGCTAAAGGTTAAATATTGATGAAAGTATTACAAAAAGACTAAACATTCTAATATTAAGAACAGAACAACAACCAAATAAACAAGAACATTTTCATTATCTCCTTCATCTATTGTAAGTCCAAAACTTAAGTTTCTATCTTCACCGACATTGTCACATAAAAACGCAGTTGGACTCTGACAATGTCACCCAACTATAATACTAATGAGAATGATATTTTATGACACAATAAGTTGAAAATACCTATTTTTTGAATTAATCCAATAGCCCTTAACAGCAAAAATGCCTCAACTCCTTATGATTAATATATATACGAACTCCCACAGTGCTTATTTGCTGTGAGTTTTAAAAGATAACTCCTTTTCTAAAGTTCAGTTCATATTGGGCTAATCCAAGTTACATTAAAATGAGGCAACATCAAATCAAACATTGTAAGTTTTCAAGTACAACACATCCCTTATTATCCTAATTAGCAAATTTTTTCTTGGGGAGACAATTGAGAAAACATGTTCATTAAAATTGTAACTTTATTCGTCAATCAAATCAATCAACTGAGTGATCACTCTTCACTTTTACTTGGTAAGTTCTGTTTCACTAGAGTAAATTTAACTGATCTTTGAAACTAAATTGAACATTGTAAAGTTTGTTGCAATATGTCCCATTTTACTCTACTGAACAAAAATTGATTGAGCAAACATTTGAGAGGCGTGTTCATTAAAAATTATAACTTTATTAATCAATCGAATCAATCAACTAAGTAATCACTCAAACACCATTAAGTTTTACAAAAGACTTCAATTTCTATGATTATAAAACACAGACAAACCAAAAGCAATACTTTAAAATCAACAATAACAACAGATACAACTCCCTCCACTCTATTTTACTTATCATGTTTCATTTTATGAAAGCCGAGGGTTTATCGGAAACAGCCTCTCTACCTCTCTAGATGTAGTGGTATGGACTGCGTACACTCTACCCTCCCCAGACCCCACTATGTGGGAATAAATTGGGTTTGTTGTTGTTGTTGTTGTTGTTTCATTTCACGAGAATCAATTTAACCAATCTTCGAAACTAAATTGAATTATATTAATTCACTATTTCAAATATAAAATTATCATATTTGATGTATAAGTTGCACTAACAAAATAAATTGCAGAAGTTAGATATAACGCTACTCCCTCCGTTCACTTATCACATTTTGTTTAACGAGAAACAATCTGACTAATCTTCTAACCTAAATTGAATTTAATTAATTCACTATTGTATACATAAAATGTAGATATTATCTACAAAAACTATACATAAAGTAATGTAAATTGCAATAGCACAGTAAATCACGTACTTTTCGAGAGCGTGTTTGAGATCAAAAGTAGCTTCAGTATCTTCCTAAAGAGACGGAGCACCACCAAACACAACTCTCAGTAACGATTCACCAATACTAACTATCATTTCCTCCTCTCCACCAGCCATCTCCCAGTCATCAAACTCCGTCACCACTTTTTACATCGGCGACATATCGGATAATCCTCCTCCTCCTCATAGGGGTATAATTTATTGTTTGAAAGTCCTTAGACTAAGCTGTGCCTCTAAAGCAAGAGTTACAAAACATATCATAAATCAAGACATAATGTGGTAGTGGTAACTCTTACTCATAGGGCATAACTTATCATTTGAAAGTACTTGATTTATAAAACATCTCATAAATCAAGGCACAATGTGGTAATGTCAACTCTTACCCATAGGGAGTAACTTATTTAAAAGCCTTTGGGCTAAGTTTTGCCTCTACGGCAAGAGTTATAGAGAATCTGAAAAAATTAAAGCATAATATGGTGGTGTCAACTCTTACCTATGGGGTGTAACTTGTTGTTTGAAATTCTTTGGGTTAAGTCTTGACTGTAAGGCAAAAGTTGTACATCTCATAAATTAAAACACAATGTGGTAGTGTCAATTCTTGCCTATAGGGCGTAACTTATTGCTTGAAATCCCTTAGTCAAACTCTTGCCTCTAAGGAAAGAGTTATAGAATATCTCATAAATCAATACACTGTAGTCGTGTCAACTCTTACACATGGGGCATAACTTATTTTTTGATGGACTGTGAGCTATGTCTTGACTCTAAGGCGAGTGTTATAGAGCATTTCATAATTAAAAAATGCAATGTAGTTGAAACATCTCAGGTGTTGATCTCTGAGGATTTTTTATAATTTTATTCCCACTGTCCTAACTATGACTTACCCTACAAGTCATAGGGAGTCATGACGAGTCATTGGACCCACATCATAGCCTGATCAGTGTGTGTGTGTCAAATTCTTCTGCTCTGAGTACGAGTGACTCACTGTAAACACCTAATTTTTTACCAAAACCTAAGGTATTATGCCATTTTGGCATTTGAATATGTTTTTTTAGGTCTCAATTAAATATTTTAATTTCATCTTATTTTTACAAAGTTTGTTTTAAAATTTTTGAAAACTATAAAAAATAGAGTCACATTTTAAATAAGTTTTTATTTTTATTATTTATTTATTTAGAAAAAGAGAATTTACTAAACTATATTTGTTTTCTTCTTTTAAATCTTAAATAAATAATCTAGTGATATTAATATTTCCTTAGTCATATTTCTAAGACTAACTACTTAATTTATCCATAGTTTATTAGTTTTAAATAAATGTTATCATTTTTATTTTATTTAAATTATTAATTAAAAAAGAAGAAGATCAAGTCAAATTTTGAACTACCCTAACCTCTTCCCACAATCTCTCTTTCACTCAACCTCCTCCCACCATCCCACTTCCACTTAACTTCTCCAACTCCTCCACACAAACACACGTATATGCACACACACTCTTATATTAACACCAAAATGCATAGTTTTACGGATAGAAGAGAAAGGAGAGAAAAAAAATTGCAAAAAAAAAAGAAGAGAAAAAACAAAGGAAAAAAAAAAAAAAAAAAAGGGAGACAAAAAGAAAGAGAGAAACCAGAAAGAAGAGAAAGAGAAGTACGAACAAAATTTAGAGAACACTTAGAAACAGAATAAGAAAAATCATTAGAAAAACACGGAAAGGAAGTGGCGAGTTGAGTTCGGGTCTCTGTTCGGATTTTCAGTGACTATGTTTTTGCTTCTATACTTTGTCTAATTTGTCGTACATATTTTTATCTCATCTTGTACTATTTATTTTACCGATTTTGTCTTGAATCGAAGAATGAATGAAATAGCTTGCGTGATTCCATTCGTTATGAACTGCATTCCATTATATTTACATATATAATTCTTAAAAGTGTCATTATTTTTTCCTTCTTTTAATTTCATTTTGATGCATATGTGCATGAATGTTCCGTTAGTTAGGTCTTTTCCATCTTCTTAGTACTTGTGTATGCATGTTTGGTAATTTAGCATTTTTTAATATATATATATATATATTTCACAGGTTGTATATGAGTTTGCATGCATGTAGATTCATGTAATTTTTAGACCACAGATTTGTTAAGCAGATAGAGAGAGAAAAAAAACTTTGAAGGCTACAACATATGAATTAGAAAAAACAAAAAAGAAAATAGAGAGGGAGAATGTGAGAGAACAGGTTGGACTTAAGGGCTTTGTTTGCGTTTTTCGAGTTTGTGACTCCTAATAGTTAGTTATTGCTATCCTTGGAAATAAATAGTATGTAGTTGTTCTGAGGTTTCCGATCGGCATGCTCCAATTTCACTGAAACCTTGTTCAAAAGCTTCAATCATTGATCAAATTAAGGAAATTTTTGTCTACGAAATGCCCATTTCTAGTCTTTGCCTCAGTTGTTTTTATATAATAATCAAGTTCCGATGACTTTATTTCAATGATTTCACCTAAAATAATTCCAAAGTTTGCATATTTATATTAGTTCATATTGATTAAGTGTGCTGAAAGTCCTTTTGGGCGTCATAGTAACTTTAATTTTGTGTCAAATTAATAGTGAAATACCATAGACTCGGCGTGAGTATATTTGTGGATTTGGTGGATTGTGAATTATAATGGGGTGTTTAGTTCAACAATTTAACTACACTGTTGTATTGCTGACGTGGTAAATGAGTAAAATTTTAGTGTTAAAGTACCAAGCTCCTTTAATTTCATATTAGAAAGAGGTGCAATATCTTAAAAAAATGAATTTAAAGTTAGGTATGAATTTGTTCATTGGCAGCATGTTTATCGTACTTTTGTTTGTCGGTTTTGGTTTTATTTTTACTAGATAAATGATTCAAGAATTTGGTTTACCTTTAGTTAATATTCTAGTCATGTCTTGATTCCTTCTTTTGGCTAATATCGAGTTATTTTTAAATTGTCTGGGCCGTTTTTTTTTTTTTTTTTTGAGCTTGTTCTTTAGTGTTTTCCTTGAATGGGTAGTAGACATGGGACGTTAGTTTCTTAAGCTAGAAAATATTGGGCAAAATTCAGAAATAACATACTTATCCACCTTAATTATGAGTTTCATAGCAATAGTTTCATAATTACATAATATAGCAAGTTGTATTTTGTATTTTTGCAAACTCTTGCTACAAAAATATAAATACATATGATTTTTACTGCTCTTATCGATATGTATTTTGCATTTTTGCAAACTGTTGCTACAAAAATACAAATACATATGCTACAAAATGTAATTTGATAAAAGTGTTGCTATTTTTTGTAATTTAATACTTAAGTATGCTACTTTATGTATTTTTTTCCAAAATATTTTGTGGCCTAGATGGGTTTTAAGGCCCAAAGTAATTTTATGAGGGAGAGAGGCGAGTTGCAGGCTATTTCAAAACTCATTACAATAATAAAAGAAAAGAGAGGAAAAACCAATTATAAGGAAGTGAACTCATAAAAGAACGAGTTAGATTCTTAACCTCAAAGAAATTAAGATTTAACATACAAGATATAAAGTTAACGATGAAGTTGAAAGCCCTGCTACTGACCATTTGTTATACTAAGATTAATATGTCATTTTAAAGTCGATTTAATGGAGACTGGTAGATATTAAATATATTAGAATCTTATTCAGAATTGGAAAAAATAGGAGTGATCCATAAATGCCTCAACGGCGTGAGAAGTATATCAAAACTTGTGGTATGATCGAAAAGTACTGCTATCAGTAAGCCACACATTAATATAATAAGATAATTTACTTTAAAATAAAATAAAAGCGAGATAGAAGTTACTTTTAGTCTAACAAATACCATATATTCAAGAGATTAATTTAAGCCAGAAGTAAGTCATTAAAGTGACCATGCTAGAACCACGGGACTCGAAGGGTGCCTCACACCTTCCTCTCAGTCAACAGAATTCTGTATCCGGATTTCTAAATCGTAGAACAAAGAAAAGAGTCATTTCCTTTTGATTTGGGATTCAATAAGGTGACATGAAACATCCAAACTCAATTCCTAGTGGCGACTCTATAAAATAAATAATTCCTTTTCAAAATGTCATTATAATTGAAAAAACTCATTTTCTCTAAAACCAACTCCATAGCGGGGATGAGGGGATAAAAATAAGGGTGTGACACTCACTACGAGTCGTGAGGATTCATTATGGGTTGTTGTATGCAAATCGTAGGATGTCCAGTGTATACTCAAATGATTTCTGCGTTGACTACAACGGGACACTACGACTACCCTACGAGTCGTAGTGTCCCATTACGAGCCATGGTGTATGAGTCATAAGGTCAACAGTGTGTGTGTTCCTGGTGACACTATCTTGACAATGACTCATAGAGACGAGTCGTAATAAATTGTGAGGAGTCGTTATGAGACCCGTAACACCTAACGGTTTATTTCTTAGCCTTTAATGAGGTATTTTAGACATTTCCCTCTTATCCAAATAATAACCCATGGTCTATAAATATACTAGGCGCCCTATTTTCATCAATAACATACTCTAAACATTTTTTCTTCTCTCTCAAGTCTCTTAAGCATCCATTCTTAGGGTTTCCAAGAAGAGGGCCAAAGAGAACTTCAAGGGTTGAATTCCCTCCATAATCTTAGGCATTTAAGGCATGTTACTTTTCCCCAATTGTTATTTTGTAAAAAGCATGTGTTTTAAAGTATGATTCATATGGTTTTGATATTGGGTTTTGAACATGGGTTGAGGGTTTTGAATGATTGTTGTTTATATGATGTTTTATGTTTGTATATGCATCGGTTATGTTTTAAATAGTGGGTTTGAATCAGTTTGATGCGTGGATATGGTGAATAAACTAGGAGATTATGATTTCCCCAAATTTTGTGAATATTGAAAATTGAATTGGTAATGAACTCAACCCCATATTGTGAAATTGGTTTAGAATATGAAAATAATGCGCATTGAACTACTCTTGAACTATTGCATAATATAAAAGGTCAATGAAGTTTAATAATTTTTCAATTAAAACTTATGGGATTGTGTAATTCCCTAAGCTAATGTATAATTGAATCAAGGGGGCTGTGAATTTCCCAAGTAAAGATAATTAGTTTGGCATGTTGATGTTACTTTGCTAGTATAGTTAGCATGACGATACCAACAGTGTATACCTAAATATCTATCATAGTTCAATGAATAGGGATATGTGATAAATGATTTAACTGGATTTTAATGAGGGCTGTGTAGCTGAGTCATAAAAGTGGAGGTCTCGAGAGAGCAATATTGGAAACTGCGGTTGCTGACATTGAGGTTTAAATAATTGGGTGGTTCAAGTCCCCCTTATAATTATTTTAATATAATTAGGAGGTTTGAGTCTCCCACTTTATATCACATAATTGGGTGCTTAAGTCACCTTTGTATGCCGGGAGGTTCGAGTTCCCCATGGGGCATACATACATTCTCTAATTCATGAGGCTATATGCACTGGGGCCATTCCAGCTAGGGGAGAGCTAGGCCCACATATCCCATAGGTGCCTTCTTAAGTTATGATGGTTGAGCTACACAATCTAGACTAAAGTTTTAAAGTGCATGTTAAGCCTTGTTCCCTTTTCCTGTCATATTATTTATGTATGTATATGATGATGTTCATATGGTTTTGAATTGGGTTTGACTTGGATTTATTTTATCCCCTATCCTTGAGTTACATGTTATTGCTTAATCCACTAACCATCTTCGAACGTTGTATCCCCATGCGATGCAGGCATTGGCGATACCTCTACCTTTTCTTTATAGTGTTAGCTGGATCAGCTCGGTTCATCGGTCGTTAGTGTTGAAGTGATGAGATTCCTTTCCCTGAAAGACGTGGTTATTTCATTAGTTTCCAGTCTTAGATTAGAATTGAGAGTTTACTTTATCATTAACATTGTCATTTTCACAATTGGGGGCATGCCCCGATACTTTATTTAATTTGTTTTTTTAGAAGGCTTTGTGGATTACTTTGGACTTGGGTGATGTTGTTGGTCATTTTTGGTAGGTTATCATCTATAGATATGTCTTAAATTCTCTGAGCTTATCTTATACTATCTTGTTATATGTTTGAAATTTATTTGATGTTGGGGGTATTGTGTTCTGTTTGGTTAGGTGTGGGGGGGTGGTCTCTGATCCTTGTTGGACTTAAGATACCCTTCATAGACAAGCGTTGGTTAGGTTCATGACAAAGTTGGTATCAAATCCTAGGTTTGGTGTCATTGGGTGTCCACAAAACTGTGTCAAGTAGAGTCTCTTTTATGGGTGTGTAGTGCGCCGCACTTATATGGGAGGGGCTACGAGGCATTTAGGAATGTTTCCCTTTTCTTGTTGTTTTATTACTAACTATAGAGTCTAAGATCTTGAAATCTCTTCTAATTTTTGTATGTTCGCTTTTCAGATCATGCCTCTCAGAAGTTTTGATGCTCGTGAAAACTCTTCTATCCTATCTGAGGACAATGTGGACAGAGCTCGTCCTACTCAAAGAGTTCAAAACCGGTCTAAGGTCGCTTCTTTTGATTTCCATAGTGGAGTTCCATCAATTCCCCCTATCCCTCCTCGGACACCTCAAGTTAGCATGTCTAGTGTTAAGTTTCGCTAATCAATCTATTTTCTTACCCAGTTGGTGGCCTCTCATACTGAGTGTGTTTTTTTTGTTGCTCCATCTTCTAAGGTCACTATAGTTGGCCAATTTATGAGGTTGAGGCCTCCGACCTTCACTGGTTCTGAAGTTGAGGAAGATCCTCAAAATTTTATTTATGAGATGGAAAAGATTTTCTATGTGATGCATGCTATAGATGTGGAGGGTATGGAGTTTGTTGCTTATCAATTGAAGGATTCGGTGTATCAGTGGTATGAGGAATGGGACTAATCTAGGGGTGATGACACTGAATTCGCTTTGTGGGATGAATTCTGTAGTGCCTTTCTTGATCACTTCTTTCCTTAGGAGCTAAGGAAGGCGAAGGCTATAGAATTCATGAATTTGAAGCAAGGCGGGATGATAGTAAAGAAGTATGCCTTAAAGTTTCATCAATTATTGCAATATGCCCCAGAATTAGTGTTTAACATGAGGGCTAGAAAGAGAAAGTTTGCTTTCGGTTTGTCCCGTGATTTGATCTTGGAATGCAAGGTCGCCTTGTTGAACAAGGATATGGACATCTCAATACTTGTGATGTATATTCAACAAGTGGAAAAAGAAAACAAGAAGCAAGCAAAGATGAGTGAAAGGCAGAATAGAAAGTTTTGATATTCGGATCAGGGTGGAGGTCAGCACTAGAATGGTAGAGATGGTGTAATCTAGTCTAAGAAGAAGTTGAGTAATTCTGGTTTCTACTCTACGGCTAGTGCTCCTTATCTGAGGCTATCGGGTGATCATCTTTTTCAGAATAGTATAGGACCAAGGTTACAGGGTGCCCAGCCTCGGGCTAGTGAGGCTTAGTCAGCTCCATCATATCCCCCTTGTAGATTTTGTGTCCAGGCGCATCGTAGTGTTTATGAAGAAGGGGGGAACACGTGCTTTAAGTATGATCAAATTGGTCATAGGTAGAGGATTGTCCTTCTAAGGTTGCTTATGGGGAAAACAATATCCCTTTTACGACTTCTTCAGCTCCTGCACCAAAAAGTGCTACTTCTTCTGGCTCCAGTACTGGTCAAAACTGTCTATATGCTCTTGCCACCTGCTAAGATTCTGAGGTATCCCCCGATATTGTTACTGATACATTCAAACTTTTCTCTCGTGATGTATATTGTCTACTTGATCCCAGGTCTACCATCTCTTATGTGACCCTTATATGGCTATTCATTTTATTTTTTATCCTAAGTGTATTCTGAATTCCTTCTTTGTGTCCACCCTGATAGGTAATTCCATCATGTCTAGAAGGGTCTATATGGGTTGTGTGATGACGGTCTGTGGTAGGGAGACCCTGGTGGATCTGATAGAGTTGGACATGTTGGATTTCGTCATTCATATTCATAGATGTTCCAAAAGCATTGAATCCTATGTAAATTTAGTGTGTTAATCAATTATGTAGTGTGGGAATCTATTTGAGCATGAATTTAGGTCATAGAGGTCCCCTAACTCAAAGACAAGTTGAAAGCTTTCCTATCGTTCAAGTTTTAGTGAGCGTCAAAACTTGGGTCAACTTTAATCGTTCATAACTCCTTGTATATATCTAATTAGAGGACCTACTATATGTCAAATGAAATATCTTTGAATTAGATTTCCAACGATACCAATTTTGCCCAAATCCGATATCGGAGCAAAAGGTTATACCTATTTTAATCTAGCATGTCAGCCTGGAAAATGAGTGACGACATGAGCTGACGACTTATCACAAGTTTGACGGCTTATCAGCCCATGTCATCAGGCTTAGATAAAAACCTAAACATTCTAGCTCCCAGGTGACGACCTGGGCTGACGAGCTATCATAGATTTGATGGCTTATCTGCCTTGGTCGTCAGCTGATAATTTCAGCAACTAGGAAGTAATTTTGTAGGGGTATTTTGGTCTTTTTCTCTCACCCTAAACCTTACCCCCATGACATAAAACACCAAAAACACGTATTTAGCTATTGGTATTTAGTTTCAAAATCTCTTAATTCTCTTTGTTCCCAAGAACGAACTTAGGGTTTCTTCTCAATTAACTTCAAGATCCCATCAAGTCTCCACAAGATATTCAAGATTTAAGATTCCCAATCCAAGGACATTCAAGAAAGGTCAATTCTCTTTCAAGATTCAATCACTAAGGTATGCATAGTGTTCATCCACGGATCCTTTTTCATCCATGGAGCTCAAGAATCAAGTTTTAAATAATAAATTATTATTATCTTGTTGTGGTATGATTATGTCCATGTTGATGGTTGTTATTTGGGTTTCAAGGTAGTATCTTAATGTATTTTCATGAAGTATGTGAGCATGTTATATGAAATCCATGACTTTGGGTGACTTAGATTGTTAAATTGATAAGTATACCTATGCTCAAAGTTGTGCATGAAAGGTGTTTGATAAAATGCCTAGAATGATAAAAAAAATCATATTTTCATGACTCAATAGTGCTTACATGACAAGTCCATGCTCTATTCCTTATGACTTAACATGAATTCCATGCTAATTGTTGTGTATTGTTGTTGTGATATGGAATGCTCATGAAATTGGAATCATGAAAGCATTTACATGTTATACGCATTCCCTTTTATGTATAACATGTTGAGAATCATGTGTAGTATGAAATCCTCTATTTCTGGTACTATGAATTGTGGATTCTATTCATATGATCAAGAAGTATCATGTCTGTCAGTTTCCTTCCATCGAGTCCTGGGGGTACTTGTGCCTAAAAAATATAGCTATGTGCCTAGATCCGAGTCAGTCTCAAGACAATCTCAGTCGTGCTATGATCAGTAGAACTAAGTCAATTACAAAATTTAGAACTCTCAGATAGTTATAGAACTTAAGAAATCTCAGTAATCTAAGTATCGTTATCATTCCAACTTCAGTTCATTACTCAATTCAGATCTCAGTAGAATTTAAGAAATCAATTCAGAACTTAGTATCATTCAGTCAGATAATAGATTCAGTAGTATTCCGTCAAATAACAGAACCAAGTGAACTCAGTCAGCTCAGTCAAGTAAGAAACTCAGTAACAGCTTCAGTTCATTTCAAGTACAAGTTTTAAAAATTCATTCAGAGTCTTTAGTTGGGAGTAGAAGCTAGTACCGAGCGAGTGCAGGGATGGCGGCTCCCCATCAAAGAGTTAGAGTCGTTAGGAGCAATCCCTGATTTCCAAAACTACGTAGCCAGTGCAGGATGTTGGAGTCACCCGTCAGAAAAAAACTTGTCACTCGTCAGAGAGGCTTGACTATTATACTGCCTTAAGCTTGACTTCCTACGAGGGTCACCCGTCAGATAGGATTGACCAGAGAGGTCTTTACCCATGGCACGGTATTGACACCTTTCCAGCTGGGGTTACAGGTTAGACCCAACTAGCTCAGATTTGGGAAATGTCAGTTAAGAAAAGAACTCCCACAGTTGCAGTTTCAGTATCAGTCTTCAAAGTAGAACTCAGAAATCAGGACTGTTAGATACAGTCATCAATCTCAGTAAGAAACTCAGATAGTTCCACATATTCATAGACCACCCGCTAGATAGGCTTGGTCTAACATAAAGTTATTCAGTATCAGTACTTATAGAGGTCACCCATCAGATAGGCTTGATCTCAGTCTCAGATTCAGTTGAGCATTCTTAATATCAGTTCCAGAGATCACCCGTTAGTTAGGCCTGATCTTAAGCTTATTCACTCTTAATCATTATTAGAAGATTTAGAATGTCAGATACAGTCGCTCAGTATCAGTTACATCTATTAGGTCGATCATCATAGACATAACATTTATATCAGTCGTCATAGCTTACGTAATCAATATTCAGTTTAGGACTATTAGATACAGTTAATCAGACTAGTTCTTTATAATTTGAACTATTAGGCATAGTCGTTTATCTATTCAGTATCTCAGTATCAGTAAACTTATGTTGTCAGTATTCCGACTCAGTAGTTAGTATCACCACGAGTTCAGTTTCAGTTACTTATACATGTATGTATTCTCACGTTCATATTAGTTGCATTGTTCATGCATATAAACAAACCCCTTTGTATTTAGCCTACCTCACTCGTGTTCTCAGTACATTCAAATGTACTGATGCATTTTTGCTATGGTGCTTTCTCTAATGTTACACCACAGGTTCAGAGGCACGAGTTCTAGGGAAGCAGTAATATTACAGATTTCAGTAGTCATAAAGGACATGATTACTACTTTATTACTTCAGTATTTCAGTTTGGCTTTCAGTAGTCAGGATTTATTTGGAGACATGTTCCTTCCTCTCCGAACTTCAGATAGTTAAAGGCTTTCAGACTAAATTACAAACTTAATTCAGAATTCAGTATTTCGGTTTTGTTTTGCTATTATGATACCACTTTATTCAGACATTGTTATTATTTAGATTATGTTCAGTATTGAACCTTATGTCCTTTTAGTTCATGTTTCTGTATTTTTATGTTATATTATGTAGTATACAGGTACAGATATCAGTCATGGGTTAGCTTGTGGTCCCTCAGGGTCATAAGCACCATGTAACATTTTGGTTTAAATAATTTGGGCATTACAAACTTGGTATCAGATCCTAAGGTTCAGTAGAGTTCTAGGAAGTCTGAAAGCCTTATCTAGTAGATCTTGTACATGGGTGTGTTGCGCGCCATATTTATGTACAGGAGGCTATAAGATGTTTTAGGAATAGTTTCCCTTCTTTCAGTATTCATGCCGTGCCAGTGAGCATAAAGCACAAGTTGAACTCTCAGTCTAATCCTTATTCCTCTTTCATTTGTAGAACATGCATCCTCACAGAGATAATGCCTGTAGGAATGACAATCATCCACCCCAGCCCATAGATCCTCTGAATGAGTATGTGTCAAATGTAGAGTTTCGGGCAGCTTTTCAGGTGCTAGCCCAAGCCTTCACCACTAATGTTCAGGGAAACCGTCAGGCTGCAGCCCTACCTCAGCAAGATGGAGATTCAGTCGCAGCTAGGATCAGAAATTTTATGAGAATGAACTCGCCAGAATTCTTTGGGTCAGTAGCAAGTGAGGACCCACAGCTTTATCTAGAAGAGGTAAAGAAGATCACCTATATTATGTATGTGTCAGAGAGGGAGAGTATGGAATTAGCATCCTATAGGCTGAAAGATATTGCGCATGATTGGGTAGTATTGTGGAAGAAGAGTAGAGGGAAAGATGCAACTCCTATGACATGGCAGATATTTTAGGATGCCTTCTTAGATAAGTTTTTCCCACCAGAGATGAGAGAAGATAAGGTAGAAGAGTTTATGAACCTAAGACAAGGCTCCATGACCGTGAAGGAGTATTGTCCTAAGTTCAACCAGTTAGCTAAGTATGCTCCTGACTTGATAGATGACCCTAGATCGAGTACGAGTAAGTTTGTGGCTGGTGTGTTCGGGTTGGTGTTAAAGGAGTGTAGAACTGCTATGCTCAATTGAGACATGGATCTTGGTAGGTTAATGATGCATGCCTAGTAGATAAAGGTAGATAAATCTAAGGAGAGGGAGAGATCTAATAAGAGATTCAAAATAGGTAGTTATAGCTTTTCTCAAGTTTGGTCACAGGGTGGTAATCGTTCTCACTATAGTCAGAAGACTTCAGTCCCAGCTTCATCCTCAGCTAGTGTGCCTGTACCAGATTTTGGAGATGTCAGTCATGATGGGGCGCCAGGCTCCAAAGCCCAGAGTAGTGTTAGAAGTAAGTGCACTTATCCTCTTTGTAAAGAGTGTGGCAAAAACCATCTAGGTGCATGCATAGCCAAGAAAGGTATATATTCACGTCAGCAGGGCGCCACTCCTAGTACCAATAGTGGTCAATGTCAGAACCGACTCTATTCACTCCAGACTCGTCATGATCCAGAAATTTTTCTTGACATAGATTTGGGTATGTATGAATCTTTTATCTTCATGATATGCATTAGTTTCAGACTCCTGAGGTTCAGTCATGATCCAGTTCATAGATGCCCTGTGTATCACCCCAGTGTATCAATAAAGTAAGCCTTCTTAGAGGGACATAGAGTCCCAAGGGGAAGATTACCCTATAATTTCTCCATTGTTTTATGTCTTTAAACCCATTCAATTTCATGTCCAATTGTTTCTAAATATTCATTCAAGCATTTAAGAGTCAGTTCAGTCAAGTATTCATGCATTAGATATGAATGCTCAGTAGTAGAATCTAAGCTTATCAATGTATCCAGTTATGCATTCATGAGAACTGCTCAGTCATGTATTTCATGCATCAGTTATGCATGCTCAGTATAAGAATTCCATCAAATAGTCATGCATCAGATATGTATGTTCAGTATGAATTTTCAGCATGTCAATAATTCTATCCATATAGTCATATTTCAAAATTCACGTCCTTTAAGTAAGTTCAGTCTATCAGTATTCTCACTCTATCAAGTTTCATTCGGGGACAAATGATTCCAATGTGGAGATAATTATTCAATATTTCGATTTTCTTTTGGTATTGTGATCCACTTTATTCAGACATTATTATTATTCAGATTATTTTCAGTATTGAACCTTATGGCATTTCAGTTCATATATTTGTATTTTTATGTTATATTATACAGTGTACATGTATAGATATCATTCATGGGTTAGCTTGTAGTCCCTCGGGGTCATGAGCACCGTGTAGCATTTCGGTTCAGATAATTAGGGCGTTACAAATTGGTTGCATTCGAGCTATGCATCTCTTGATTGTTGGACCCAAGGGGTCAGTTTCCACTTCCCTAATGAGCCGGTGATTGAGTGGGGAGGAAGTTCCCTAGTTCATAAGGGAAGGTTCATTTCATACCTTAGAACCCCAAAATTGATTTCCAAGGGGATTCTCTATCATCTAGTGCACTCTAAGGATTCTAGATCCGAAGGTTCTTCCTTGCATTTTTCCTTGAGGTCTGTGAATTTCTTGAGATGTTCCCTGATAATCTTTTTGGTATTCCTCTTGATAGAAAAATCAATTTTAGGATTGATCTTCCTCCAAACACTTATCCTATTTTCATCCCTCCCTATAGAATAGCTCCGTATGAGTTGAAAGAACTCAATAAATAGTTGAAAGATTTTCTAGATAAGGGTTTTATCACCCTAGTATGTCTCTGTGCGGTGCTCCCATGCTTTTCGTGTGTAATTGTAATGACTTTTCAGGTCATTTGTCATGTTATTGCTTATTTTTACCGATAGAGCTCCTCCATAGCCATCTCAAGTCATTAGTGACTTGCTGGAACCAATAGTTCGGTTACCTGATGGTTCGTTTGGTTTTTAGAACCCCTTTTCAAATTTGAAGTCTTCGTTGATTCCAAATGGCCGCCGAGCAAAAAATTCAGTAACATATTTTTGGATGCATATTTTGACTGTGCCAGCAGCTATGTAATATCAATTTTAGAATAGATAGACCCTTGATTTGGATCCCACAGCACCCAAGCTCATTTTGACCCATTAGTCAAAAAGTTAAAAATCAAAATATATGGTGTGGGACCCACAAGTGGCCTAAATGACCTCAGATAGAAAATCCAACTTCACCAATGCATCCAAAATGTTGAATTTAGTGAGGTTACATAGTGTGTTTGAGAAAAATGGAGTTCGAATGAGCCCGGGAGATCAAAACAAGTTTTGACCTTGCAGGCCCATCTAAAATCATATAAAAGGTGTCTTTTTGGTAGATTTTAGGCATTCTTCATTTGTATTAAAACCCTAGAAGCCATAGGAGATTGGTGACTCAAAAAATTGGTCTTTTGGGTTGATTAGGAACTTAGTAACTTGTGTAATCCATCCTTTTGCTATAAATCTAAGGTAAGAATTCCTCTAATTTGATATTGATTTTATGGTTTCTTGACTCAAAATCCTAAATCATTGTGGGTCAATTGTAGCCCTAAAATTGAGTGATTGACTCAAATTACTTGAGAGTTTTAATTCCCTAAAGATAATTAGGCTATGGGTTGGTCTTGGAAACTCCTTTCCAAGGGGTAAACCCAATTGGGGTTTTGGTGTTAATTTGAAACCCATGGCACAATGGTGCTATAATGGGTATTTTCATTCTTGTTATAATGCTGAGATTGTATTGTTGATAGAATAGCTTGTGGAAGAGGAAGATTCTCAAAAAATAAAGTAAAGGCTTGAGGGTTCGTGAGTTGCTTAGATTCAAGGTAGGTTAGGATTACCTATAGTATAGATTGAGCTTGTTTGTAATGTAATCATTGATATCTTGCAATATTGGGTGGGGAATTTAGATGATAGTTGAGAATGAAGTTATTGGCTAACCTTAAGAATATGTTTCTATGTCTTCAATGGAGGAAAAGTTCATGTGGTTCAATGTGTCATTACTGTCTGTTTTAGGTTCCTGGTAGTGAACTGTGAAGCATGAGTATAGTTCCTGAATCTTTCATTTTATTGTTGCTGCACCACTAAGGATATTTACTTGTACTAAACAATGTAATGGCATGTTAAATTGGCTTGAGAAACTCCAGAACACGTTGAATCTAGAAGGGTTCTTAATTGGGAAAGAAGAATTACACCTTGGACTGATAAGAATTACTATGTTTCTTGCCGTTTCTTGTTGTAAATGCTAATAGCTTCTAATGCTAAACTAAGACTGTAGTTACCAAGAAAAATAGGTCTTGTTCTAAGATTTGGACCGTGCTAGGTCTAGACTTTTAGTACAACTAGTTATCTCAAAAAAATGACTAATACTTATAAACTAGTCTTTTATGGATATGGAGATTAGCTAATATATATTAGACTTGGAGTTCATCAATGAAATAGAGAATGAGATTAGCTAAATTGCGGTCTTGATAATGATTATGGATGACTTAGCCTAATTTTGGGTAGAAGCTAGATATGTGTTACTACGCTTGGCATTCTCGGGATTTAAGAGTGGGACTTGAACCCCCTTATGCTTGAATTAAGTAAATACTTATCAACCTAGATACGTGGTGATTGTCTAAGTTATATACATATGTGGAGTTGTGATGGTTATACTTGATTATCAGATTATCTTATGATTGTGACTTGAATACCCTTGTTAAGTGATTACTGTGCATGTTTGATAAATACTCATGTTCTTGTTGATGCTCATATTACATGTGAAGCTTATTAGTAAGGTAAAATGGCAAGTGTTATCCCACATCCATATTTTTTATATATTGTGAGCTTTTGTGTATGCTTATTGGTTTGGCTATGAATGTGGATATATGATATTATATCCGGAGTATGATATTATGATGATACTTGGTTCGAGTCTGAAGGAATATGTGATATTATGATGATACCCGATTCGAGTTTAGAGAAATATGTGATATTATGATAATGCCCGGCTTGAGTCCGAAGGAATGTGCGATATTATGATGATGCCCGATGAATTCGGAGAAAAATGTTGATATTATAATGCTACCCGTTAAATTCAGAAGAGGTAAAAATATTATGATGCCGTGTGGGGCAAATTTACTTATATGCATTGATATTAGGTTGGGCCGTGTGGGGCCAACCACCTATGTGCTTGAATTATGAGGTCTCTCTTAATAACTTTTTATTCATTTCTTGTTCCAATTCACTATATAAGCGGTGCGACCCTTGTTGATGCTAAATTAGCTACTGGAGGAAATATGTGCCTAATATTGAGTTAAGGCTTAGTGTTATGTGTAAACTTGAATAAAAAAATTCAAGGGCTAACCTAATATATATACTTGACTTGAATAAGAGGTTATATTATGAAATCTTGCCTAGTAAGGTTGTTTATGTGATAACTAGCTACTTCTAAGATATATGATTGTTATTTAAAACCTAGAAAACTAGTAAGTTAAATTATCTCCTAACATGTGAAGTTGAGATGACTTAGTTGATAACTCATGTCATGATGATGCTAGTTAAAGAATTACATTATTATAGTTGAATAACCTATACTATGGGTGGCTTGTTTTTTTCCCCAATTTGATGACTAGTGATTTTAAGACTTGTAATCTTTTGACTTTTTGAAAAATAAGGTTAATTAGTATGAACTTTGCGGCATTTTTCACTGAATTATAAAATTACTGATTACATGCCTATGCCGACAATGTTGCCTTTCTTATGTTGAATTACGGTATGGGTATTTAGAAGTGGATTTCGATAATGAGCCATGGCGTGGTTTTGCTACCCGCGGTTTTTGGTAAATTGATGAAGTAGTTATGTTTTATTGTATAATTGGTTCTTGTTTGATTGTCTATTGTGTACTCTCCGGGGGTATGAGATGTCGTGATGAGTTCTTTGTTGTACTCTCTTTTGTGTACTTCCCGACAGTATGGGACGTCGTGGTAAGTTCTTGTGTTTATGTTCTAAAGATGGTTGATGATGATTATGCTCAGTAGATGCTTTGCGATTGTGTATATGGATTTACGTTTTATAAATGATACTCAATTGTTATGGATATTATAGAGTATATAGAGATAGTATGTCAAGTTATTGCTTTAGTAGTATAGATATTGTTACAGTGGTATCAAAGCAGATTCAGGTTCGATCCTATCCCTTTACTTTAAGATTGTTGTCTTACTTTATATCGTCTTTACATTATATTTGAGCTCAGTTGGTTGATGATTCCTACTAAGTACCCATGTTTTGGTACTCATACTACACTTCTATACCTTTTTGGTGAAGACCCAGGTTCTAATTGCCGCCATTGAGCTAGTTCATGTGAGTTAACTATTCAGAGACAAGGTGAGCCCTTGGAGATTGAGTTGCCCTTTTTCCTGTAACACCCCGTACTTAATTACGTGCATTAGCCATGGTTATATGTATTGGAGTATATGTATTGATCATAAGTTAGGTATATATGAGTTTAAGTAAGAGTATTGATTATTTTGAGATGGTTTCAAGTGTATAGTTGGATTATATGTGTATAGGAATCGACTTTATTTATACCGGAATTTGCCCGTCGATGGTTCCATACGAAGGTTATTGAATAATATTTCCAATGATATAAAGATTTCCAAAAACGGATAAGTTTCGGATATAATCGAGCACGTTCGAAACTATAAAACGGTGGCCGGGATATGTGAACAGTAAATGTGCAGGAAAATTTCCGGCACACAAACTACTGAGGCCTGCCAGTTTTTTTGGGTCAACTTTGAACTATCATAACTCCCTCAATATAATGAACTGGGAGAGCTGTGACCTATCAAAAGAAATATCTTTGAGTCCTCTTTCCAATGCAATTAGTTTCATCCAAATCCAACATCTGAGTAAGGAGTTATACTCGTTTTACTTCAGCCTCTCAGAATAGATTTTTAGGGTCAACTTCAAACGATCATAACTCCTTGTACAGGACAAACTGGGTGGCCTAATTTATATGAAATGAAATCCCTTTGAATTATATATCTAACGATACCAGTTTCACCCAAATCCGATATCGGAGCAAAGAGTTATGGACGATTTACTTTAGCCTGTCAAAACAGTCCACCATGGACAGATTCGGATTTACTTAAATTTTAAGGGCAATATGGTCATTTTCCATCACCTCATGGACGAAAATTGGTCATTATATACATAAACTTAGCCTCATATCCATCATTCATCATCCAATTATTGAAAATAAGGAACCCTGGCCTAATTTCAACTCCAATTATCTTGTGATTCAACCGTAGAAAGTCCAAATTGATTCCGTAGTTGTGTTCACCGTCTCAAGGGCTTCGAGAAGCACCCCTTTTTTGTGCCAACAGGACTTCAAAATCAAAAGGGTCATTTTATGGTAAGGATGTAAATTATGTTGGTGTTATTTATATGGGTATGTATATATATGCATGTGAGCATAAGAAGTATGTTATTTGATTGTTGTTGAAAGATGATTGGAAATGATGTTGGATTATTCTTGTGCATGGTTGGATTATGTTGAATTGTGAAGGGATTTGGTGTGATGATGTTGTATTGAAATGATGATTATATATATATATATACACATAAACCTATTGTTCAAGTTAGTTTTTGGAATGTTTTGCAAATATTGGTTGTATGGAATTATGGAAGAGAATTGTGGTGTTGGGTTGCTAATCCTAGATGCCAAACATTTCATTGTAGATAAGTGATTTGTAAAGGCAAAAAGTTGTGTTGAATTGGTATCCGAATCTACAACGAGGTATGTAAAGCATACTCTAACAATGTTCTTTGGCATGAAAACACCAATGTCCCATCAAGTAAGATTCCGAGGTTGTCCAAAAACACGTATTGTTCTACATTACCAACGAAGTTGTTTCCATTCTATAAAGTGTCAAAATGTTTCATTGATATACCAAAAGTCTCCTATTTCATTATTGTGATATTGATGATTCTGAAACACATTGTTGATGTACCAATGAGTCTTTATGACATTGTTATTGTATATAAGGTCTATTACTTGATTCCTATTGATGTATCATTGTTCCAAAGGTACTGTATTGGCATGAACACTAATGTAATAATCTCAAAAGCTTTTGAACTAAGTTATTGGAAAGATCTCTTATGTGTGTTACTTGATATACGTGTGGGTGGTATCCCAGGGGCATAAGCCTAGCATGGGTCGATCCCTATTTATGTGTTTATGGGTGGTATCCCAGGGGCATAAGCCTAGCAAGGGTCGATCCCAGTTGATATGTACTGTGGGCAGCCTAATGGTCACAGTACGATACAGTATTGATTATTGTTAGGTGGTTGGAGGTTCGGGGGGAGGAGGTAATGGCGGATGATAATTGTAAAGAATGAAATGAACGAATGTATACCATTCCATAAATATGTTTGAATTCAAGAACCAAATTCAGATTAATGATAATGTGCATGATCCTAAAAGTGTTTATGAAGTGTGGTTCACTTCTATTATGATTTATTCACTTGCGTCTGATTTTCTTGATCCCCCATATCACATATGATTATTTACAGCTTTACATACTCAGTACGTATTTCGTACTGACGCCCTCATGGGGGACCTGCATTTTATGCTGCAGGCACAGGTGCTTCAGCTCACTCACAGCATAGATAGGATCCAGGTCATACAACTATTGTTGGTGAGCTCCAGTTTGCTTCGGGGCTTTTCGAGTCGGTTCCTTATGTTTTGTCATTGTACAGGAGTCGTGTGTGGGCGGGGGTTTGTCCCGACCCTAGTTATGTCATGTATATCCTAGAGGCTTTGTAGACATAAGGAAGGGTAAAGTCATGGGAGTTTATATAGTGATGTTATATTTGTATATGTGGTAGCCCCGACGGCCAAGTATTATATATATATATTTGTGTGTGTTGTACTGATACAGGTAATTAGACCCTTCTATATGCAACGAAGTGCTGTCCAAATTTTTGGTGACATGTAAGTGAAAGTACAGGTATTTGAACGGGTTCTCCCGGGCCTTCTCGGCTTCGGGTGCTAGTCCGGCCCGATGGGATTTTGGGGCGTGACATTTCCCCTCTTTCTTTATTTTTCTTTTGATTTCGAGACAAGTGTGTGAGATTATTTAAGGCATTTTAGATTCTGGGATCTTAAATTCCTCTTGTTAAATTTAAAAGCTCTTGTATTAATACTATCAGGATGTGGAGATTGTGTTTGAATATTGGTTTTCCTTAGATGTGAAATGTTGTTGTTATATATTGTGTTCATATATAGAGTCCATGTTGGACATTCTTACCGAGGTATCCCATTTCTATACCTCCAAATGATGGTATCAGCTTACCTTCCGGTGGGATGTAGTAGGTGCTATCATGACTCCAAACGGGGTCGTGACAAATTGGTATGAGAGCCTAGGTTTCTCTGATATTTTGATACAAGAGAAAGTGTCTAATAGAGTCCTGCGGATTAGAACATTGACGTTCGTTTCCTATCTTTGGGAGGCTATGTGACATTCTTAGGAGTCCTTCATTTTTTTTCATTTATATCGTGCTAAGAGTCTGAGTTGGTTTGTAGTATATTTTCTTGACTTTACTCTTTCGCAGATATTGAGGAGACGCGCTGCCCCTATGCGCAGTGTGAGTTCCGAGATTGGGCCCAGGAATTTTGCTCTTATTTGTAAATGACCTAGAGATCGAGGATAGATTCGTGATGTATCTCTAGCTAGGGACCGGGATAGGTCGCCTTCCCCGAGACCTATCCCCGCACCTGAGCCAGAGATTCCTCTGCCACAGCCAGTGGTGGGCCAGGGTGACCAGGACCTACCAGGTTTTATTCCTTCTTCATTACTCAAAGATGCCCTGATTCAGATGTTGAGTATAGTTGGTGGTGTCCCATCTGATGGTGCGCATACTTTTGGGATCGGGGCGCAGCCTACAACTGCAGCTCCTAGCATTGAGATTTCTTATGCACCGGTAGTCGTTCAGCCGGTAGCCGTGCCGCTAGTTATGACCCAGCCTGCTATATCTGCTGATGAGCATAAGATGTTTGGTAGATTTTTTAGTTGAGTCCGTCTAGGTTTTCAGGTGCTCTTGGAAGGATCCATTTGAGTTTCTTACTGCTTGTGGGGATAGTCTTCATGCTCGGTCTTGTTCAGACTCATGGTGTGGATTACACCATATTTTAGTTGAGTTTGCCTGCCCATCACTGGTAGAGGGGTTTCACAGATTCTAGACCTGTTGGATCTTCTCCGTTGTCATGAACTCAGTTCTCTGAGATGCTCTTAGAGAAGTATATGCCGCATAGTCTTAAAGATCGATTGAGAGATCAGTTCTCCAGACTTAAGCAGGGCTCCATTACAATCACTGAGTATGAGGCTCATTTTCATGAGTTTCCCAAATATAAGACTTCTATTTTGGGACACTAAGTATGAGAGGGTTTGATGCTTTGTCAGAGGGTTAAGACTCCCTATTCGAATAGCTACTCAAAGTCTAGTTGTTACAGGTAGGACTTTCGCTAAGGTTTCTGAGCATGCTAGAGTGATGGAAGAGATGTACAGGGAGAGTCGTGAGGGCCGTGATAAGAGGCCTAGATTCCAGGGTAGATTTGGTGGGAGCCATGGTAGTTCCCAATTTAGGGGTGGTATTTCTTATGTTGGACATCCTCTGTATCCATTTTTTCATCCTCAGAGTCGACCAGTTCAGGCAACTCTTTAGATAGCTGATGGAGATCAGTTTATTTCTAGTGGGCAGCCTTGTAAGGGCAGTGATCAGTCTATGAGAGGTTTATCTGTGGGCCATGCTAGGTATGGTAGCTATGTCGGATCAGCTGGATTTGTGAGTTCTGGTTCTTCTTGTGAGTCTTGTTTTACTTGTGGTCTTCCTAGTCATTTCTCTAGAGAGTGCCCTAGTCATTGCGTGCTGGTTGCTTCGGCCCAGGAAGCTACTCCCATTAGGGCAATTCCTCCTTCAGGTATAGGTGGTTTATGAGGTCGTAGAGGTGGTTACTAGGGTGCTCAAGGTGGTACTCAGGAAGGCAAAACACGAGGTCAGTCAGGTGCCCAGTCAGGTGGTGGGCGTGGTCAGTTGTATGCAGTACCTGTTAGGCCCAAGGCTAAGACTTCGGATGCTGTAGTTACATATGCAATTTTGATATGCCGCAAGTCAGCTCTTGCTTTATTTGATTCCAGATCCATTTATTCTTATATATATTCTTATTATACACCACGGTTGGATTTGACTAGTGATTTATTATCTTGGCCATTGCCCGTATCTACTTTTGTGGGTTATTCTTTAGTAGTGGATCAAGTGTTCAGATCATGTGTTGTGAAAGTTAGGGATGTTGATACTTATGATGATCTTATTGTTCTTAATATACTGGATTTCGATGTAATACTAGGCATGGACTGGTTGGCTCACTATCATACAGTCATGGATTATTTTGCGAAGACTGTTACCTTAGCCATGCCTGGCATACCCCCAGTCATATGGTAGGGAGCGGTTAGCCACGAGCCAACGGGGATTATTTTTTATGTTTATGTTAGGAGACTTATATAGAGAGGCTGCAAGTCTTATCTTGCTTATATATGTTATACCCATGTAGAGAGTCCAACGCCTGACTCTATTCCTATTGTATGTGAGTTCCCTGATGTATTCCCTAACAATCTGTCTGGTATTCCCCTTGACCACGAGATTTAGTTTTCTATTAACCTTGAGCCTGACACTCGACCTATTTCTATGGCACCCTAACATATGGCTCCTGCCGAGCTTAAGGATCTGAATTCTCAACTTCAGGATCTTCTTGGTAAGGGTTTTATTAGACCGAGTGTGTTCCCATGGGGTGCTTCTGTTCTATTTGTAAAGAAGTAATATGGTTCCATACGTATGTGTATTGATTATAGGTAGCTTAATAAAGTGGCGGTGAAGAACCATTATCCTATGCCTCGCATTGATGATTTGTTTGACAAGCTTCAGGGTGCAGTAGTGTTTTCTAAGATTTACTTGAGATCTAGTTATCATCAGTTGAGGATTTGGGATGAGGGTATCCCAAAGACAGCTTTCAAGACTCGTTATGGTGACTATGAATTATTGGTGATGTCTTTTGGGTTGACTAATGCCCACACCGCATTTATGGACTTAATGAACTGTGTGTTCAGACCCTATCCAGACTCCTTTGTTATTGTATTCATTAATGATATTCTTGCGTACTTGAGAAGTTGTAAGGAGCATGCACAACACTTGAGGATTGTGCTCCAAGCTTTGCGCGAGCATGTGTAAGTTTTGGCTTAAGCCAGTATCGTTTCTCGTACACGTGGTGTCCAAGGCGGGTATTATAGTAGACCCGACTAAGATTTCAATAATTTTGCAGTTTTATTAGTTTGGCGGGCTACTATAGGTGTTTTGTTTAGAGCCTTGCTACCACATCATCCCCTATGAATAGATTGACTCAGAAGAAAGTTCCTTTCCGATGGTCCGAAAAGTGTGAGTTGACCTTTGGGAAGATCAAGGATTATCTTACTTCTTCCCCTGTGTTACCTCTTTTAGTTGAGGGTGAGGGATTTACAGTGTTTTGTGATGCTTCCGGTGTTGGTCTTAGATGTGTTTTGATGGAGTAGGGTTGTGTCATTGCCTATGCTTCTTGAAAGCTTATGGTGCATGAGCCCAACTACCCCACTTATGATTTGGAGTTGGTGGCGATAGTTTTCACATTCAAGATTTGGAGGCATTACTTATATGGTGTGCGTTGTGAGATTCTCATCGACCATCGTAGTCTTTAGCATCTTATGACCTAGCGGGAGCTTAATTCTCGCCAGTGCAGATGGATAGAGTTGCTAAAGTACTATGATATTTCCATCTTGTATCATTTGAGTAAGGATAATATGGTGGCAGATACCTTGAGTCAAAAGGCAGTGAGTATGGGTAGTTTGGCATGTATATCAATTTCTCAGAGGCCTGTGGCACGGGACATTCAGTCCTTAGCCAACTTGATATTTCGACTCTTTATCTTGGATCCAGCGAGAGTCTTGGTATGAGTGGAGGCAAGGTCCTCCCTATTTGAGCAAATTCTTGATCATCAGTATGAGGATAACAAGTTGTACTTTCTTCATGATCAGGTGATTAGTGGTGAGTCTAGGAGGCACACTATGGATTCTGAGGGTATTTTGAGATTTTAGAGTCGTAGTTGTGTTCCCCGGCTTAATGATTTGATCCAGTCTATTTTGTATGAGGCTCACGATTCTAGATATTATATTCATCCCGGTACGACCAAGATATATAGAGATTTGAGGTAGTTATATAGGTGGGACGGTGTAAAAAGAGATGTGGTATACTTCGTAGCCCATAGCTTGTGTTGTCAGCAGGTTACGGGCGAGCATCAGCGTCCCAATGGATTGACTTAGAGATTAGCCATTCCCGAGTGGAAATGAAAAAGGATCACTATGGACTTCATTAGTGGTTTGCCTCGTACTTGCTATGGTCACGATGGTATTTGGGTTGGTATGGATCATTTGACCAAGTCAATATATTTCATTCCTATCCAGATGACCTTCAGTGCCGAAAGATTATCCCAAATTTATGTTCAGAAGATAGTTCATTTGCATAGGGTTTTTGTGTCTATCATATCAGATCGTGGTTCTGTGTTTACTTCGAGCTTTTAGAGAGAATTTCAGGAAGAGTTAGGTACCCAAGTGGATTTGAGTATAACTTTTCATTCGTAGACAGATGGTCAATCCGGGTGGACTATTCAGGTGCTTGAGGATATTCTTCGAGCTTGTGTTATGGACTTTGGAGGTTAGTGGGATCAGCGCTTAGCTTTGACAGAGTTTGCCTACAACAATAGTTATCATTTATGTAATGAGATGGATTCTTATGAGGCATTGTATGGTAAGAGGTCTCGTTCTCCTATAGGATGGTTTGAGACATCCGAGATTAGACTGCATGGTACAGATTTGTTTCAGGACTCATTGGATAGAGTCAGGGTGATTTAGGATAGGTTGAGAGCATCCCAGAGTAGGTAGAAGGCCTATGTCGACCGTAGACTTTGTTTCTTGAGATTCGGAATAGTTGATTGTGTGTCCTTCGAGTTTCACCTATGAGAGGTGTGATAAGGTTTGGAAGAAAGGGTAAGCTTAGCCCTCGCTATATTGGTCCTTTTGAGATTCTTCATGTGGTTAGCGAGGTAGCCTATGAGTTGGCTCTACCTCCAGACTTTGCTGTTGTCCATCCAATTTTCCATGTCTCTATATTGCGGAAGTATATTCCGAATCCTTCTCATATGTTTAGATAGGACTTGGTCCAATTGGACAATCAGTTGACCTTTGTGGAGGAGCCCGTGCTTGTTTTGGCTAGTGATGTGAGCCGACTATGTACTAGGGAGATTCTAGTGGTCAAAGTTCAATGGAGGCATCGCCCAGTAGAGAAAGCTACTTGGGAGATCAAGAGTGAGATACAGGCCCAGAATCCTCACTTATTCGAGACTTCAGGTACTTGCTTATCTTTAACTTTCGGGGACGAAAGTTCCTTAGTAGAGGATGTTGTAATGACCTTTCAGGTCACGTGTCGTGTTCTTGCTTATTTTCTCCAATGAAGCTCCTCCATAGCCATCCCAAGTCATTAAAGACTTGCTGGAACTGATAGTTTCGTTACCTGACAGTTCGTTTGGTTTTTAGAACCACTTTTCCAATTTGAAGTCTTCATCGATTCCAAATTTTTGCCGAGCAAAAAATTTAGTAAAATAGTTTTGGAGGCAAATTTTGACTGCGCCAACAGCTATGTAATATCAAATTTAGAATTGATAGACCCTTGGTTCGAATCCCACAGCACCCGAGCTCATTTTGAACCATTTGTCAAAAAAGTAAAAAATTGAAAATATGGGTGTGGAACCTACAAGTGTCTTAAATGACCTGATATGTAAAATCCAACTTCACCAATGTGTTTGGAATGTTGAAATTAGTAAGGTTACATAGTTCGCTTGTGAAAAAACGAGTTCGAATGAATCTGGGAGGTCAAAAATAGGTATTGACCTTGCGGGCCCATCTAAAATCATATAAAAGGGGTCTTTTTGGAAGATTTTGAGTATTCTTCATTTCTATTAAAACCCTAGCAGGTAGAGGAGATTGGCAACTCAAAAAATTGGTCTTGTGGGTTGATTAGGAGCTTAGTAACTTGTGTAATTCATCCTTTTGCTATAAATCTAAGGTAAGAATTCCTCTAATTTGATATTGATTTCATAGTTTCTTGACTCAAAATCCTAATTCATTGTGGGTCAATTGTAGCCCCAAAATTGAGTGATTGACTCAAATTACATGAGGGTTTTAACTCCCTAAAGATAATTAGGCTATGGGTTGATCTTGAAAACTCCTTTCCAAGGGGTAAACCCAATTGGAGTTTTGGTGTTAATTTGAAACCCATGGCACAATAATGGGTATTTTTATTCTTGTTATAATGTTTAGATTGTATTGTTGGTAGCAGAGCTTATGGAAGGGGAAGCTTCTCAAAAAGGAAAGGAAAAGCTCGTTGGTTCGTGAGTTGCTTGGATTCAAGGTAGGTTAGACTTACCCGTAGTATAGATTGAGCTTGTTTGTAATGTAATCATTAATATCTTGCGATACTGGGAGGGGAATTTAGACGATAGTTGAGAATGATGTTGTTGTCTAACCTTAAGAGTATGTTTCTATGTCTTCCGTGGAGGAAAAATTCATGTGGTTCAATGTGTCATTACTATCTGTTTTAGCTTCCTGGTAGTAAACTGTGAAATATAAGTACAGTTCCTGAATCTTTCATTTTATTGTTGTTGCACCACTAAGGATATTTCCCTATACTAAACAATTTAATGGCATGTTAAATTGGCTTGAGAAACTTCATAACACGTTGAACCTGGAAGGGTTCTTAATTGGGAAAAAAGAATTACTCTATGGACTGATGAGAATTACTATGTTTCCTGCTATTTCTTATTGTAAATGCAACTAGCTTCTAATGTTGAACTACGACTGTAGTTACCAAGAAAAATAGGTCTTGTTCTAAGATTTGGACCATGCTAGGTCTAGACTTTTAGTGTAACTAGTTGTCTCAAAACAAATGACTAAGACTTATAAACTAGTGTTTCATGGATATGGAGATTAGTTAATATAGATTAGACTTGGAGTTCATCAATAGAATAGAGATTAAGTAACTACATAACTATGCTATGGTGATATCTATTTTGTTGTGCTAAATTGAGGTATTGACAATGATTATGGATGACTTAGCCTAATTTTGGGTAGAAGCTAGACATGTGTTAGTAAGATTGGCATTCTCGGGATTTAGAAATGGGACTTGACCCACCTTAATCTTGAACTAAGTAAATTCTTAGCGACCTAGATACGTGGTGATTGTGCAAGTTAAATACATATGTGTAGGAGTTGTGATGGTTGCACTCGATTATCGAATTATCTTGTGATCATGACTTGAATGCCCTTGTTAAGTGATTACTGTGCATGTTTGATAAATACTCATGCTCTTGTTGATGCTCATATTACCTGTGAAGCTTATTAGTATGGTAAAATAGAAAGTGTTATCCCACATCTGTACTTCTTTATATATTGCGAGCTTTTGTGTATGCTAATTGGTTTAGCTATGCAGTGGATGTATTGTTGTTGTAGAAATATATGATATTATGATGATGCTCGATTCGAGTTTGAAGGAATATATGATATTATGAGGATGCCCGGTTTGAGTCCAAAGGATTATGTGATATTTTGATAATGCCCGATTCGAGTTAGGAGGAATGTGCGATATTATGATGATTCCCGATGAATCCGGAGGAATATATTGATATTGTAATGCTACTCGGTGAATTCGGAAGAGGTAAGAACATTATGATGTCGTGTAGGTCAAATTTACTTATATGCATTGATATTTGTAAGGTTAGGTCTTGTGGGGCCAACCGCCTATGTGCCCGAATTATGAGGTCTCTCTTGATAAATTATTTTTCGTTTATTGTTCCAATTCACTATATAAGTAGTCCGACCCTTGTTGATACTAAATTAGCTACTGGAGGAAATATATGCCTATTATTGAGTTAATGCTTAGCGTTATGTGTAAACTTGCATAAGAAAATTCAAGGGCTTACCTAATATATATATACTTGACTTGAATAAGAGGTTATATTACGAAATCTTTCCTAGTAAGGTGGTTTATGTGATAACTAGCTACTTCTAAAATATATAATTATTATTTGGAACCTAGAAACCTAGTAAACAAGTTGGTGGACTTTACTTGATTAAAATATGAAAACTAGTCCTTAAGATTGTAACATGCTTAGTGATGATGGATCTAGTATTGTGTGATGGTTAGTTAAATTATCTCCTAACATGTGAAGTTGAGATGGCTTAGTTGATAACTCATGTAATGATGATTATAGTTAACGAATGGCATTAAGATAGTTAAATAACCTATACTATGGGTGTCTTGTAGTTTTTCCCCAATTTTATGACTAGTGATTTTAAGACTTGTAATCTTTTGACTTTTTGAAAAATAAGGTTAATTTGTATAGACTTTGCGACATTTTTCAATGAATTATAGAATTAATGATTACATGACTATGTTGACAATGTTGCCTTCTTTATGTTGAATTACGGCATGGGTATTTGGAAATAGATTTTGGTAATGAGCCATGGCGGGGTTGTGCTACACGCGGTTTTCGATAAATTAAAGAATTAGTTGCGCTTTATTATATTATTTGTTGTATTCTTTGGTGTACTCTCCGTTGGTATAGGATACCGTGATGAGTTCTTGTTTGATAGTCTTTTGTGTAGTCTCGATGGTATGGGACGTCGTGATTAGTTCTTTGTTGTGCTCTCTTTCGTTTACTTCCCGACGGTATGGGACGTCGTGGTAAGTTATTGTGTTTATGTTCTAAAGATGGATGATGATGATTATGGCAAGTAGATGCTTTGTTGTTGTGTTTATGGCTTTACATTTTCGAAATGATACTCAATTGTTATGGAGATTATGGAGTATATAGAGATAGTATGTCATGTTATTGCTTTAGTAGTATAGATGTTGTTACAGTGGTATCAAAGCAGATTCATATTCGATCCTATCCCTTGAATTTAAGATTATATTCTTATTTTATATCGTCTTACATTATCTTTGAGCTCAGCCGACCGATGATGCCTACTAAGTACCCATGTTTTGGTACTCATACTACACTTCTGTACCTTTTTGGTGCAGACCCAGATTCTAGATTCCATTGTTGAGCTAGTTAGTGCGAGTTTACTATTTGAAGATAGGGTGAGCTCTTGGATATTGATTTGCCCACTTTTCTCTCTTTTCTTATTTGTCTTTTTCTTTTGAGACAAATGTATGAGATTATTTAAGACATTTTAGATTTTGGGATTGTAAATTCCTCCTATCAAGTTTAGAAGCTCTTGTATTAATACTATCAAGTTGTGGGATTTATGTTGGAATATCAGTTGTCCTTAGATGTGAAATGTTGTTGTTATATATTGTGTTCATATATAGAGTCTATGTTGGACGTTCTTACCGAGGTTTCCCATTGTCATAGCTCTTGGTTACGATATTGACTTTCCTACTAGTGGGATGTGGTAGTTTCCGTCATGACTCCAAACGGGGTTATGATAGTAACAAAGATAGGTCCCTTCGAATATGCATAGATTACCACCAATTGAATAGATGACCGTGAAGAACAAGTATCTCCTTCTAAGGATTAATGATCTCTTTGACCAGTTTCAAGGTGCTAAGTACTTCACTAAGATTGATCTCCGGTCGGGTTATCATCAGTTGAATATTAGGGAGGTGGATATCCCTAAGACTATTTTCCAAACTCGGTATGGTCATTTGAGTTAAATATTGTGACTTATCTGGGTCGTGTTGTTTATAGTGAAGAGATCATGATAGATTCACAGAAAGTTGTGGTGGTTAAGAAGTAGCCTAGATCCACGACTCCAATCGATATTCGAAGCTTCTTGGGTTTAGCTAGTTATTATAGAAGGTCTGTAGAAAGTTTCTATTCTATTGTTTCCCCATTTACTAAGTTGATTCAGAAGTAGGTGAAGTTCTTGTGGCCTGATGCTTGTGAGGATAGTTTTAAGAAGGCGAAGGATAAGTTGACTTCGGCTCCAGTCTTGACTCTACTGAGGGTACTGATGGTTTTGTTATCTATTGTAATGCATCCCAGATAGGACTAGGTTTTGTGTTGATTTATCATAACAAGGTGGTTGTATATGCTTCCAGACAGTTGAAGGTTCATAACAAGAACTATCCGACTCATGATTTGGAGTTGCTAGTAGTGGTGTTTGCATTGAAAATTTGGCAACATTATTTGAATGGGGTCCATGTGGATATTTATTCTGATCACAAGATCCTACAATGTGTGTTTACTCAGAAGGAGATAAATCTCTGGCAAAGAAGGTGGCTTGAGTTACTAAAGGACTATGACATGAGTGTCCGCTATCATCCAAGTAAAGATAACATGGTTGTTGATACTCTTAGCAGATTGTCCATGAGGATCTTATCTCACGTGGACAAGGAGAAATGAGATTTGGTGAAGTACATTCATCATTTGGCTAATCTTGGAGTCCTTCTCTTGGATTCATAGGATGGTGGTGTGATTTTTCAAAAGTTTGCGTAGTCATCTCTTGATGCTGAGGTAAAGAAGAAGAAAGTGTTGGACCCTATCTTAATGCAGATCAAAGAGGATGTAGGTAGGCAGAAAGTAATGGCTTTCGAGGTTAGTAGTGATGGTATCTTGAGGTACTAAGGCAGATTATGTATTCTCGATGTTAATGGATTACGAGGAAGAATTTTATCTTAAGCTCATGAGTCACATTATATTGTTCATCCTGGTTCTATAAAGATGTACCATGACTTAAGAGAAATTTATTAGTGGAATAACTTAAAGAGGGATGTGGTAAATTTCGTGGCTAAGAACATGGTGTATCAGTAAGTGAAGGTGAAGCACCTGAGGCCCAGTGGATTGTTTCAAAAAATTGAGATGCCTGTGTAGAAATGGGAAATAATTAATATGGATTTCGTTATGGGTCATCATGGATACAATTACTAAATTCGCTCACTTCTTGTTGGTGAGGACTAACTATTAGATGGAAAATTACACTAAGCTCTTCATTGAGGAGATTGTGAAGTTCCATGGTGCTCTAGTTTCAGTCATATCTGATCGAGGAACTCAATTCTCATCTCACTTTTTGCATTCATTTTAGAGAGGTTTGAGGACTTGAGTGAGCCTTAGTACCATTTTCCATCCTCAGACGGGTGAAAAAATGGAGAGAACCATTTAAATATTCTTAGGATATGCTCAAATCTTGTGTGATTGACTTTGGTGATAGTTTAGTTGACCACTTTCCTCTCATAGAATTTTCCTACAATAATAATTATCACTCTAGCATTGAGATGGCTCTGTTTGAGTCCTTGTATGGTAGAAGGTGTAGGTCTCTTATTGAGTGGTTTGAGGTTGGTGAAAATAGGTTATTTGGTCTTGATTTGGTTTACCAAGCCATGGAGAAGGTGAATATGATTTGGAAAAGGTTTAAGACCCACCAAAGACGCCAAAATTCCTATGTAGATGTGAGATAAAGGGAGTTGTAGTGTAATATTGGTGATTAGGTATTCTTAAAGGTGTCTCCCATAAAGGGCGTGATGCAATTTGGGAAAAAGGGGAAGCTCAGTCCCTATTATGTTGGTTCATATTTGGTTTTGATGAGGGTTAGTAATGTTGCATATGAATTGTAGTTTCCTTTTACCTTGAGCTATATTCATCCGGTCTTTCACATTTCGATGTTGAGGAAGTACATAGGTGATCCTTCATTAGTTGTTCCTTTTAAAGGTGTGGGAATTTTGAATTCCTTATCTTATGATGAAGTTTCGGTGGAGATCTTAGATTAGCATGTCCGTCGGTAGCAGACAAAGGATGTGCCTTTAGTAAAGTTTCATTGGAGAAATCAAAACTATGAGAAAGCTGCATGGGAAGTCGAGGAGGACATGAAGTCCAAGTATCCGTTCCCATTCCCTACCCTGGAAAATCGTGCTTAAGGTATGAGTGATCTTAATATCCTTATTTTTTTTCTTTGTTAAAGGAAAGTGTAGGTGCATTTCTGTGTTAAATCATGATAAGGGATGACTTGACCAATCATTCAAGGACAAAGGATCTTAAGGTGGGAGAGGGAGAGAAGGAGACACCCCAGGTGTTGATCTCTAAGGAATTTCTAAAATTTTATTCTCATTGTCCTAACTACGAGTCATAGGGAGTCATGATGATTCATTGGACCCAAATTGTAGCCTTGCCAGTGTGTGTGTCTAAGCCTTCTGCTTTGATTATAAGTTGATCACTATGAGTCGTGAGGACTAATTAAGGGTTGTTGTGTGCAAATCATAGGATGTCCAGTATATACCCACATGGTTTCTGTGTTGACTACGACCGAACCCTACGAGTCGTAGTGTCCCATTATCCATGGTATATAAGTCGTAAGGTTAATAGTGTGTGTGTGTGCCTGGTGACACTGTCTTGACAACGACTCGTGGAGACGAGTCATTTGGGACCCATAACGACAGACAGTTTATTTCCTAGGTTTTAATGGGATATTTTAGATATTTTCCTCTTATCCAAATAATAACCCATGATCTATAAACATACTTAGGGCCCTATTTTCATGGATAACACACTCTTAAAATTCTTTCTTCTCTCTAAAGTCTCTCAAGCATTCATACTTAGGGTTTTCAATAAGGGTATCAAGTAGAGCTTAGAGGGTTGAATTCTCTCCATAATCTTGGGTGTTTCAGGCATGTTACTCTTCCCCAATTGTTATTTTGTTAAAAGCATGTGTTTTAAAGTACTATTCATATTGTTTTCATGTTGGGGTTGAGGGTTTTGAATGGTTGTTGTTTATGTGATGTTTTATGTTTGTATATGTATTGCCTATATTTTAAATAGTGGATTTGAAACCAATTTGATGCATGGGTATAGTGAATAAATTAGTGGATTATGATTTTTCCTAATTTTGTGAATATTGACAATTGAATTGGTAATCACCTCAACCACACATTATGAAATTGGTTTTGAATACGAAAAATATGTGCCTTGAACTAGTCCTGAACTATTGCATAATGTGAAAAGTTAATGAAGTATAATAATTTTTGAATTGAACCTTGTGGGGTTGTGTAATTCCCCAAGCTAATGTATGAACTAAGGGGGTTGTGAATTCCCCAAGTGAATATAATTGGTTTGGCATGTTGATGTTACCTTTCAAGTGTAGTTGGTATGACAATACCAATAGTGTATGCTTAAATGTGTATCATGGTTCAATGAATGGGAATGTTTGATAAATTATTTAATTGGGCTTTAGTCAGGATTGTGTAGCTAAGTTGTGAAAGTGGAGGTCCCGAGGGACCAATATTGGAAATCGTGGTTGCTGACGCAGGGGTCTAAATAATCGGGTGGTTGAGTCCCCCTTATTATTATTATTACATGATTGAGAGGTTTGAGTCCCACACATTATATCACATGATTAGGTGCTTAAGTCACCTTTGTATGCTGGGAGGTTCGAGTCCCCCATGGTGCATACATATATTCCCTGGTCCGTGCGGCAACAAGCATTGGGGACCTTTCAGCTAGGGAAAAGTTGGGCCAATATAGCCCGTGGGTGTCTTTTTATGTTATGACGGTTTGTAACACCTCGAAAATCTAAGCTATTATAAGAAACATGCTTCAAGATCATGAAAAATCAAAAATCATGTTTTGATAGTTTTATAAATGATTTAGACATATATTAAGTCCTCAAATAGCTCTTACCTTGTAGACAAGTCAAAATATTCCTTCGCGATTAAATTCTTGTGAAGAAAATAACTATAGTCAGCTTCAAACAAGTATAACTTTTGTATACTAAGAATTTTTTATCTCAAGACTCACCAACAGATGGATAATTGAATTAGATTTCCAATGATATCAATTTTGCCTTAATTTGAATCAGAGAAAAAGTAATGTCCATTTTACCGAAGGGGTATCTGTCTACCAAAGCGCAACGGCCAGAGAGATGGACCGTCGCTTCAGTGATGGCCCATCGTGCCAAACCATCACCCTTAAGCAAAAATATATAAATTTGGTCATTTTATGATAGTTGGATTGATGGTAAGTCACGAGAATGACGGTCCATCACCCAAACCATCACCCGGGACAGTTCTACACTTTAATGATGTTTTAAAAAGTTTTTTTTTTAGTATTTTCCCACTCTTTTAACCCCAAAACTATGTTGTTCACCCTACAAATAGCAGTTATCGAGCTTAAATACTACCCTGACCTATCATAACTCAAAAATCATCCATCATAAAGAAAAAAGGGGCAATTTCTTTCTCCCCAAAACCAACTAGGGTTCATCAAATTCAAGTTCAATACCAAGAAATTCATCCATGGCTTCAACATTCAGGTATGTGGGATGTTCACCCATGGGTACCTTTTACCCATGGAGCCCAAAAAACTTCTTTTGAACTAAAGTGTGTATTTTTCTCTTATTATGGAGTTTTGTATGTTCAAGGTGGATTAAAGTCATGTGCTTTCCTTAGTAGTTTGACTCTATTCGTGTTCAAGAATGATTCCATGAGAAATTAGATTATCTAATGCTCTGAGATTCAATCTCCCATGTTATATTCAAGTGAATATCATGATTATATTATCAAGTTATGATCTCGGTCAGGTAACCATGTTTTTTTCTCATGTTTTAAGACATTCCTATGCTCAAGTTGATGATTCTCATATCTTTGATGAAATGTCTATGTTTTGAGTACTGAACCATGATTATATACTACAATATTTTAAGTTTGATATCGTACTTCTATAATTATTGAGTGTTGGCGGGTTATGCACACCCGATACCTACGTGTTTTACATGATTTTTATTTTTTAAGTAATAAGTCAGTCAAACAAAGGTTTTATTATCATATTCATAATGCCATGTTCATGCTAAGCACATACAAGTACAGTACCATATCATGATAAACAACTAATAATACCGAAGTTCTTTAGTTGAGAGTAACACTTAGCAATGAGTGAACGTAGGGATGTCGACTCCCCTGTTAGTAGAGGCATGAATCGTTAGTAGAAGTCCCTAGGTTCCATACCTACGACGCCACCATATATTATGAGAGGCTCCCTGTCAGTAGAGGAATGAAACCTTTGTCCTTCAGGATATCATCCTTATGGATCCACATTGTCAGTCATATGTTGGTAACCCTGGTAAGGTACCAGCACCCTTCCAACTAGGGTTACAAGTTGGACGCCGATAGCTCAGATTGGGGCATGACGGTTATAGTCAACTCCCACAATCTCTATATAGTATTCATTGTATCTCAACTTAGGTTTGTTGGACCAAGTGTATAGATTTTCAGTTATAAGTTATACAGAATTTAGTTTTTCATATTACAGATTATCTCAAAAACATGTTTATGCTTGGTCTTGCATTCTCAGTTTTACATGTTCATGTTATTTTTCACGCTCAGTACCCATGCATAATCCTCAGTTCAGTTTTACAATATACTAAGTTTTACATGAGATTTACATACAGTATTTATGTTTTACCATTTCCCAGCTTTAGTTCTATATATTCTACAAAAGTAAAGATTTAAGTAATTAAGTATAGTGATTCACCGGCTTATCAGACTATGTTTGTTACTCGTGTTTTAAGATACTTTGGCTTTAAGTTTGTTTCATTCTCTTGGTGAGTCTACTTGCACTTAGCATGTATGTTTTAAGATTACGTATGAAATCAGTTTTACTTATTGCATTCACCCTCACTTACTTAGTAAATTCCAAAGTACTGATCCACATATATGTCTATATGCTACACTGTTTTATAATGTAGGTTCTAGTTTTAGCCTACACATCAAAATCAGATAGTTACAGCTTCCAGCCGGTAAGTGATAAGTTCTTTTATTTTGGGAACTCCAGTCAGTTTTAGTTCATGTACTTTATTTTTATTATTCATGTGTATTGATTAGTGGTACTTGGAGACATGTCTCAACTATCTATAGTCAATATAGTAAAGGCTTCAACTATGGTTATTTAGAGTCATGAAATATAAATTCCTGTTCTCTCTTCAGCTTTTTTAGATTGTAAACTTTATCAGTATTTTATTCATCCAGATTATGTCATGATTACGTTTCTGCACATCAAATTTAGCTATTTCATTTATTCAAAATCAGTTGCTCAAGTATCAAGCCAGTTCATGGGTTAGTTTGGGATCACTTGTGGTTCTAAACACCGTGTTATGACTTGGGGGTAATCTCGGGCCATGAAAAACTTGGTATCAGAGAACAGAGTTTAAGTGTCCTAGGGTGTATATGAAGCCGTGTCTAGTAGAGTTTTGTGGAATGGTACGAAAAGTTTGTACTTTTCTTTGAGAGGCTACATGGCATTTAAGAAATATTTCCCTTCTTTCATGTCTAAGATCGTGCAGTAGAAAGTTTCTCTAAGGAACTTATGCATATTCTTACGTTACTCCATTCGTTCCAACTCTACCTTATTCTTGAGGCAACAGAAATAGCCAGCTTAAATCCTTCCGAATAGAGTTTTCTCAAATTGTCTCCGCAGACAGTTATGGGATTGCACTCAGGCTCAAAAGTATCCCATCATTTCTTTTAAGTTCTGGAGTTTTAAAGACTTCATTCATGTTCATGAAAATCGTGCACTAAGCCAAAGTCAGATGTGTCCTCAGATCTCTTCCCAGAATCCTCTAAGAGTATATGATCTAGAGTTAGAAGCATGAACCCAAAAGTTTAGCAGTAGTAAAGTAGGAATAGTGTTTATTTGGATTTAATAGATTATGTATCCAAGGGCTAGTTATATGAAAGGTGAATCAGTAGGATTGAAATAGTGCATGCAAGAATTTGAGTTTGTTGATTCAAAATTTAGTATGATGATGTTAGGTATGTTAGTGTAGTGGAAATGCTCCTGGTTTAGGGAAAATATAAGTTTAGAGATATGATATTGGTAGCCAATAATGGAAGTAGTATGGTTCATTAACTGTTTGGGAACATCCATTTTATGTGTTAGAATCTAAGTTTAAATAGTGACGATTGATCTAATAGAAAGAAGATATAAAGTTCTAGATAGTGTGAATTTAGAGGGAAGTACTAGCAGTGGGTTACATTTTTAGGTGTAGTCTTTCAGGGTGATTTTATCATTTATGTGTATTGTTATATCTCAAACTCTAGAGTAAAGAGGTTGCAGATTAGTTTAGAGTTTATTAAGTGGTCCACAGACTTAGAATAATAGCTTAAAGCTAGGGGGAGATGATATAACAAGAAACCAAGTCATGCTCTCAGATTATAGTAGTGATTCCAGTATGTTGTAGAATAATAATAAGGGAGGATGATGCCCAACCCATTCTTATCTTAGAGCAAAGTTTTGTACTTCAGTTATCATGATATCTACTCATGCCTTACATGTCAGCTCCATGATCATAACTCATATTCATGCACTTTCTATAGAATCATGTACACTTCTAGTTCCTAGTATGAGGAGTTCCAGTTTACTCAGCAGTACGAATCTATAACACCCGATTTTCTGAACCGGAATGTTACACGGTGCTCATGACCCCATAGGACCACAAGCTAACCCATGAATGATATTTGTACCTGTATACTGCATAATATAACATAATAATGCGGAAATATACACTAAAAGGCCATAAGGTTCAATACTGAACATAACATAAATGTGATAACATCTGTGGGGTAATACAATACCCAAAACAAATGTTGTAAATACTGAAGTCTGAAACATAATAGTTTGCATCTAGTCTGAGAGCTTCTACTGTCTGAATAATCTGATTAAGAAGTTCATGGGACATGTCCCCAATTAACTCCACCTAATAACTAATCAATAAAATAGTGGATAAATAATCATGTCCTCGAAGGATGAGGACTCACTACTATTATGACTGCTGAGACTAGAATCTACTGTTGATTTGTAACTCATGTCTTTGAACTTATGGTGTAACATAAAAAGAAAGCACCATAGCGCAAATACGTCAGTACAATGGAATGTACTGAGTATACATGTGAGGTAGGCTATATTCAAGGGTTAACATGCATAAATAATGCTAACTGATGATCTAACATGAACGCGAGAATACATACGTAAATACGTAACTGTAACTGATACTGTGACATCGTGATTACTGAATCTGAATACTGATGACATGACATACTAATAACTAATATAACTGATAGCATAAAAATTTGTATCTGAATGTAACTGATAACATGGGTGACTACATCTGACAGTCCTGAATCTGATGGAACTATCTGAGTTTTTTACTGTATATGAGTTGACTGTATCTGACTGTCTTAAATCTGAAGAACTATCTGAGTTCTTTCAATGAGACTGGTACTAAAACTGTGGCAGGTAGTATTTAACCGACATGCCCCTGATACGCCATTATGGGTGAGTTGGTGTCCAATCTGTAACTCCAATTAGAAGGATGTCAATACCGCGCCACGGGTAAGGACAAGCTGTGGGTGACCCTTATCACATAGTGTCCCCAAAATAGAACAGTGGGGCCCTTATCTAATAGTGCTTATCCACCTCATCAACCCTCATCGGACAGTGTTGATGTCTCAACCTATGCTGGCTACATAGTTCTGGAACGCAAGGATAACTTCTAAGGATCACACCCTTATCTAATAGTGTGTGTTCCCATCCTTGGGTTCACTCGGTGCTAATTCCTACTCTCATCTAAATGGACACTGAACATGATTTACTGAACTGAACATGAGCTTAGTTACTAAGTTTCGTTTACTGAAGGAATACTACTGATATCTGACAACTGACTGAGTCATGAGATCATGGAGATTTTTCCTGAGTTATAAGACTATCTGAAGTCTAAGGATTCATCTGTTGACTGAGAGTGTCGTGAAAACATGACATGGATCTAGGTACACAGCTAATGTTTCAGGTACAAGTACTCCCAGGACTTGATGGAAGGAAACTAACCAAGCATAACTTACTTGAACATATAACTAACATCATAATCCATAATACATTTATAGAAGCATTTCATCAAAACATGTGATAGGCATAACTTGTATATACATGGGGATTTCGTGCTATCATGCTAGTTAGGCACTTTTCCTTCATCTAGGCATTTAATCAAACATATTGTAGGAATGGTACATGTAAACATCATTGTGCAATAATTAAACATCATGGTTCAATTCTAATTTCTTCATTCAAGGGTTTAGTCATAGGTTTACATGAATCTATATCTATAATAATTTAACCCACATAGAATTTATCACCCAACATGGAGTAGAATTCAATTTCTCATTATTCACATGAACAAGAGCAGCCCAATAATGAAATTCATAAGAAAATCCATAACTTGAATTTAGTAAAGGGATTATTGGGCTTCATGGACGAAAGGAATCCATGAATGAATACTATGCATACCTTAGTTCGTGATTTTGTGAAGATTGATGGTGAAACCTTGTTTAATTTGAATCCCCAATAGAAAACTTAGCTTGTTCTTGAGAGAAACTTGAGAGAAAATAGTATATTTTGGGTGAAAATGGCTAAATCATTGGGTTTAAATAGGGGTAGGAAATTGACTCTTTTAACCCTGGACGCGTTATTTAATTTTAGTAGAATTTTCCCGAACTGGGCCCCTGGCGCGATGTGGCGTTATCGCGTTGTGTCACTGGAAATTGACAATTGGGAAATTAAGGGATGGCGCGATGCGGAAACATCACGTTGCCCCTTCCTTCGTGACCTGGAACTTTGGCGCGACGCAGGGGAAATCGCGCTGAGACATTGGAAAAAGGATAATTCTGAATTTGAGTGCTAATGCGACACACCATAATCACGGAAACCTACTAGAAATTGACAAATGCCATTTACTCTAGTGGCGCAACGCGCCACTAACTAATATGGCATTGTTTTACGACGGAAACTTGAAATAGTCATAACTTCTTACCCGATTATCGGATTTAAGCGAATCATATATCAATGGAAAGATTACTGAATTTCCCACATGACAAAAAGTGAAAATATTAAAAATTCCTCATGAAATAATTATCATTCAATTTAGAAGCTAATACTAGGCATTCTTGGGATGAAATTTACTAAGAAACTTTGGGGTATTACAATATCTCCCCCTTGAGAACATTCATCCTCGAATGAAACTGACTGAGAGGAAAAATAATAAGATGAACATGAAATAAACCTAAATAACTGAACATGATCTCAAGACTGACAAGCTAAACATAACATACTGAACATGCATATCTGATGCATGTGTAACTGATTCATGAATGCATGAATAAATGTTCCTAAGAACTAAGTTTCTCTTAATGAGAATCCATTTCTGATGCATAATTATATAACTGAGCTGATACATGAATGCATGACTGAATATGCAATGGTACTTGATACCAAGTTTACACTGGGAACATGAACATGAAACTAAATACGAAGTTTATGATGTACACTAATCATAAAATTGAGTAAGCTTAAGGAGAACTGTTACCTTGAGCTTGATTTGAGTTGGCGGAGAAGAGGTGAGGATAATTGGTACGCATGTCTACTTTTGCTTCCCAAGTAGCTCCCTCGATGGACTGATTTTTCCAAAGAACTTTAACTAGATGGACTTCTTTGTTCCTCAATCTACGAGTCTGATAGTCTAAGATTTAGACTTGAATCTCTTCATAAGAGAGACTGTTCTGAACATCAATGCTCTAAATAGGGACTACGACTGGTGGGTCACCTACACACTTCTTGAGAAAAGAGACATAGAAGACTGGATGAACTGAGGCTAGATCTTAAAGCAATTCAAGCTCATAAGCTACCTTGCCGAAACGACTAAGAATCTTGAAGGGGCCGATATATCAGGGACTGAACTTTCCCTTCTTGCCAAACCTCAAACTTGAGATCTTTTCTACGAACATCTGCATAAGACTTCTGTCGGCTCTGAGCAGCCCTGAGTCTTTCTCTGATTAACTAGACTTTTTCTAAGGAGTCGAATACTAAGTCAGGACCTATAACTGAGGCCTCACTAACTTCAAACCAACCAATTGGAGATCTATATCTCCTACCATAGAGAACTTTGAATGGAGCCATCTGAATACTGGAATGATAGTTGTTGTTGTATGCAAAATCAATCAAAGAAAAGTGGTCATCCCAACTTCCCTTGAAATCAGTTGCACACGCCCTTAGTATATCTTCTAAAGTTTGAATTGTCCTTTCTGCTTGACCATCTATCTGAGGATGAAAGGTTGTACTGAGATGAACTTGGGTACCGAGACCCTTTTGGAATACTTTCCAAAAATGAAAGGTGAACTGGATACCTCTATCTGAGATAATGGACAATGAAACACCGTGCAATTTGACCAACTCCTTGATGTAGAGTTTGGCATAATCCTCAGCTGAATAAGAGGTATGAACTGGAAGAAAATGAGCTGATTTGTTCAATCTGTCTATAATGACCCAGACTGAATCATGCTGATGATGAGGTCGAGGCAAGCCCATCACAATGTCCATGTTCACAACTTCCCACTTCCAAGTAGGAATACTAAACTCCTGCATGGACCCACTAGGCTTCTGATGCTCTATTTTAACCTGCTAACATGTAGAGCACTTAGCCACAAACTCTGCAATGTCTTTCTTCATCCAACTCCACCAATAGATTTACCACAAGTTGCGGTACATCTTTATTGCCCCTGGATGAATAGAGTAGTGTGCATCATGCGCTTCTGCAAGAATTCGCTGCCTTAAGTCATCTACACCTGGAACACAAAAACGACCCTGACAACGCAGAACACCATCTCCTCCTTGGGAGAAAACCTCTATTTTTTGATCCTGAACTGATTCTTTCAAGTTGACTAGGCTGGGATCTCTATCTTGCTTTTCTTTCAACTCAAAATCTAGAGATGATTCTGAACTACTCTGAATACAAATGCCACCCTTTGAATAATCAACTAAGAGAACGTCTGGTCTAGTAAGCTTATGGACTTCTTCAGCTAACTTCTTCTTACTATCCTCCACATGAGAAACACTACCCATGGATAGCCTATTGAGAGCATCATCCACTACGTTGGCCTTGCCCGGATGATAGAGGAAACTCATGTCGTAACCTTTTAAGAGCTCTAACCACTTTTTCTGATGAAGATTGAGATCTTTTTGATAAAAGACATACTGAAAACTCTTGTGATCTGTGAAGACATCTACATGAACTCCATAGAGATAATGCCTCCAAATCTTCAAGGCAAAGACTACGGCTGCTAACTCAAGATCATGAGTAGGATAATTCCTCTCATGGGGCTTAAGCTATCTGGAGGCGGACACTATGACCTTACTATGCTGCATGAGGACACAACCCAAACCTACTCTAGATGTATCACAATACACCACGAACCCATCTAAACCATCTGGAATAGCTAAGACTGGGACTGAGGTAAGTTGATACTCGCAAATTACACTTCTCTTACGAGAGAGTAAGTAGTTGTTGTCAAATATATAACCCGACTAGGTTGGGGTCAAATCCCACAGGGAATATGGTGCTAATTAAGTTGTATGAAGATTAGTTGACTTTTAATTGTTCATTTTCGTAAAATAAATAGGGGGGATTTGATTCAGTTCACCAATTAATGGTTTCAGTTTAACAAGATGAAATATGTGTAGTATTATTCAAATTCGGAGAAATGGCAAGCTAGGGTTATGTCCACCTTGTAGTTTTCAATACTTATTAACTATGGACTTTACGAATTCATACATGCATCGTGCTTACAAAGAAAAATATTGTATTTAATAACATAATCCTAGTGTTTCTCAACCATCAAGGACTAATATACTTTAGTTCTCTCGAATCAAAAGTGTTCACCATAAAAACAATACGAAATCTCCAAGTAGTTAATCCTGCTAAGGCATTAACTTATGAAATAGGGGTTGGTAATCCTATTTTTTTGTCACTACTCTCTTTTCCGAACGTCAACCTTTCTTTCGAGAAAGATGCGTTTTAAGGCATATCCTCTATGTTATCAACCACGAGAATTCAAGATAAACAAAGAGAGTATGATGTAAACAAATCAATGCATAATGAATTCAAAACCCAAAGTAATAGATTGTATGTTACAAGGCTTCCATAACCCTAACTAATAAACTTAGCTACTCATGAATAAAACGAAAATCATCATAAATATATTCATCATACCAAAAACTAGAAGATGATCTTGGTGTGCGAATAGTGAAAACAAGAGAAAAAATATTTTTCTCTCCCTCCCAGGCTAAGCCGCCCTTCTCTGCTATCTCCGAAAAATACTGAATAATGAATAATGAATAAAAATTCAGCATTAAGCCTTTTAATAATCTCTTCTCTCATAATTGCCCTCTAAGTCCCTGAACTAATTATAAATGACAAACTAGTCTTGGACATAGTTTCTAGGCACCACATTTGGTCCAGACTGCTACTCTCTCTTGTGTCATATGCCATCCGCATTCCATAGTCCCATTATGTCTTCATATACCTCATTAATAACTGAAATCATGCTAATCACATCGGTTAGCTCAATTACATAAAAGTAGAGTAAAAACATAAGAAACTAGGAACTTTGTTCTCTAAACTTAGCTAAAATATGGATAAGTTATGGTGCTTAGTCATATAAATACACCCAAGATCATAAGTCGAGTCTTCAACTCCTGAAAACTCTTCTCGCAAGGGTCTGACCACTAAAACTTAACTTTCTTCTAAGTTAATCTGGATATAGGGGATGCAATAGATGAAAATCCTTCAACAAACCGTCTGTAATAGCCATCCAAACCTAAGAAACTCCTAATATCTGATGGAGAGACACGGCGAGGCCAGTTTTTTAATACTTTGATCGTTTGAGGATCTACTCTAATGTCATCACCAGAAACGATGTGACCAAGGAATTCTACTGACCTTAGCCAAAATTTGCACTTACTGAATTTGACGAATAACTTATGATTTTTGAGAGTCTAAGTACTATTCTGAGATGGTCTGCATGACCACGGTCAGTGCGGGAATAGACCAGAATATTATCTATGAAGACTATGACGAACATGTCCAAGTACTTCTTGAACACGCAGTTTATCAAGTCCATGAAAGCTGCTGGGGCATTGTTAAGACCAAATGACATGACTAAGAATTCAAAGTGACCACATCGAGTACGAAAAGCTTTTTTTGGAACGTCACTTTCTCTAACTCTGAGCTGATAATAGCCGGATCTGAGGTCTATCTTAGAAAAATAGCTGGCACCCTGAATTTGGTCAAACAAGTCATCGATTTTGGGAAGAGGATACTTGTTCTTGACCGTGACCTTATTAATTTGACGGTAATCAATGCACATTTTGAGAAAATCGTCTTTCTTGCACACGAATAGAACTGGTGCGCCCCACGGGGAAATGCTGGGTCTGATGAATCCCTTATCTAAGAGATCCTTCAGCTTTTCTTTCAATTCTTTGAGTTTTGTTGGTGCCATTCTACATGGAAGAATGGATATAGGCTGAGTGTATGGAAGAAGATCAATACCGAAGTCTATTTCCCTTTCGGGAGAAATTCCTGGAAGATCTTTGGGATAGACATATGAATATTAATTTACAACTGGAACTAATTCAAGACTAGGAGTCTCAGAACTAGAATATCTAACATGAACAAGATGGTAAACACATCCCGTAGATATCATGTTCCTTGCCCGAAGGTAGGAAACAAGCTGACCCTTGAAAGCAGATACACTACCCTTCCACTCAAGGACGGGTTTATTTGGAAAATAAAACTGGATATTTTATTTTTATAGTCGACTGTGGAATAGAAGGAATGAAGCCAATCCATGCCAAGAATGAAATTAAAATCAGTCATATCTAATTTGACTAAGTCTGATGAAGTGATTTTCTGAAATATCATAACTGGGCAGTTCCTGTATACCCGCTGGGCTATGATGGTTTTTCCCATTGGGGTAGAGACTGAGAAGGGATCTGCTAGAATTTTAGGACTGATTTTGAAATCAACTGCTATATAAGGAGTAACAAAAGATAAAGAAGCTCCTGGATCTAGAAAAACCTAAGCATAAACATGAAATATCTATAACATACCAGTAACTAAATCAAAAGAATTTTTCTAGTCTTGTCAGTTTTGAAGAGCATATAGTCTATTTGGGCATTGCCCGCTAGTAGAACTGGTGGTGGAATCCTACTGATTCGGGCAACTGAACTGATCTGAGGAGCAAAGATAACTCTGATAACCTGACTGAGGGAAGTCTCTGACTCTAAGTCCTAGCTTGCCCTAACCAAAACAGACATCGCTTCTAGCTCTACAAACACCCTTGTAGTTCTTACCATAAGTCTGACAAAGGGGATTAGTTCAGGCATTGCTGACACTGCCCTGAGATCTCTGAACTTAGGAGTTAGAGCACTGGATGAAAAAGGAGCTGGAACTGATGACTTAGGAGGAAACTGAGAATGATTTCCTCCTTCTGATTTAGGCTGACTAAAATTGAAGCTACCTGTCCTAGCTTTTGTATTTTGCTTTTCCCTCTACTTAATCTTCTGCTCCTCTATCTGCTGAGCATGGGTCATAAGTCTGGTTAAAGTCATGTCACTATTTAGCATGGCAGATCTACACTCATTAACCACGCTATCATTTATCCCTGAAGCGAACTTACTCATCTTGGCTATGTCGTCTACAACCACATGAAGAGCATATCTGGCTAATTGAGTAAACTTTAGACAATAATCTTTCACCATCATATTTCCTTGCCTGAGGTTGGTAAATTCTAGCACCTTAGCCACTCTAAGCTCTTAGGGAAAGAATCTGTCTAAGAATACAGTGGCAAACTCCTCCCACTCTATAGGACCTACATCATATGACCTTTCTGACTTCAACTGTTTGAACCAAGTATGAGCCACATCCTATAACTGGTATGCGGCTAACTTAACACTCTCAACATTAGTCACCCCCATGATGTCTGTCAATTTCTTAACTTGATCAATAAATTTCTAAGAGTCTTCATCTACTTTAGACCCATGGAAGGATGGAGGATTCATTCGGGTGAAGTCCCGAATACTAGCTGCAACTGAGTTGGCTATTGGGTTAGCCAGAACGACAGCTAGTCGCTCATTACGGGCAGCTACTAACTGAGTAAAAGTGGTAAATGTGGTCCTGAACTACGCATAAGAAACATGATTTCCCAAAGGTTCTTCGGGCTGAGGGGCTGACTGATTTCTTCCCTTAGGAGGCATATTCTGAAATAAAAAAAAGAAGCGGATTAGACTGAGAGATTGACTTGTGATTATGATCACTGGAACGACATGAATACTGAAAGAAGGGAAACTATTCCTAAATATCTCATAGCCTCTTGCACATAAATGTGGGGCACAATACACCCATGTACAAGATACTACTAGATGCGGCTTTCAAACTTCCTAGGACTCTATTGAAACCTAGCTCTGATACCAAGTTTGTAACACCACAATTTACTAAACCGAAATGCTACACGGTGCTCATGACCCCATAGGACCACTAGCTAACCCATGACTGATATTCGTACCTATATATTACATACTATAAAATAATAATGCAGAAACGTGCACTGAAAGGCCATAAGGTTCAATACTGAACATAACATAGATGAGATAACATCTGTGGGGTAATACAATACCCAAAACAAATGTTGTAAACACTGAAGTCTAAAACATAATAGTCTGCATCTAGTCTGAAAGCCTCTACTATCTGAATAATCTGAATAAGGAATTGATGGGATATGTCATCAACTAACTCCAACTAATAACTAATCAATGAAATAGTAGATAAATAATCATGTCCTCAAAGGATAAGGACTCACTTCTATTCTGACTGCTGAGACTAGAATCTACTGCAGATCTGGAACTCATGTCTCTGAACCTATGGTGTAACATAAAAAGAAAGCACCATAGTGAAAATACGTCAGTACAATGGAATGTACTGAGTATACATGTGAGGTAGGCTATATTCAAGGGTTAACATACATGAAGAATGCTAACTGACTGTCTAACATGAATGCAAGAATGCATACATAAATACGTAACTGTAACTGACACTGTGATATCATGATTACTGAATTTGAATACTGATGACATGAAATACTAATAAATGATAGCATAAATAGTTGTATATGAATGTAACTGATAACATGGATGACTGTATTTGACAGTCCTGAATCTGATGGAACTATCTGAGTTCCTTAATTTATCTGAGTCGACTGTATCGACATTCTTGAATCTGAAGAACTATCTCAGTTCTTTCACTGAGACTGGTACTAACACTATGGGAGGTATTATTTAACCGACATTCCCCTGATACACCATTATAGCTGAGTTGGGGTCCAATAACCCCAATTGGAAGGGGGTCAATACTGCGCCACTGGTAAGGACAAGTTGTGGGCGAACCTTATCTGACATTTTCCCCAAAATAAAATGGTGAGGCCCTTATTTGGCAGTTCTTATCCACCTTATCAACCCTCATCGGACAGTGTTGAAGTCTCAACCTATGTTGACTACATAGTTCTAAAATGCAAGAATGACTTCTAAGGATCACACCCTCATCCGATAGTGTGTGTCCCCATCCTTGGGTTCACTTAGTGCTAATTCCTACTCCCATCTGAATGGACACTGAACATGATTTACTAAACTGAACATGAGTTGAGTTACTAAGTTTCATTGAATGACGGGATACGACTTATATCTGATAACTGACTGAGTCATGAGATCATGGAGATTTTTCCTGAGTCATAAGACTATCTAAAGTCTAAGGATTCATATCTTGACTGAGAGTATCATGAAAAAATGACATGTCTCTAGGTACACAGCTAATGTTTCAGGTAAAAGTACCCCCAAGACTCGATGGAAGGAAACTGACCAAGCATAACTTACTTGAACATATAACTAATATCATAATCCATAATACATTTATAGAAGCATTTCATCAAAACATGTGATAGGCATAACTTGTACATACATGGGGATTTCATGGTATCATGCTAGTTAGGCACTTTTCCTTCATCTAGGCAATTAATTAAACATATTATAGGAATGGTACATGTAAACATCATTGTACAATAATTAAACATCATGGTTCAATTCTAATTTCATCATTCAAGAGTTTAGTCATAGGTTTGCATGAATCTATATCTATATTAATTTAACCCAAATAGAATTTATCACCCAACATGGAGTATAATTTAATTTCTCATTATCCACAGGAAGAAGAGTAGCCCAATCATTAAATTCATAAGAAAATCCATAACTTGAATTTAGAAAAGGGATTCTTGGGCTTCATGGACGAAAGGATTCCATAATGAACACTATGCATACCTTAGTTCGTGATTTCGTAAAGATTGATGGTGAAATCTTCTTGAATTTGAATCCCCAACAAAAACCCTATCTTGTTATTGAGAGAAAATAGTATATTTTGGGTGAAGAATGGATAAATCACGTGTTATTGGGTTTAAATAGGGGTAGGAAATTGACTCTTTTAACCCTGGACGCATTATTAATTTTAGTAAAAATTTTCCGAATTGGGCTCCTGGCGCAATGCGGCGTTATCGCATCGTGTCACTAGAAATTAACAATTGAGAAATTGAGGGATGGTGTGACGCAGAGCCATCTTATTGCCCCTTCCTTCGTGACCTAGAACTTTGGCGCGACGTGAGGGAATTTACGTTGAGACACTGAAAAAAGGACAACTCTAAATTTAAGTGTTGGAGAGACGTGCCATAATTGTGGACACCTACTGGAAATTGCCAAATGCCATTTCTTCTTGTGGCTCGGCATGCCACTGACTAATAAGGCGTTGTTTTATGATGGAAACTTAAAATAGTCATAACTTCTTACCTGGTTATCGGATTTATACGAATCATATATCGATGGAAAGTTTATTGAATTTTCCATATGAAAAAAAGTGAAAATCATGAAAATTCCTCATGGAATAATTATCATTCACTTTAGAAGATAATTGTAGCCATTCTTGCGACAAAATTTGCTAGAAAACTTTAGGGTATTACAGAATCATACTCCATGAATTTATGAACTCCAAACTTAGGTCATGCAGATCATGAATCATGTACTCATGATTTATAGAATGTTTAGTTCCAGGTACTCATGGTATACCTTTAATGACCAGTGAAATTCAGATTATGTCATATATATCCTCAGTTTTGATCTTTGTAATTAATCCATGTCATGGATACTGTATTCCCCAGGCCTTAGTTAAGTGTTCAAGTTATGCATAGTATTATTCCATGCTTCAGGTTCGCATGTTCTAATCTTTCAGTAACCTCTCCTTGTGAATTCATATTGGTGATAAGTAATTGTTTAGGAGAGAGAGAGAATGAATGTTTCATGTTGGGCAAAGATTGTTGTATGTTTGTTCTAGCTAAGGCTATAAGCATAAAGGAAAATTGAGGCAGGGCTTTTAATATATGTCATGATTAGTTAAAATTTCATGTGTGTTTTCTTAAGAATAGTGCAAGAAAGTTATTATTGATAGAGCTTTAGAGAATATAAGAAAGATGCTTTTATGGGTGCTTTCCTAGAAGTTCATATATGATTATAATTATAGGCGTGAATGTCATGTTGGTGTATAAGTGGATGAGTGCATTGTGCGTCAGTAAATTCCTAGTAAGAGGTTGAATTTAGTTGTTGAAGTGGTAAGAAGAATTATTCTTGAGATGAGAAGATGTAAAACACGCATGGGGTATTGAATTCATGGTTCAAACTAGTTCATGGTGTTATGTGTAGTAACTTGTGATTTTGAGTTAGGCTTGAACTTAGTGAGAGTGTGTAGTTCAACTCAAACTTTGGCTAGAGTAGTTATATGTGTCCATGTGAAAATTTCAAGTTGAATAAATAAGCATAGTATTCAAGAGGGGAAGTGTGGTTAAGGAAGTATTTGAGAAGAGTAACTAAGCTTGGAATTTAGAAGTTGCCTTGCTTAAGGCATAGTGATTGTATCCTAGTTGATGTTTCATATCCCTATGTTCCATGTTATAGAGTTATAGACATGTTGTGATTCCTTACTCATATACCTTATTCCGATCATGCCCAAAATTCTTTACTCCCTAATGTTGTTAGAACTTCTTGCAAAGAGTGTTGAAGAAATAATCCAGTTTAGTATGAACTTTCAGTATGAGTTAGTCCGTATAGACAGCAATTCAGGTTAGTAGTTAGACAGATAAGCTCTTATGGTTTTCCATCTTTCCACCTAGTTTTACCATCCGGAGTTTCATGAATATGGTTATTTCATGAGGTAATTCATTCACGCCCATGAAATTTACGAATTCAGTTTAGTCCATGCATCATGTCTCTGATTCAGATATCTAGTCATGACTCAGTTCATAAGTTTTCAGCACATAATCTCAGTGCTCCAAGTATTCCAACTCAGACAATGTAATATCTCTTGTACGACCTTGGTCTCATTATCTCATAATTCGTGCTTACATTGCATCATTTATCACTTCATAGTTATATATGTATTATTATATCATGAACACTTTAAGTGAGTTCTAAACTCTCAACATGAATCAGTTCCTTATAGTCAATAAAGTCAAATCAGTCCAAAAATCAGTTTCATGATAGAAGTTTTAGTGTTTCAGCTCAGCTATATTTCATTAGCAGACATTTCATGTCTACATCATTCCATACTTTTTAAGTTTCAATAAGTTCCAACCTATCATTCGAGGACTAATGATTCCAAGGGGGAGATAATGTAACACCCCAAAAATCCAAGCCATTATTAGAACCTTGCATCAAGTTCATGAAAAATCAAAAAACATGTTTTGATAGTTTTATAAGTTATTTGTACATATATTAAGTTCTCAAATAGCTCCTACTTTGTAGACAAGTAAAAACATTCCTTAGCGATTAAATTCTTGTGAAGAAAATAACTATAGTCAGCTTCAAACAAGCATAAATTATTGTATACTGAGAATTTTTTAGCTCAAGACCCACCAAAATATACATAATTGAATTATATTTTGAACGATACCAATTTTACCTTAATCCAATATCGGATTAAAATGTTATGCCTATTTTACCGAAGAAGTGTCTGTCTGCCAAGACGCGATGGCTAGGGTGATGGACCGTCGCATCAGTGATGGCCCGTTGCGCTAAATCATCACCCTTAAGCAGAAAGACTAAAATTTGGTTATTTAATGACTATTGGAGAAACGGTCAATCACGGGAGTGAGGTCCATCACCCAAACCATCACCCGAGATAGTTCTGCACTATCATGACATTTTTAAAAAGTTTTTTTGGTCTTTTTCCACTCTTTTAACCTAGTGATTTCACCCTCCAAATAGCAATTATCATGCGTAAATACTACCCTAACCTATCAAAACTCAAAAATCATCCATCATAAAGCAAAAACGAGGCGATTTCTTTCTCCCCAAGACCAACTAGGGTTCATTAAATTCAAGTTCAATACCAAGAAATTTATCCAAGGCTTTAATATTCAGGTATGTGGGATGTTCACCCATGGGTACCTTTCACCCATGGCGCCCAAAAACCTTCTTTTAAACTAAAGTATGTATTTTTCTCTTATTATGGAGTTTTTTATGTTCAAGGTGGATTAAATTCATGTGTTTTCCTTAGTAGTTTGACTCTATTCGTGTCAAAGAACGATTCCATGAGAAATTAGATTATCTTATTCTTTGAGCTTCAATCTCCCATGTTATATTCAAGTGAATATCATGATTATATTATCAAGTTATGATCTCAGTCATGTAACCATGTTATTTTCTCATGTTTTAAGACATTATCATGCTCAAGTCCATGATTCTCATATGTTTGATGAAATGTCTATATTTTGAGTTTTGAACCATGATTACATACTACAGTATTTCAAGTATAATATTGTATTCTTATAATTATTCAGTGTTGGGGGGTTATGAACACCCAATACCTACGTGTTTTACATGATTTCTATTTTTTAAGTAATAAGTCAGTCAGACCATGGTTTTATTATCATATTCAGAATGTCATGTTCATGCTAGGAACTTATGAGTACAGTACCATATCATATTAAGCAATTAATAATACCAAAGTCCTTCAATTGGGAGTAACACTTAGCACCGAGTGAATGTAGGGATGGCAACTCCCCTATCAGCAGAGGCATGAGTCGTTAGTAGCAATCCCTAGGTTCCAGACCTACGGTGACACCGTAGATTATAAGGGGTCCCCCGTCAGTAGAGGCATGATACCCTTGTCCTTTGGGACTTCAGCCTTGTGGATCCACATTGTCAGTCATTTGTTGGTACCCCTGGTAAGGTACCAACACCCTTCCAACTAGGGTTACAGGTTGGACCTCGATAGTTCAGATTTGGGCATGTCGGTTGTAGTTAACTCCCACAGTCTTAGTACAGTAGTGTATCTTAGCTCAGGTTTGCTTGACCAAGTGTACAAATATTCAGTTATACATAATTCAATTTTTCAGACTACAGATTATCTCAGAAATATGTCTATGCTTGGTCTTGCATTCTTAGTTTTACATGTTCATGTTATTTTTCACGTTAAGTTCCCATGAATGATCCTTGGTTCAGTTTTACAATCCATTAAGTTTTACAAGAGATTTACATACAGTATTCATGTTTTATCATTTCCCAACTTTAGTTCTACATATTCTACAAAAGTAAAAATTTGAGTAATTAAGTGTAGTGATTCATCGGCTTATCAAACTATGTTTGTTACTCATGTTTTAAGATACTTCAGCTTTCAGTTTACTTCAGTCTCTTGGTGAGTCTACTTGCACTTTGCATACATGTTTTAAGATTACGTATGAAATCAGTTTTAGTTATTGCATTCACCCCCACTTACTCAATACATTTCAAAGTACTAATCCACATATATGTCTATGTGATACAGTGTCTCATAATGTAGGTGCCAGTTATAGCCTACACATCAGAATTATACAGTTGCAGCTTCCAACCAGCAGGTGATAAGTTCTCCTATTTCAGAAACTCCATTCAGTTATAGTTCATGTACTTTATTTTGATTATTCATGTGTATTGATTAGTGTTAGTTGGAGGAATATTCCAGCTATCTAAGTCAGTATAGTAGAGGCTTCATATATGGTCAATCAAAGTCATGAAATATAAATTTCAGTTCTCTCTTCAGTTTTTTCATAGTGTAAACTTTATCAGTATTTCATTTATCCAGATTATGTCATGATTATATTTCCACAAAATAAATTTAGCTATTTTATTTATTCTAAATCATTTACTCAAGTATCATACTAGTTCATGGGTTAGATTGAGATCACTTGTGGTTCTAAGCACTGTTTTACGACTAGGGGATAATCTCGGGTCATAACACGGTTGAGCTAAACAATCCAAGATAAGGTTTTAAAGTGCATGTATAGCCTTATTCCCTTTGTCCGGCATATTATTTATGTACGTATATGATGATGTTTACATGGTTTTGAATTGGGTTTGACTTGATTATATTTTATCCCCTATTCCTTAGTTACATGCTATTGCTTAACCCACTAACTGTCTTCAGATGCAGTATCCCCATGTGATGCAGGTATCGGAGATACCTCTACTCTCTTTGCACAATATTAGGTGGATCGGCTCAGTTTGTTAGTCGTTGGTGGTTAAGTGATGAGCTTCCATTCTCCGAAAGACTTCATCATTTCATCAGTTTCCAGTCTTAGATTAGAATTGAGAGTTTACTTTATCATTAATATTGACATTGTCATTGTCAGGGTCGGGGACATGTCTCGATACTTTATTGAATTTGGTTTTGTTTAGAAGGCTTTGTATATTACTGTGGACTTGGGTGATACTGATTGGTCATTTTTTATCGGTTATCAGCTATAGACATGTCTTAAATTCCCTGAGCTTATCATATATTATCTTTTTATATATTTGGAATTCATCTGATATTGGGGGTATTGTGTTTTGTTTGGTTAGGTACAGGGGGTGGTCTCTGATCCTCGTTGGACTTGAGATACCTATCACGGCTACGCCCTGGTTTGAGTCGTGATAATGGTAGTGTTGACTCTTGCCCAATGTACATGTTATAGAGCATTTCACAAGTAAAAAGCTCAATATGATAGTGTTGACTCTTGTCCAATGTACGTAACTTGTTGTTTCAAATTCTTGAGATAAGTCGTGCCTCTAAGGCGAGAGTTATAGAAATTCTCATAAATCAAGACATAACGTAGTAGTGTCAACTCTTATCCGTGGGGTATAACTTGTTGTTTAAAATTCCTTGAGCTAAGTCTTGCCTCTAAGGTAATTGAGTTATAGAACATCTCATAAATCAAAACACAATGTGGTAGTGTCAACTTTTACCCATGAAACGTAATTAACTTGTTGTTTGAAAGTCTTAAGTATTGTCTCTAAGGCAAGACTTATGAAAAATATTACAAATCAAGATATAATATGGTAGTGTCAGCTCTTGTCCATGAGACGTAACTTGTTGTTTGGAAGAAATTAAGAAAAGAAAAATAATAAAAGTTTAGAAAGATATTTTAAAAAAATAAAAAACAAAGAAAATTATATATAAACAAATATATATATATATATATATATATATATACTAGTTTAGGTGTAAACGTCTCACGCGTGTACCTCACTTTAATGAGTTCAAATGTTACAATAAATAGAATATTTGTTTAAATAATAAAAAAGAATACAATAATTAAATTCAACATTTTTTAAACATGTAAAGATGGAAAATTTATTTAATTAAACCTAAAATATACAAAAATAATTCTCAAATTCAATCAAAATTTACCCACCACTTGTAAACTACAACAAAACAATACGATGATAGAGATATCAAAACAATACAATTAAACCTAGAGATATCAAAACAGTACAATTAAACCTAACCTTTGCAAAAGATTTTCTTTAAAGTCGATCGATGTTCATCTACTGTCAACTACAATAAAATAATACGATAATAGCTATATCAAAATAATACACTAAATCTAACTTTTACACAAAAAAAGAATTCTCAAAGTAGTGATATCAAAACAATACAATTAAGTCTAACATTTTTCTAAAGAAAAATTCAAAGTCGGCTGACATTTATCTACTACCTGTAAATTACAATAAAATAATACGATAATAAAGATATCAAAATAATACAATTAAACTTAATTTTTACACAAAAAATCATAACAAAACTTTGTGTAAAGGTTATGATCAATAGAATCAAAACGTAATATAAATAGAAATTTGAGATTCAAAAATCACAAAGTTACCCAATAACAAAGCTATGGTCACAAAATTTTATTACACAAATAATGTATTTGTATAAACCTAAAAACAGACTTGTAAAATTAAAAAAAAAAAAGAAATATAGCGACTCATAAACTAAAATATTATAACAAAATTAAAGAATTATAGTTCTAACCTAAAATAAAAACAATACCTTTTTTGGGGTGAAGTCCACTACCTTTATTAATTGGGATACACGAATTGTATTTAATTTTTGGAAGAATATTCCTCTTCTTCTTTTAGGAGTCGTAACCTATTTTATGTAAAATAGTTTCCCAATTTTTCTAAAATATTTTGAACTCTACCTTATATAGAATTTTTTTTATATAATAATAGCTTTGAAGTTGTATTTTCCTTAACAATTTATCGTCATAAATTTAGGAATTCAACTAAAATTAGAAAAGCTTCTCCATTTATTTATTTTTTGTATATATTTATTTTAGACGATATTCAATATTAAAAATTAAAAAAAAATTGAAAAGACGATTTTGTCTATTATAGAGTCTTTTAATGAAGGGCAAAAAGTTCAAATCACTTTTCTAAAGGTTTTCACACTTTTAATATTATATATATATATATATATATATATATATATAGAGAGAGAGAGAGAGAGGGAGGGAGGGAGAGAGAGAGAGAGAAGTTGAGAGGATAAAAGAAAAAAATTGAGAAAAAAGAAAAAAAAGACAAAACAAAAATAAAGTCTAAAAAAAATTAAAAACTAAAGAAAAATAAAAAAGAGGTTTTTAAAAAAAAAAAAAATAGAAGTTGAGAGGAGAAAAGGAAAAAAAAAAGTAAATGTTGAGAAAATTTTAAAAAAAATAGAAATAAATAAAATCAATGTAAAAGAAAAAAGAAAAAAAAATAGAAGTTGAGATGAGAAAACAAAAAAAAAGTAAAGTCTGAGAATAACTTTAAACCAGAAAAAATAAATAAAACCCAATGTTAAATTAAAAAGATAAAAAATAGAATTTGAAAGATAGTTGTGCTATATATGAAAAGAAGGAATACTAATTTTGTGGTACTTTTCTTACGAGGGACAAAAAAACAAAGTCATACATTATAAGAATTATTTATATAATTTACTCATGCAATATTTATTGTCTGTATGTATGATCGTCCATGTACGATGTATGAATAGCAGCCAGTATGTAGGACAACCAGTCGGCTAGTGTATATACGTAAGCGGTCATGTATGTATATGTGTATATTTCAGCTACTAGTGAATGTATAATATGTTTTGAATAGCAAGCTGGTATATTGTGAAAACTCAATAATACCATCGTATTGCTTCTTTTTCTTTCCTTCTTTGTCGTGATGTTTTCTATAAAAAGTCTATGACCCACATCCGTCATTGCGCCACACACGTCACAATTTAAAAAAAAGGAAAAATTACAGAAACTGACATCGTTAAAACTATAATTATAATAAATAATAATACTTCTTCAAAATTGCAACTTATAACAAAAATAGTAATATTTTACCCACTTCATAGTAATAGAAAAATATGTATTTTTCAGTTGTGCATATGTATTTATGAGTAATACATATATATTTGTATATGTATTTATATAGCAATATTTTACTTAAATACAAAATACAATTTATTATTTTTCGTAATTATAAAATTATTGCTATAAAAATTATAATTAAGACTATAAAGTTGTTATTTCTCAAATTTTTCCTTTTAACAACATTGGTAGAATGTCATAGTCAGCCCCTACCATTTCCTCAATCCTCCTACTTCCTCCTTTCAATTTCCATTAATTACTCTTGTGTAGTCCACACCTTCCATTTTCTAATCCCCTTTCATGAAGATACTACAAGAAACTCTTTGAAAAAACGACACACTCAACTATTCATCCACTCAATCTGTTTTAGTTTGGGCCAGTTATTAATTCAGTTCAATTCAAAGTTTATTAAATTTTAAATTGATGTGTATTTCGAATGGAAAAACTACAAAAAGTGATAAATTTAAGATCATAATTAAAATTAATAGCAACACTTTTATAAAATTAAATTTTGTAGCAGAAATAATATTATTTTAGTGAAACCATGCCATTAAATCGTATTTTCAGTTACCTCTAGTAACTTCTCCCTCCTTTCACACTAACATTCTCTCTTTCTTTTTTTCTTGCTTTACCTTTTTATTTTTTTCAAATTTCTCTTATTTTTCAGATTTTTTTTATTCAATTTCTTACTTTTTCTCAGGTTCTAAATAAAGATCGTATTTCACAAAATCAATTAACTATTAACTTTCAGTTATTGCATGTTATCTATTCCTCTATTTGTATATATTTTATATTTTGTATTTTTTTGGGTCACCATTGTTATTGCCGTTTTGTTTTTGAGCTTTTTGATTGTATGATTGTGGAGGTCTACTTTAATGGTAGAACACGCACCATATAAAAGATCAAATAAAGGTGTATACCAACGATCAATTTTATTTCCAATTATCCACCATTCTTTAGTATTAGACTATCTCAAGACGAAATTATTAAAGTGGTTTCTACGCGTATAGAGTCGAAGAAATTAGTGAGCGTTGAAGAGTAAGGTCGAAATATCGTAATGATTCAGAGAATATGGTCGAAATTATGAAAAAAAAAAAAAAAGGATTGCAAAAACTTTCATCTCCAAAACCCCCAAAAAATTTAAAACTCTGAGAAAAAATGGAAGCAAAAAAAATCGGAGAAACAAGTAAAAATTTCACTCTTCTGAAGATGATTCGGTAGATGACAAAGATCAAAAGGTATTTGTATATATATTTATCACGAGGGTATTTTTTACAAATCTATCTAGCATTTGTATGTATATACAAATCTCATTGTATATATTGGGGCATGTATTGTATTTTGTATATACATATAGAGATCGATATGTATTTTTGTACGATTTGGATGTGACTATGGACTGTTCTATGCCCTTTAGTCTGTAATATTTGTATTTATTTATATTTTTTACTATGTAAGATATGTATTTTGTATTTTTTGATTACCTATATGTATATGTATATAGTTGTCCTTTTTAATAATAGAGATTTTATGTCATATACGTATATATACACATATGCCTCAGAATTATTATCTTTTTTTTGTTTGTATATATATATACATATACACACACACATATATACATACATACATATATATATATATATATATATATATATATATGGCTTAATTTTCTGTTCAGATCTTACATATGTATTAATTAGTGGTGCAGCTCTACATTTGTATTCATATGTATTTCAAACAGAGTTGCAAATAAATATAGGTGATGTAAATGTATTTGTATAGGTAATGTAGGTAGATATGTATTGATAATGTAGGGTAGATTTTTATTGTTGTTTATTTAAATACAAATGTATTTTGAATTTTTAAATCCATATTTAGTTGCGCAATTTTTAAATTCATATATATATATATATTCAAAGCACAGTTGTTCTCCATAAAGTTAACTGCATCTATATTTTTCAAAACTGTTGCATATGCATATTTGTAACTGCATATGTAATATTCAGAATATATGAATATGTATTTCTATTTTTTTAACATATATGATTATGTAACTTTACATATTCAATGACATATATATGTGAAATATGGAAGGAAAATTATAGGGAGAATACCTACGAAAATACCTGAATGTTAATCGAATTTTCAGTTGAGCATACTAAATTTTGTGGGGGTCCTATTATCCCCTAGACTTTTTTTTTGGGTATTTTAATGGCATATATCAACCCACTTTGACAAGTGCATGTAATCACGTCTCTTGAGTGCGTGAGAGTGATTAAAAACGTTTAAAAAATATTTTTTTGGTCAAATAACCCCTCAATTTGCTGACTTTTAAAAATTTTATATTTTTTATTTATTTTTCATTCGTTCTCTTCTCTTTCTATCTTCTTTCTTTCTTCTCTTTAATGGAGTTAAATTGGTGCTCCATTGTTGAATTGAAAATAATTTCATCACACATACACACACCCTAAATGAGTCATCTTCAAAACACTCAATTCAATTACATCAATTTTACTCAATTTCAATACACACACACCAAATGGGTATTCTCCAATTCCATCAAAAATAGCAAAATTAACCCACCATTGTCACCACCAAGCAACCCACCATAGCGATTTATTAGGTATTAAATCTATTTGTATTTTAACTTATATACATATGATTCGTGTTTGGTTTGGATTTTGTAATCAATCGAGAAAAAGAGAAAGAATGGGATTCATAATGAAATTTGTGGAGAACTTGATATTGAGATTAAGTTTGCTCGAACTGAATAAAGTTCTCGCTGTTTGGGTTGTTTACACCAATTGTGGTGGCAAAGCTGAAAACTGTGTTGTGGCTGCTTGATCCTTTAATTGGTAGTATATTAAAGTTCTCTTTTATTAAAGTTGGTCTTACATGGACCTGAAGAAATTTGATTGCAAATAGCATACTAAGACAGTAGCTAAATACACTACTGGAATTTAGAAGCACTGTTTGCACTGAAGTAGAAAAAACTTTTATCCAGCTCAGAAAAGTTATGTATGCTTTGAAGTAGATCATGCATATTAATGTCTTCATTCGATATAATTGTTATTATTATTGCAACTATACTTATGCAATGAACATGTGAGCAACTATACTGGAACTGTATAAATTGCGATTTGACTAAAATTATTGAATAGAATTTTCGATTTGAATTTGAAATTTGGGAAAAGATTTTCTTAATGAACTAAATAAAAGTCAAATTTCAAGAATGAAGAATCAAGAATCTGGTGAAAAATGGTGAAAATTTGTATTGTAGTATTACCAATGTTGTTTGTAGGAGTAATATATGGTTGTAATGGTGAAAATAATGAAAATGGAGAAGAAAAGGCGTGTGTGTCACACCTCCGGTAGCCAAATCTGGGTATAGAATTTTGGGGGGTAATAATTCCACTTTAAAAAAGTCTAGGGGGTAATAGGACCCCCGCAAAATTCAATATGCTCAACTGAAAATCCGATCAAACTTCAGGTATTTTTGTGAATATTCTCCCAAAATTATATAGTAAAATTACATTTTGTTATAAATATATTACCATATATAGTGAATGTCTACTTTATCATAGATAGTCAATGTCTATTTATGGAAAAGTTAGAAACCCCAAACTTAGTTTTCCCTGTAAATAAAGGAATTTTCCTTTATTGTAATTCACCCATGAAGAAACCCATCAAGAGAAATAGTAATCACTCTCTTTTCTCTCTCTATTCTTATTCTTCTTTGTTTTATATTTCATAACACGTTATCAGCATGAGACCCTGCCAAAAAAGGTGAGATTATAAATTTAAAGGTAATTTTAAGGTTAGTAATTTCTTATGTTATTTGTCTTTTGCTACTAATGATATAATTATTGTTGGATTTGAGGAAAAATAATTGGTTTGTAACCACTTATGCTTTCAATTTGTTCATGAAGAACAATAGTGTTAAGAGATATGATGATGAATTTAACTCTCGTCTCATTAAGAGGGTAAGATATTGGGTTAAAAGTTCTAATGCACCATGATGATAAGATATTGGGTTTAATTCCCATGGAGTTATGAAGTAAATTTCATCCATGATCACTTAACTTTGTGTTTATTACACAAAAGTCATTTTTCTTTCATTCATTACACAAAAGTCATTTTACTTTCCTCCGGCCATCACAAAAGTCACTATGGCCGGATTTTACAATAATCTCATCGAAAAAATGATGTGTCAACCTTAATTAGTTCTTAATTTCAATTTTAGAGAATATATACATATACATATATATACATATGCATATACATACATATATATATATATGTATGTATATATATATACACCCACACACCCACACACCCCCCCCCCCCCACACATATATATATATATATATATCACCCTATCTTGACCCTTTTTATATGTCTCTCTCTCTCTCTCTCTCTCTCTCTCTCTCTCTCAATATATATATATATATATATATATATATATATATATATATATATATCACCCTATCATGACCCTTTTTATATGTGTCTAACTCAATTTTTCTTATGAATTATATAACAGAAGAATATCAATTTCTTAATAGATTAAACTATCCAGTGAAGATTATTTTCATAAGAAAAAATATTAGTTGATATATTTATGAAATTAAAATTATACTTATATATAGGGACGATACTAAAATTTTGTAGTCCTCATGACACTATGATAGTTTTAATTTCTTTTAAAATCCTCTAAACTTGAGACACATGTTGGTAAATCATTTTTCTCCTCTAAAATTATGACATGTAGTTTCTATAATTATGATAATTTTAATTTTTTCAAAATCCTCTAAAATTGTGACATGTGGTTGGTAAATTACTTTTCTCATCTAAAATTATGACATGTAGTTGATAAAATTATTTTTCTTCCACTAAAATTATGTCATGTTGTTGATAAAATTACTTTTTTCTCTCTAAAATTGTGTCATGTAGTTGATAAAATTATTACATTTTTTGCCACTTAGGCATTTGCATTTGGTATATCATAATTATATAATAAATTAGTCCGTTTATTGAGTTTGTCTTTGTGCTTTTAATTGTTTGACTAATCAATTAATTTTTTTAGAAGTTTTCGTTATAATATCTAGTTTTTGATAAATTATATATTATTTAATTAATTCAATTGATAAATATAAAAATTAAATGTCCAATGATTTATTTTATCTATTAAATGACTTATATTTTATAACTTTTATTAACACAACTATCAATAATATTATTTGTACAAATTTTAAAAATACTTATTTGATGGGAAAAATAAAAAGGTTTTATTTAAAACTATCTTTAACATGTTGATTCATTTCTGAAAAATTAAAATAAATATTAAAAAATAATATTATATACCTTATTTTATGCATTTTGAAGAATTTATCTTGTTTATTACTCTTTTTTGATGCACATTTGTGGCAGATGTCATATCCAATTTTTACCTAAGTTCAAAACAAACACGACATTATGGATTCAAAATGGATTAATTTTATACAGAATTGTCACCTAATTTTTAAGGAAAAATAGGAAACCTGTTTATTGTTTAACACTAGAGGTGCATGGCCCGTGACAGCACGGGCCCAATACTATAGACATCTTTTAGCACCAATATTTGATATTGATGAGATACAAACATAAATGTACATTGATTTAAAATAATAATTTTTTAAATAATAACTATTTGACGGTACTCACTAAGGAGTGAAGTTTTATAAGATAATTTTTTTTCATATGATAAAAAAGTGTAATGTGTCGTGTAGTCGGGTTATTTTAATTGTTTGATGATAAGATTGAGACCTGTTACAAAATATAGAAAAGATGTAGAACTAATATTCATAGGATTATTTCATATAAAAACTGGAATAAAAGATACTTCAATTAACAACGAAGTCTTGGATCATCTTCTCAAAGATGATTATGATTGAATTAGCTGCAACAAACATGTCATAAATGCATATTTTTCTTGTTTTAATTAAATACTATTGATTTTCTAGTACATAAATAACTTATAATAATTAATTAGGAGTGATATAGTAAAATCACGACGCAGCTCTTGAAGCAGCCATGTCGAAACTAATATTTTAATTAAATATTATAAATTTTTAATACATAAATGACTTATAATAATTAATTAGAGTTGATACAGTAAAATCAAGGTTGAAGGAGGTCAACTTAATTTAATACATCAAGAGTTAACTTATCATTTTATGTCTATTTTATTTTATAAAAAATATGATTAAATTTTTAACACTTAGATGACTCATAATAATTAATTATAAGAGATATTTAGCAAAATTATGGTTGAAGCAGCAGCAGCAGACATTTCATCTATTTTTTAATTAAATATTATTAATTTTTAATAAATAAATAATTTATAATGATTAATTCGGCATGATATAGTAAAATCACGGTTAAAGCAGCTGAAACAAATATTAAAAATATCTATTTTTGATTAAATATTAATAATTCTAATATATAAATGACTTCTAATAATTAATTAGGGGTAATATAGTAAAAAATATTATTAATTCTAATATATAAATGACTTATAATAATTAATTTAGGGTAATATAGTTAATCACAGAGCAATTAAAGATAATATAGGCAGACATGTCATCTATTTTTTAATTAAATATTATTAATTTTTTAACACATAAATAACTTATAATAATTAATTAGGGATGATAAAGTAAAATCACGGTTAAAGCAGCTAAAATAAATGTCAAATATATCTATTTTTTAATTAAATATTATTAGTTCTAATATATAAATGACTTATAATAATTAATTAGGGGTAATACAAAAAAAATATTATTAATTCTAATATATAAATTACTTATAATAATTAATTAGAGGTAATATAATAAATCACTGAACAATTAGAGTAATATAGTAAATGACGAAGTAGCTGATTTTTTAATTAAATGTTATTAATTTTTAATACATAAATGACTTATAATAATTAATTAGGGATGATATAGTAAAATTACGGTTAAAGAAGCTGAAACAAACGTCATAAATATCTATTTTTAATTAAATATTATTAATTCTAATATATAAATGACATATAATAATTAATTAGGGGTAATATAGTAAAAAATATTATTAATTCTAATATATAAATGACTTATAATAATTAATTAGAGATAATATAATAAATCACGGAGCAATTAGGGGTAATATAGGTAGACATGTCATCCATTTTTTTAAATTAAATATTATTAATTTTTTAATACATAAATGACTTATAATAATTAATCAGAGATGATATAGTAAAATCACGATTAAAGCAGCTGAAACAAACGTCATAAATATCTATTTTTTAATTAAATATTATTAGTTCTAATATATAAATGACCTATAATAATTAATTAGGGGCAATATAATAAAAATATTATTAATTCTAATATATAAATGACTTATAATAATTAATTAGGGGTAATATAGTAAATCACGGAGCAATTAGGGTAATATAGACGAAGCACTAGTCGAAACCATAGACAGACATGTCATCTATTTTTTTTAATCAAATATTATTAATTGTTTAATATATAAATGACTTATAATAATTAATTAGGGATGATATAGTAAAATCACGGTTAAAGTAGCTGAAACAAACTTCATAAATATCTATTTTTTAAATTAAATAATATTAATTCTAATATATAAAGGACTTATAATAATTAATTAGGGGTACTGTAATAAAAAAAATATTATTAATTCTAATATATAAATGACTTATAATAACTAATTAGGGTTAATATAGTAAATCACAGAGCAATTAGGGGTAATATAGTAAATGATGAAGCAGCTGATTTTTAATTAAATATTATTAATTTTTTAATACATAAATGACTTATAATAATTAATTAGGAATGATATAGTAAAATCACGGTTAAAGCAGCTGAAACAAACGTCATAAAGATCTATTTTTTTAGTTAAATATTATTAATGCTAATATATAAATTACTTGTAATAATTAATTAGGGTAATATAGTAAAAAAATATTATTAATTCTAATATATAAATGACTTATAATAATTAATTAGGGGTGATATAATAAATCACGGAGCAATTAGGGGTAATATAGGCAGACATGTCATCTTTTTTTTTATTTAAATATTTTAATTTTTTAATACATAAATGACTTATAATAATTAATTGGGGATGATGTAGTAAAATCAGGATTAAAGCAGCTGAAACAAATTTCTTAAATATCTATTTTTTAATTAAATATTATTAATTCTAATATATAAATAACTTATAATAATTAATTAGGGGTAATATAATAAAAATATATTATTAATTCTAATATATAAATGAATTATAAGAATTAATTAGGGGTAATATAGTAAATCATAGAATAATTAGAGGTATTATAGTAATTGATGAAGCACTAGTCGAAACCAGTGCTTTTATTATATAGAAAAATGTGTCTTTATTTAATCTGTAAAACTATTTTAGATTCTAAGTAAGGGTTCAAATTATTTCAAAGGAAAGGGATTAGACACCCTTCAGAATCCATAAATATGATTTTCGACCAGATTTAGGTTTAGTAAAAGATGAAGGAAAAAAATCAATGTTTATAAATATAAATATAAAATACATTTTAAAATAATCTACATTTGAAGTGTGTATAAATTATATATGTAATCATAAAAATATGAACGTGAAAGTATGTAAAGACATGTAACCAGAGTACATAAAAATACCTAAATTAAATTATTTATTTTTTGTATGAATATTAACGGTCTAAGTTTACCTAAACGTGTGGTGAAGTTTGTATAAATAAAGAACATCCCCGCCTTACGCCCAAAAATAAAATTTTACAGTGATAATATTTGTACAAGTATAAAAATACAAACCAAAAATTTAAGATCTTCTTTGAATGTCTTTTCCGACGGGTATTCCCAATAATATGTATAAGAACTTGTAGTAACAAATAAATAATAACAAAATAAATTGTAAAAATATATGTGCATATATGTATTTAAAGATATAACTTTTGTTAAAAATTGGGTTCAGATAAATTTTTTAAAAAAATTTAGAAAGATTTTATCATTGCTCGAATTTATTTATTTTATTACATATTTAAACACATAATATCCATTTTTTTTATTTGCAAAGGCCTCAAAAATCGACGGAGAATTTCTTCATCGATCATATATTGATACTTGACGGAAATAAATAAACTTGAGAAGATAAAGTCTGTCTTTTGTAATAGGGTAGCTACTGTGACCCATGAAGCTGACGTGGAGGACACCTCGCCTACTAACGTGGACACACACAATCAGCAATGGGTTGAAGTTAAGAGAAGAAGTGAGCGCGTGAGGATTCCATCCAAAAGACTTGCTGACTTCATAGTGGGAGTGGGGGCAAAAACGTAAAAGAGAGGCATAAGGAAAATAAATAGTTATCAGTAATTTTATTAGGGTAGGGAATTGCTAAGCTAGTGCCTACTTCTCGTCTCTCTCAGTATCTCTATTCCCATCTCCCTATTTCTTCTATCTTTTGTAGTTTTCCTTATTGTTCCATTACAAATCTCCATGTTGTGATTTCTTGATTGAGTTTAATACAATCAGTTGACTCCTAATTGTGGTTGGAAATTCTAGTTTGTTTCACTGGTGCTTTCACCAAGAGGTCTTTATTGGAGGACCCTACCATACTCAAGGCTCTTGTAGAAAAATCGGTGAAGGAAGCAAATACTTCAATCTCTAAGGAACTAGAAGAAATTTATGGTATGCTTATGGATGTTGTTGGTAACAAGACAACGCACCAGATTCATCCACCGTCGGCACCTACCCTCCGTCATAAGCCTGCATCGGTGGAGTTCGGCAGGTTTTGTGGTGCGAATCCAGAGGCTTGGATATTCTAAGTAGAGCGCTACTTCAATTTTTATGGCATCGAGGATGGATAAAAGTTGACTATGGCATCTTTCTACCTAGATGGTAAAACTCTAGAATGGTATCGGTGGTTATTTAGAACTAAGCAACTAGTGGGTTGGATGCACTTTACGAAGAAGGTTCGGATTCGATTCAAGGAGAAGGGACTCGAGTCAGCAGTAGGAAGGTTAGCGAAACCCCGACAGGTGAGCACGGTTTCAGAGCTACAAGGGAGGTTTGAAGCTATTGCTAATGAAACAGATGATATCTCCGATAAGCTCTTGGTAAGCCTCTTTATTTCTACGCTTAGGGAGGATATTAAGAACTTAGTCCTAAGTCATGAGCCCGATACATATGATGAGGTACTTAAACATGTTCATATACATGAGCATCGAATCCAAGCTGAAAAAGGCCCAACCCGACCAATGCTTGATAACAAAGGTACACCTTTGTTACCTAGTCCTAATTTATGGTCTTCTAATCAACCTCCATCGTCTATGTTAGCCGGTAATAATACCTCCATCCGAGCTGCTTCACGACCACCTTTAAAGCGTCTCTCACATAATGAAATCCAGAGTCGTCGCGATTGTGGTCTCTGTTATTATTGTGAGGAAAAATATATAGCTAGGCACCAATGCAAATTCTCGCCCAAATTATTGCTACTCATAAATGATTGCGTTATCGACCTCGTTTCGGAGCCAATTGTTCCTGATGACATAGAAGCAGAGGAATTTCAATGTTTAGAGGTCCAAGAACATTCAACTATTTCCGATCATACTTTGGCTGGTGGAAATCCCTCTTTCACACTTTGATTTCTTGGCCATGTGAATGGATCTCCAGTTCAAGTCCTAGTGGACGGGGGTAGTGATCATAACTTTATCCAGGATAGAGCAGCAAATTTCCTTCAGCTATCAATCGAGACCATTCCTAGTTTTTGGTGGTAGTTGGAAGTGGTCAGCGTCTGCGATGTCATAGTGTTGTAAGCCAAGTTATGCTCTCAATTCAAGGTTTTGATCTCACCCTTGACTTGTATGTATTGTCCTTACACGGCGTGGATGTTGTTTTAGGTGTCTCTTGGCTCTCCACTTTGGGAAGAGTGGTTACTGACTATGGCCAACACCTATTTAAGTTCACTGAACAGGGGTTTACTATTTGTTGGAAGGGGTTGGAACCCTCTAGTGCTTAACCAATACAGTTGCATAGCCTCCGACGATGCTTGGCCACGGATGCAATTTCATCTTATTACTATTTGCAGGTAGTGGACCCCGCGCCTGGTACTGATGAGCAGCTTGATCCTACCCTTCTTGTACTACTGGAATCATTCAATGAAGTATTCCAAAAACCACAAGGACTACCACCATCTAGACCACAAGACCACGCAATACATTTGGTGGCTGGGGCAGAACCAATTAATGTTAAATCGTATAGGTACCTTTATTTTCAAAAGCAATCAATGGAGCAGTTAGTTGCAGAAATGCTCCAAGAAGGAGTAATTCGAGCCAGTACAAGTCCTTTTTCTTCACCTGTGTTGTTGGTTCACAGAAAAGATGGTACATGGAGGTTTTGCGTGGATTACAGAGCCTTAAATGCAGTCACCATTCGGGATAGGTTCCCAATTCCCACTATTGATGAGCTATTTGATGAACTATTTGGTGCCATATACTTTTCTAAACTTGATTTGTTGTCGGGTTATCATCAAATACGAGTTGGTTTAGATGATGTGGCAAAGATAGCTTTTTGGACTCATAGTGGACATTACGAGTTTTTAGTGATGCCATTTGGGTTACTTAATACCCCATCGATGTTTTAGGCTACCATGAATGAGGTGTTTAGAACATGTCTCCGTCGTTTTGTCCTTGTATTCTTTGACAACATTCTTATGTATAGCTCTTCGTGTGAGGAGCATTTGAAGCATTTGCAAATAGTGTTAGATTTGCTATGGCAGCACAAGTTAGTAGCCAAGCAAATCAAATATCAATTCGAACAAACTTCAGTTGATTACTTGGGGCATGTAATCTCATATCAAGGTCTTAGTGTGGATCCTTCTAAGATTTCTGCAATACAACAGTGGCTAGAACCTAAGAATGTGAAACAGGTACGAAGTTTTCTTGGAATGGCAGGGTATTATCGAAGATTCATACATCATTATGCAGCCATTGCTGGGCCTCTCACGGACCTCCTTCGCAAAAATTCTTATCACTGGATGGTTGCAACTCGTACAACTTTTGAAACTCTAAAAAGCAAACTCAGTTCCACACCAGTGTTAGCCTTACCTGATTTTACTCAAGCATTCGAGCTTGAAATTGATGCATCCGGACGAGGTATAGGGGCAATGTTGCGCAAAAGGGGCACCCTGTGGCGTATTATAGCAAGAAATTGAGCAATAGAATGCAAGGAGCATCCACCTATCATAGGGAGATATTTGCTATAACCTAAGCGGTTAACAAGTGAAGATAGTACTTGCTTGGGTGGAGATTTACCATTTACACCAATTAGCAATCCCTCAAAAACTTGACGAATCAAACAATTCAAACTCCAGAGCAACAAAAATGGCTAAGTAAGTTAGTTGGTTTTGATTTTTAGATTATTTATCGACCTGGAAAATTAAACCAAGCTGCTGATGCACTCTCCGAACTGGTGAATCTGTGTTCTTCAGTATCTCTGTCAGAGGATATGATCTCAAAGAAGAGCTCAACGACTTAAACCAAACTTATCCCAAATTAGTGGCTCTGCAGCAGTCCGTACAAGACACTTATCCTACGGATTCAAAAATTCACTTTCAGAGTGATTTGCTATTTTTTTGGGGCCGCTTGGTTATTCCAATAGACTCGACCTTGTGCCAGAAATTACTTCATGAGTTCCATAGCACTAAAGTGGGGGGGGAATGCTGGGGTCACTCGTACTTATCATAGAATATCTTCCAATTTCTATTGGAAAGGTATGAAGAAGGACGTGCATAGTTTTGTTTGCCATGTTTGCCAATAAATGAAAGATTCGCATCATCTGCCTGCAGGCTTATTACAACCTCTACCATTCCCTTCCATGGTATTTGAAGACATCACAATGGATTTCATCACATGTTTGTCTAGTTCAAAAGAAAAATCCACTATCATGACTGTCGTGGATAGATTATCCAAATGTGGGCACTTCATTACCCTTACGTCTGTTTTTTCTGCTCGGTCAGTTGCAGAAGACTTCGTGGTTGGCATCGTTCGACTTCATGGTACCCCAAGATCTATCATCACAGATCGTGACCCCCGATTCTTACATAATTTTTGGTAGGATTTGAATCGCTTACAAGGCACTACTTTGGCAATGAGTACCGCGTGCCACCCTCAGACGGATGGACAATCTGAGGCTTTGAACAAATGCTTAGAGCAATACCTTCGTTGTTTTGTGTCTGATGATCTAAAAAAATGGGTGGCAATGCTACATTGGGTAGAATATTGGTACAATACATCGTATCAGTCTTCATCAGGAATGACACCCTTCAAGGCATTGTATGGAAGGAATTCGCCTATGGTTGCACGTTACATTTTGGGAAGCAGTCCTAGTGATCTGGTTGAGACCTATTTGGTATACCGCGATGCCATCTTAGACCTCCTTAAGACTAACTTGGTCTAGGCACAACATGCATGAAGAATTTAGCTGATAAGCGTCGTCTGGAGGTGACTTACGAGATAGAGGATTGGGTTTATGTAAAACTCAAACCTTACCGTCAGAACATGGTGCATCTTCAACAACATCCAAAACTGGGCAGACGCTACTTTGGACCTTTTAAAATTATTAAACGCATTGGTGAGGTTGCCTACAAGATATAGTTACCCGACGAAGCTCGCATACATCCAGTATTCCATGTTTCTTTACTCAAGCGATGTACGAGTGAACCAGATCAACAAAATGCACCACTTCAGCTCACTGGTTTAGCTGATCCCGGTCTGGTGGACTCATCTCTGAACCTTGAGGACAAGGTTCTTTCACAGGGTGGAGGTATTATTGTGACCTATGAGGATGACGAAGAGGAAACCTCACCTGCTGACGTGGACACACATAATCAGCAACGGGTTGAAGTTAAGAGAAGAAGTGAGCGTGTGAGGATTCCATCCAAAATATTTGCTGACTTCATAGTGGGAGTGGGGGCAAAAACGTAAAAGAGAGGCATAGGGTTTGCAACATAAGGAAAATAAATAGTTATCAGTAATTGTATTAGTGTAAGGAATTGCTAAGCTAGTTCCTACTTCTCGTCTCTCTCAGTATCTCTATTTCCATCTCCCTATTTCTTTTATCTTCTGTAGTTTTCCTTATTGTTCCATTACAAATCTCCATCTTGTGATTTCTTGATTGAGTTTAATACAATCATTTGAGTCCTAATTGTGGTTGGAAGTTCTAGTTTGTTTCAGTGGATCAAGTATCCGACAGAGAGATAATTTCATTGGCAAGTTCCTACTATATTTGTAGCTCATCAGTTACAAACTCAAAACAGTAAAGAAAAAAGGGATAAAATCTCCTAAAATAGAATAATAATACACAACTGTAGCAAACTCACAGAAAATATAAATCATGTTAAAATTTTCAAAAATAATAATATGATAATGATGAAGAAGAAAAAACAATATAGTTGCAGCAAGCAACGTTTAGCAAAAAAAGAAATAGCCAAGCCATAGAAATCTTACAAAAAGCAAAAAAAAAAAGGTGTCAACAATAGTACCAAACATAAAAGTTTCCCGACATGCGTAAGGCCCACCGAAAAATTCACAAATCTCAACAAATATGCATAAGTAATATTACAATATAAAGAAAGTAAACAAAAATCCTCATTCAACATAGACAATAAATTGAATCAATGATGTAAGTGGCGTTGTTTGCCGGTCACCGGTGGTCAGATCCGGAGAAGACACATAAAGAAAGAAAAGAGAAAAGAGGGCGGCGCAGCTGCGTTTGTCGGTGTGATCACCAACCAGAAGGTGGTCAAACCCAGTGGCGGCAGATCGACGAGGAGGAGGAGAAAGGGAAAGTGGGGAAGGTGTTGGCCGGAGCTCACTCATTGAAGCTCCGACAGTGATGGTGGCCGATAACTTTTGAAGGAGAAAGAAGGGAGAGAAAGAAAAGGGGATAAAGAAGAGAGTTGTATGAATATCTCTGTGTTGGTATTATCTATGTTCTTAAAGAAAGTAACAAAAGAGTATTAAAAATAGAAAATAAATAAATAAAATATCAAATTTATTTTTTCTCAACACATTCCTTAAATTATGGATAGTAGGTGAAAAAAAGTTAAGAGTCATAATGATGACGAGACTTTGACTTGATTGATTTGTTACTCTATGTATTAAAGTAATTGAATAGACTCAACTTTTGCGGATTGTAATAAATGTGCAAAAATATAGGTATTGATACGTAATTACAAGAAAATATAAAGAATATTAAAATTATTGAAAATATAATTAATTTAAAAATACTGTAAAACAATGTGACATCATGTCGTGCACGTGTGCGGTTGATTGTAAAATATTAAAAATAATAATAAATTGATAAAAATTCTAAAATAAAAAAAATATGAAAAAATAAAAATATGACAACAAATTGATTAAAATTCTAAAGTAAGGATGATCATCAATAATTTATCAAACAATTGTAAAAAAATTATATTTTGTGCCCTTTAATGATCAGCAAGCCTGAAGACGTTAATTTTAGACACGAAGAACAAAAATTGGGTGTCAACAGCAGATGAATACAATATTTTAAAATATTTCATAAAAATATCAGCTAATTTTTTAAAATAAAAATAGTCTTC